>CABPRJ010001896.1:1197125-1216067 GCA_902439185.1 Cinara cedri
GGTGAAACCACATTGTATTTCGATTTCGGATTCGTTTATACGGCTTTTTATACGTTTTTTTTTTTTTTTTTTTTTTTTTTTTTTTAATATTATTATTAAAAAATCAAAACGCCCGGGGAATCGTTTTTAATCGCGGTACAAGAGCGGATTCGTTATTACGTCGATTTTATGAAAAACGCTGTTTCAATTAACATGCGATTTCATTAAAATACTACGACCGAAATACGCGTATAAAAAGTGTGCGGAATCGATGTTCCGAAATCTGGATTGACAATGCACAGTTTTTGATTGAAGCCAACGATACACGGCCGAATTCCGAATTTCGCCCTTCGCCTGTGATACGTGACAGTTGCAGTTAATAAGAAGCTATTTAATTACCCGTACAATCGTTTGACGACGTTTGACGCGTTGCGTTACCGACCGTATTACTCGGCCAGAAACGTTTTTATTGTGCCGCGTGGCCGCGTCGTTAAAACGTTGTAATCACTTCCAGCGAAACGCGTTTTTATACGCACATTGGTCTTTCAGCCGTGCTATTTATAGATTCCGTTAGTATTGTTCCGACGCTATGTATTTATAATTTCCAACGATACGGCCATTTTTTAAAAAACAATTTTCGAAAGCAAATCGACAAATCGATTCATTGCGTTTATTCGTACGGTGTTTCTTCGGTTTTTATTATTATTATTTTTTTTTTCTAATCTAAAGTCCGTAAGCTCGCGTAAGAATTGTCTATATACCTATTACTGTAAGATAATATATGAAAAACAATGCGCCGTATATTATGTTTACCGCGCGTAATAAAAATTTGTCGGTGAGCCGCCGCCGCGGCGGGGGAAATAAATCCTAAAACGTGATAAATTTCATTTTCGAAAATCTCGTTAATGCGAAAATCATAATAACATTATTATCGTATAACGAAAGCGTTATAATATTTACATAGATAATCTAAAACGTCTGCGAGATTTAAATCAACCGCCGAGTTATTGTATATATATTATTATTATTATTAAGCCCCAGTAAAAGAGAAAAAAAAAAAAAAAAAAAAAGAGAGAAAAAAAAGGCACGTAACTTTTGTCGGCGTAGAAACGGGGCGGGGCCGAACGATGATAAGCGGGGGGAAAGAGCGTACACCATATTTCTTAGTCAACATCAGAGAGGAAGACATAGAGAGAGAGAGAGGGAGAGAGAGAGAGATAGAGAGAGAGAGACGGATGATGGAGATTGTTTAACATAAAAGCCGGCAGCGAGTATTAAAGTTTAAAAATTTGATTACGCAAAGTCGTCCCGGCGGAAAAGAAGGGATTTAGAGAGTATAGAACCGTTCGTAATGGCATGAAGAAACGGAAAACGTTGGAAATATGACACTTACGGTTATATATGCCGGTATAAAATATACAAGAAATAATAATTTAAGACGCGATGTTTTCAACCGAAAAATAAAAAATAAATAACAGTCGTTGTTATGGTACTCCGCGACGACGGTTATCGTGTAATATATTTTCAATTATTCTTTTCGCCTGCAAAACGTTATACCCGAGACATATTCCTCGGGGGGGGGGGGGGGGGTGTTATTTTTGACGAATACGAAAATGTGTTTAATAAAAAATCGACTCGGAATTTATTATTATTTAATCATTCTCGTTCTTATGTTACGCGCGATATTTCACAAAAGAGTTTATTGGTTTAATAATAACGAAAATTGTTTGTTGTATTTTTACATTCGTTTTCGTTTATCTTTTACCGATAAGTAACAATAAGAACAATACAATTTATTGACTTTTTTTTTTTTTAAAAAAAATCTAAAATCTAAATTTCGTCAACTAGACGCTACTGTTTTTTCTAAGAAAAAAAAAAAATAAACGTGGTTAAAAAGTTAAGTGACTTTAAATTATTATTATTATTTAAAACCTTCTACAGCGGCATCGCGTGCGTATTTAAATATTTATACGCGTGTTTTAAGTGTCGTCTCACGGTCGAGTTAAAAATATACGCACTTAACGGATTTTCATTTCCGAGGCATTCCTAATGTCGTTCCGCAAAGGGGGTTTTGACTGCTGCGGAGGCGTCGCGGAGTGAATATAATCTGAAGTAGGCGCGTAAAACGATTAGTACCCATTAAAATATACCGCTGACAATTTATGCATAGTTTTAACGACGGTGTATTTATATAAACTCCGGCCGTCGGTACCTATATATAATAATAATAATAATAATAATATTATCGAGGCGTATTTCATTAAACGGAATCTAATACGGGTATACTTGTTCCTAAATCCATCTGCCGGTCCAGCGGATTGCGCAGCGCGCTGATGAGAGTTTAGGAACGCCAACGCGCCTCTCGTATTCTCTGATATTCCGAGCGAACAATCCGAAAACAATTGCGGCCGGTGCCGTAAACCACACCGCGTGTATATGTACTGTGTTGTATTGTCATTTAGCTACGAATTACATTTATTATACACAATTATTTTACGTTTGTTATAATTTTTTGTTATATCCCTACGGACAAATAGGCGCTCACTGCAATCGAATGATGTGCAAATTGTATTTATACGTAATTGTTTTGTTATAAATGCAATTCTCATCGTATACAAATCGAATTTCGATAATTTCAGTTTTCATTTTTCATGAAAACGAGCCATGACTGAGAGCCAGCGCAAAAACAGCAAAATCAAAACTTTCAAGTACGTGCGAAAGACGACTGTGATCGGCAAAACGACACGCCGACGAAAATATCTTAATAAAAACCTTTGAATATTAGAATTTGGCGTTGTAGCTTTTATCGTATTCATCTGGTTTTTTTGTTCGTCCGGCCGGATGATTACAGATCGCCGGTAAAGCGATTCGCTTGACACCGCCCCATTCAGCGAATCGGTCAACGGCCACGTTTAGGAACAGTAAAATCTAGCGGCTCGCCAATCTGCTGAATTTAGGAACACGCGGTTTATCAGTATGCGACCATACCTACGGGTCCTTGCCAAATACACCGAAGTGTACTGTGTTGAATGTAACAGTTGTTATCCGTTCAGCGGTACAGTCACGTATACCCACGGCGCGCAATGTCAGCCGCTATTGAGGGAAACGCATAAAAATGCGATCTGCGTGTTATTGAATAGAAATGGCTGATCGATGGGCCAGCGCACGCAGTCAACGTGGAGAAAAAGGTATCGCGACGCGGTGGAATTAGACGAGCCGTTTAGAAGATCGTACAGTGTGAACGGGGTTGAGAGAAACGAGTTCGAATCGGAAGGTGGTGCGTAGAGAAAACAATGAGACTCAATGGTCGAAAACCCCACGGTAGAAACGACCACTCGGATGACCGCGGGTTCGTCGGGAAGATTGCTCCGGTGAGGACTTTGCAAACTGTTTAGAATCGGCACTCCCGGGAATTCTGGCCGGCCAGAGATAATGGCGAACGGCCGAGACGTTTGACGTGATGTTTTCAAGGGCTTGTAAAAATAAAAATATAAACACGTACGCGACGGTGCACGGCAAATTCGCAGTCTACCAGCACGACGCAGTGTCGAATTCATATTCTGACGGACCTATACATACTTATTATATAAATTCGTGAAAAAAACCGAACTACTACGAGTGTGTTATTATTGTCGGCTGAAGTGAAATTAAAAAAAAATAAAAAAAAAAAAAAAAAAAAATATATATATACATATTTGAAAACTACCGCGATTACGCGATTACAGGCAAAATGATTTGCATCGGTGACGCAGCGTGTGAACGGCACCGTCGAGTTTACAGCGCCGAATTGTGTAGCGTCGTCGAACTGTACGCGTGGTTATGTTTTGTCACGAACCGACGATTATCCACGAAGATTTCCTGAGTGAATGTCATCAGAGATACTACTGCAGTGGTGTATTGTGCACGTTTGAATTCTCCAGAAAAGATACGTCAATGTTTTTTTCGAATGCGAGCAGCTATTTTTCGAAACCCGAAACTCGAAGCTGACGCACACGGATAAAACGGGTACTAACGTTATGCGCACGTGCAACGATTCATCGCCCGGGCTTCATTCAAGGACCCCGTAGGAGCGTTTGAAAACGCTAAACGCCCGCAAAATCGGCGTTATATGCATGTCGAACATTTAAAACCCGAACATTTGGAACTTTAACAAAGTCTGCGTCTCGAATTTGAATTCGGTCGGTCCGAAGGAAGCCGCTGTAAATGTCCAACGCGCGTCTAATTGTATAGCATACACACTAGTCTCGGTTTTCGGAGAAAATCCGACGATAACCACGCGGTACCTGTATCGTCTTCTGAAATTATATTATGATCGAGGGCACCAGCAAACGGGGGGGGGGGTGGTAAGGAGGGAAGAACAACTACCCCCTCTATCTTTTCGCTGAGTTAAAATAGTTATGTCCAATTATTCAACGTATCGAAATCCCAAAATTCATTGTCGGTGCCCGAGTGTATTATTGGTATTTATCGATACACCTTGTGATCGGTGTCTAGTCGATAGGTATACTTCGTGATAACGGAATTCCGCGAATTTTTTATCGCGGTATACATCGGTTTATAGCCTATATGATTTGAATTCGGTCGGTACCGACCATTATACAGCCGCGATTATTTGTGGACATTTTCCGTGGACAGCTGACTCGCGGTTATCCAATGCGGCGAGAATGCGTTTAACAATTTTCGAAAACAAACACAACGCGAAACGCACGAAAGCGTTTGATTATTAATAAAAAATCAAGGCTGTTTCCCCCGTCACCCCTCCCCCCGAATTTTCACCACCGGGCGCCCTCGACACACCGTACTGGCACTCTTACGGTGTTACTGTGTACTGCTCGTATTGATGTTTTGTTGACGACCGCGTGGTCGCCGGCGCCTGTTCCCGTCTCTCGGCCGTCGATTTGCGTTTCCGGTTGCGAAACGAACGCATCAATGAACAAATCGCGTACGCGTGGAATATTTCACAATGACGTTATTACGATGTTACATCGATTTTCACAGCGGTCCGATGCCGGGCGACAGCGACGTTGACGCGACGAAACGCGGCCGCCAACTGCAACGGCGGCGAACGCTTATTGTTACGCGTACGCGACCGGAACGATAACGACTGCGTTTAAGTTTCCGTTGTGCACACACTTTGCTGCGAAACCGTCTACACCGGCGCGGCCCTTCTTAACGGACCCGGCGCTTCGAAACGTTCCGGTTTTTTTCTAATTTTTCCTCTTTTTTTTTTTTTTTTTTCTTCTACGATTCGCGTTCGTCGCGTATCCGATGTTTTCGTAGGAGAGCGGCGCGGCCCGGGGAGTTCGGCGTCCCCGTAACTCCCGCGACGCTATCGGTTCACGCTCCCGCGACGCTATCGGTTCACGCTCCCGCGGTGGCGGACCCGCCGTGACACTAAAGACCGGGTTTCGGTCCGTCCCGCGTCCGGACACGGCCCGATAACGGACACCCCGTGCGCCGTGCGAAACTCGTCCGGAAACGCATCCGAAATCCGAACCCGCCGTTACTGCGTGCCGCGGCAGTATCGCGTCGCCGTCACGCCGGCGCGTGGAAACGGCTTGAACACGACGGCGAATGCGGTCCGCCGGCGCCCGCGGTGTTTGCGCGCGAGACGCGACGAACGTGTCCGCCGAATAACAACAGCGATGTTTAACGATAATAATAATAATAATAATAATAATAATAATAATAATAATAATAATAATTACGCGGTAGAAACAGCTGCGGTCGCGGTCGGCCCGCGCGCACGGGAAACGAAACGTAAAACTCGCGAGGGCGGAACGAGCGCGACGCGCACCGGAACCCTTTTCGCCCGATGTGCGCGCCGGCCGCTTCCGCCGCGCCGCCCCGCGCGTTTATTATATTCGTCCGTGCGTCCTTGGACGGTCGGACATCCGAAGCCGGCCGCGGCCGCGGCGACGCGTCCTTTCTCTATACGTTGTCGTGTACGTATATATATATACACACGGGTAATTATTACCGGAGGTCGAGGATTATTTTCACGGCGAGTCGCCGAGAACCGAAGACGGCGGCGGGGAGACTGTATACGGATATATATAGTCGTGAAGAAACCGAGAGAGAGAGAGAGAGAGAGAGCGCGAGAGACGGGACGAGAGAGATAAGAACGGGCGCGCGCGAGCCAGCACTACAGAGAGAGAGACGCCGACGGTTTTGCCGCCATTTTATAAATAAATACCCGAGGTTCTTTGCCAACAATCGTTAACCTAGATAATATTATAATATAGGCGCAGGCGGTCCCGCTGCCGCGCCGTCTCGCCCGACCCGTAAACCGCTCGGCCCGCGATAATTCGACCGACCGCGCCAAAATACGCGGCCGCGCGTACGTGTATAAATAATAACGTGTGCACGCGCGTTCGGCACAACACAACGGCAATAACAATAAACCGCTGCGCGTTGTACGCGGCGCGGTATTATGTAAATACGCGCGGTCTTCGCGGATATTGCGGGAGACGAACGGCGGCGGCGGCGGCGGCGGCTGCTGCTTCGGTCCGCGTGTTCTTCGGAGGGCGCCCCTACCCTGCCGGCCGCTCGCCCGCCCCCCCGGCGATTCGACAGTACCGCTTTAGCGGCGCCGTTCTACCTGACCGGGGAGCCGGAAACCGTCGGCGTCTCGGCGGGGCCTCGGAACCCGCGATTGCCGCCGTAAGACCGCTGGGCGCCGGGCGACGGCACTGTCGTTTCGCCCGACGATATCGATTTCTTCCGGACGCGACGCGTTACGCGCACGGGCCGGGGGTTTCCGACGCCCGGAAAACCCGCGTCGGAAACGAACGAGAACCCGCCGGATCGCCGTACCCGGGCGGACCGTATTGCCGCGCGACACTCGGGCACGCGCCGTCTCGGAGCGCGGACCGTAGGAGGGAGGAAATGAACGTTCGCTCTGCCCGGCAATCCGGACTCGTCGCGCGCACCGTCGTACAACGGCGTTTCGGTTCGTTTTCGAGTGATTGTCGCGCGCGTATTGTCACGACGCGTTGACGGTCGACCCACTCCGGCGGCATAATACGATTATGATTTCCGTCGCGGCCGTAACGCGCGCACCGTGTAACCGTACAATAACATAATAGCGTCCGTCGTAAAAATACATTACGACCGCCGTTCGTTTTGTATTAACCGGAAACGCATTATGTAACGCGAGCCGAAAACGAATGCGACGACGCGAGTGTACGCGTCCGTTCGTACGGCGAAACGCGTTCTAGCTATTCGTTTTGTGTAAATAGGAAGAGGAAAGAAAAAAAAAAAAATCAAAATCAGATACACGCGCGCGCGTCCGTCAGCCACCTGTACATACGCCGCCGCCGCCGTGAGTGTACCGCCGTAATCGTTTTGCACTCGGCGTTCCTTTCGTCGGTTTTCGTTTCCGTCGGCTAGGAAACGTATCGATTGTGCCCGTCGTGCTGGAAACCCTTTTACCGCGGCGGCACGTCGGTCGGCGCGGAGCCGAAGGAAACGCCACGGAAGGAAAAACCGTTTTCCTTCGATTCGAAAACCCGTTCGGTAATGAAACGCCCACGGCAAAAGGCCTACCGCCACACCGCGGCCGATGTGCGTGCGGCACGGGTGCAGTAATATAAATTCCCTCGCCGTTCTCGCGCGCGACGGGGAAACCGTCCGGCCGTTTAACATAACACGTTCCGGCGCGACGCGATTGCCGCGATGGCCCCGCGGTACGACCCCGGCCAAAGCGCGCGGACGGACGGCACGGTTTCAACAACGCGCGGCCGGAGTTTGTCCCCGCGGGGGGGTGGGGAGCGAATTATTTTTATCCCGCGCGGCCGGGCGACGGGCCGGACAAATCCGCGGGAAATTCCGTACACGAAAAACGTTATTAACCGTATTTTACGTGTACGCGTATGTGTATTGAAAATTTTTTTTTATTTTTCTTCTAAATTTATAATGAATATTGTTTTTTTCCTGTTACAGGCGCATATCGACAAGGCCGTGGACCGTTACAACAGTAGAACAGGTGAGCGTTTTATGATACACGTACGGGTTTTCCGCCCCCCCTTTAGGAAAAGAAGAAGAAAAAAAAAAAAAACAAAGGCAAAAAACACCTACAAATAATATATGAGTTATACGCGTGCGCGCGCGCGCGCGTGTGTGTGTGTGTGTGTGTGTGTGTATATATATACACATACGTACGTATATTGTATTATAACCCGTAGGAATGGAAATCTCTCCGCGAATAGAAACTCGACACGACGGAAAGGTATAAAACACGCGTATAAAAGCGTATTCGAGACTTGATTAAATGCGCTAACCCCTAGCCTCCTCCCCCCTACATACGCACACACACACAGTCACACACGCACACACACACACACCGGATTCTCGCGTTTGGGAGGAGGGCGGGGGGGGCGGGGATGAGGAGTCGGGGGATCGGGGCGCATATGTCTCGGAAAATGTTTTATCGTCTCAGGTTTGCGCCGAGTTTATGGTTTATCGAGTATATGTATACATAAATACGCGTGTACGCTGTTCGCCCGTGTGGCGCGCGGCGGTTCGTACGCGTTTATTATATAAACACGGTATTCTGCTGCGGCGGAGAGGCCTCCGCGGGCCGTTTACGACCGTTTTACGAATAAATATTTATACGCGCACGCGCGTTGTACGCGTACGCGCGCGCGTGTTTTATTAAAGAAAATAACAGCCGCGAACTGTCCGCGACGTAGTGAGGGGGAAATTTGTACGTGCGTCGTCGTCGTCGGCGGACCACGCGCCGGCTGTGGGGGGGGGGGAAGTTCGAAAATCCGTCGGGCGTTCGGTTTCGACGAGGCGCCCGTCGCCGTTCTGTCGACGCCCGGCCGAATGCGCGCCGTGCGCGCGTTACCGCGGCCGCGGAGACGGCACGCTCGATCCGCCCGCGGAAAACGGCGGCGCGCGTTTCGACCGACGGCCGAGCTCGCGCCCGGGCCCGCCGTCGTAATGATGACGCGTCGCCGCAACGACAACGGTAACGTTGGTACGTCGGGATCATCGTGCGCGCGCGCGCCACCCGTGGGGGGGGCGGCGGCGCGGCGCTCTCGGGCTCGGACCGTACGCGCGGACCCGACCGAGGAAAACGTTGAGATTACCGAGAAAAACGCGCGCGCGACGATGTTGCGCGAGACACGAGACGCGCCGTTCTCCTCGAGGATACCGCGAGTATCCCGTACGCCGGTCGCGACCGGTGCGCGCGCGTATAAACGGTGCGTGCGATACGAGCGCGCGTTACGGCGCGCAGTACAGACGCGTACACGCGGAACGTAAACAAAATTATTATGAAACCGCAATGGAAACACCCGCCCCCTAACTGCCGGGGAAATATACGCATGCGAGCGTATACGGGAAATATGAACGCGTCACGGGGCCTGCGGCGGCGGCGGGCCGGAGAAGAGAAAGAAGAAGAAAAAAAAAAAACAATTTTTTCTTTTTAGAAAGTGGACTATTGTTTCAATGCGTGGGAGCAGTGATTCCGTGCGCGCGCGTGCGTGCGTGCGTGCGTGAGTATACAATAACAGAACGGTGTCCGGACGGTCTTTGGCGACGGAGACCACGGTGGAAACGTTATAAAGCTTCTCTTCTCACGCGCCCGAAGTGGTGCACGTGTATAGGTACACGCGAGAAGGACTCCGTTCAATTATCGGCCCATCTCTCGGTTTAATCTATTTTTCCACGGGTTCTTTATTTCTCTCTCTCTGTCTTTCTCTCTCTCTCTCTCTCTCTCCGTTTCTTTTTTCCGCTATTTCCCTCTCTCTCGTTTCTTACGCGGTCGTGTAGCCGCGGGTACCTGCAACGCATCGCGCCCCGCCACTTCGTGTCCGACGTCTCTTGGGCCGCCTTGTCGTCCGCTCTGGCGCGCTCCTAGGAGACCGACAGGTAGAAAAAAAAAAATTGAAAGCGCGCGTGTGCGTACGCGTACGCGGCGATAGACGCGGGAGGAGGACAGAGCGAGAAAAAACACACCGTATGCGTACGCGTGTAGAGTGACGGGTCGAAGAAATCGGACGTGAGCGAAATCGGCGACTTACCCCGTGCCGGGCACCCGGACCCTTGCGCACATCCGAATGCGCGGTGTGGCGATGCTGTTGCGAACGGATCACGCGGACGCACCCGTGGAGATCATTATCAAACGGCTGTTATACGTGTCGGCGGGAGGACGCGCGTAACGGTGACCGGAGCCCCGGGAAAAAGTCCGAGGGGGGGGGGAATGGGGAGGTGGGTTGGCGGGTGTAGGAGGGAATAACACGTAAAGTCGATTTAATTTCTTTTTTTTTTTTTTTTTTTTTTTTCCCGGGAAAAAGTCCGAGGGGGGGGGGAATGGGGGGGGGGGTTGGCGGGGGTAGGAGGGAATAACACGTAAAGTCGATTTAATTTTTTTTTTTTTTTTTTTTTCCCGAGTAAAAAAGTCCGGGCCACCAGCAAATGATTATACCGACGCGGAAAATCCGGTCCGGAGACTGTACGGTTATTACGCACCGTACCTACGATACAATAACTACAGAATTCGCAGCGTCGGCGTTAGATCTCGTGCCGGAGATTTATGCAGAGTTTCCGAGTTGAAATAGTTTGAATAAAAAAAAAGGAAAAAAAGAGGGCGTGATATAAAAATATATTGATAATATACGGTGAAAAATGTCGACGGAAAAAAAAAAACGAATACTTTTCGAAATATAATTATTATACTGATCGTCCGGTAATCTAAAAATTCCTTGGCTCTCCGGGCGACGGTATTAATTTCACATTATTTTTCATTATCATTCGCGTTGTTTTACACGCTTCTTTGTTTTTTAATTAATTTTTATCGAACTTTGTCGGACTTTTTTCCTTTTTTTTTTTCTTTTCCGATCCCCCGTACAGCGTACGTTACACAATTGCATATCGCACGTAAACCGTACAAAAACATTCGGATTTCGAACGGATTCGACGAGTTTCTCACAGCGCGGTGGCGGTGGTTGGGGTGGCGGGAGTCGGAGAAACGAACAATAAACACGCGTTATTCGATTTCGGGCGAAACGAGAAACGTATCTATTGGTTTTGCACGACACGCGCGCGACGCGGTTTTTTTTTTTCCGCAAACAACTTTTTTCCGCCAGAAACCGAATCGGCGCGGGCCATTTCTCTGTCATTTCTCGCCGGACCTTGTCGGTAAAAACGCTACGCGCGCAACACCAACAACAATAATGAGTTGCCCGGCGTTGTAAATAATTATTGCGGCGACGAGCGTCTTCGGTTTCCGTATTTCGCTTTCGGCGCGCGTGAAATACGATTAGCAGCGCACCGAAAAATAGCAATTTACGTTATTTATTTATTTATTTTTTTTTTTTTTTCCTCTTCTTTTGATACGTATTTTTTTTTTTTCTTTCGTTATTTTTATTCGAATCGATAACACAATACGGTCTTTTATGCTTTCCTCCCGGTACGGTACGTAGCGTTTCGCACACTGTTATTGCAAAACGTCACGCGCGGACATTTTCCACGCGTCTTTTCACGACACCGCCGCCGTCACAATTTACAAAACGAAATATCGTTTGACACGCCGTAATACTATAACGATAATGATTATAATGATAACGATAATAATGATAACGATAATAATATTGTGTGTTCCACTCGTTGTACACATATTTATATTATATTATATTATTACGGCCGACTGGCAGTTTCCTATAGTCGTTAAAATATATAAAACACACGCCTCGTATTATTTTTTGATTTATTAATAATTTTGTCCAGAACACGCTGCCGCGTTCGCTAATAATAATAATAATAATAATGATAATTAATTTAGTTAATTTATTATACGCGCGTAGCTATCATCATCATCTCGCCCTCCCCCGCCACTCGCCCGCTCCGAACACCACTCCCCGCCACTCGCCCACCAACCGCCCCTCCACCAACTCCCGACCGACCGACTTTTCCGTATTAATAATAATATTGTTACGTATTTTAGTTGCGTATTATATTATATTGCTATTATTAATAACGCGCGTATATTAAATGTTCTGCGCGAGTCTTTAACGAAAATACCGAAACAGACGAGGGAAAAAAAAAAAACAAATGAAAATATTTTACTTTTTTTTTTTTTTTTTTTTGAATTCTCGGGAAAAAAAAAAAAACTTTTTAAAATCGTCTGCAATATGTTGAACGAAGACCGTACGCTCCTCTCTACCTCTACCGCGTATACAGTGTATAATGGACGTGAAAAAAAAGGAACGAAAAACAAAAAGAGGATTCATTGTACGCGCATGTTCTTTCCAGTCAATGGAAAAAGGAGAAACAGTGTGTATCGAGCGAGAGAAGAGTGCCGCATATCTGTTTTGTGTATGTTTCTCACGAAAGGTCCCTTCCCCTATATATATATATATATGTGTACGTATACACTAGCTTTTTCGCGATGGTAAATGATCTCTTTTCCCCCCTCCCCCCCTCCTCTGTTCGTTTCCTTCTCTCTCGCACGGTGCTTAGGTTCTTTTTCTTTATTTATTTATTTATTTTTTTTTTCGTTCCGTTTCGTTTTTATACGCGCGTCAACATCAACCGACGACACGAGTCTCGTCGTCGTCCGCGTGTGTCGCGTATCCGGCGACGTCCTCTGCTCCCCGCCGCTCACGCGCGCAACGTTCGTCGCAGCTTTGAGCCCGTTCCGGGGAAGAGCCGCGTGAAACGACACCCGGGGGACCGTTCGAATGGCCTATACGTGATGGACTTTCGAGCTCGCACGTGATCAATCATCTCTCTCTCTCTCTCTCTCTCTCTCTCTCTCTCAGACGCGACGCGAGTTTTCTATACATAAAATACAGGTACGTTTTGCATCGTTGTACGCCCGCGCGCGTACACAATAATAATAATAACGATGACGATATTTCGCCGGACCGTCGCCCCTACGCTCTAATAATGCGTGCGACGCGCACACGTTGATAACAACGCAATAATTACGCTGTCCCGCCGGCGACAAATATTTTAAACCTCCCGCGGCCCCCGTGTATTGTAATACTATGCGAAAAATCGCGCCCCTCGACGTATATCACTTTGTATACCGCGCGGGGTGCGATCGAAAAGCGCCCGGGGCTGTCGGAGTATTGCGCGGCGACGGAGCTTGGAAGAGCAGTGGTATTGACGGTGGTACGCTGGCCTCTGCGACACTTCTTCCAAATGGATCTCAATTCCGTAACTTGTTTTGGTTTTGATTCGACCGTTGTTTACGTAAAATACGATTTTCGTGTGTCGGCGATATCGTAACGGTCCGAAACGGAGAACATTCTACGGGAGGATTGGAGAGGAGTGTTTCCTTGCGTTGTCGCGGACAAAATCTCGGTCGGCCGAAAAACGCAACGTTTCGCACGACTCGCGACAACAAATTGCAACTGACACGACGTGGATGACCGAACCGGGTTCAGGCACGTTCGAAACTTTTTCGGTCAATGCCGATACAATTTTTCGGAATTTCATCATAAAAATAATCGTTACCCGTATCCGTTGTACGGTCGTCGAAAACGGGAAAAAAAAATTTAAAAAAAAATAATCGTCTCCGAAACACAATCGACGCGAAAAGCTCCGTCGAGTTCTTTTGGATAATTCGTTACGGAATCGCCAAGATGCGGAAAATTGCGTTTCGCACACGCGTCGGTTACGGTGATACCGAGAAGACCGCAAATGATCTGCGAAAAAAACCCGGATCCGCTCGGAAGTTACGCAGTAACAAAAAGCGACGGCATCCCGCCGTGCCGTTTTTTACTCGCCCCCGGCACTTTTCGATCGCGCCCCGCGTACCCGCGCAGCGTGCGAAACAATCGCGGACAACGTCATTTCCAAAGCGATTCAGGTGCGCGAAGGTGCACGCCGGCGACGGCGACCGGGAGGATCGCGGACGTGACGCCACGTCCGCGACCCGGTCGGTTTCCCGAAAATCGATTTCGTTCGGGGACAGTGTCGACGACAATAATCGTACCGCGCGCGTCTCGTTCGGGCCGAAACGGACGGGGTTTCCGTCGGACATGGTATTACGCGAACGCACATGCGCGCGCGTGGTCCGATTTCCGTTCGTTTTTTTTTTTTTTTCAATTAGTACGGCCGAAAACTGTACGCGCGCGGACGCGGCCATCGGTCGAGGCGCGTTAATGTCGTTAATTTGTTCACGTCGAACGAACCGTCCGACGAACGCGTTTGCCAAGTGCTGTCCGGCAGTGCGCGGCGCGCGCACCGTAACGTGCAAGCGGCCCGAGCGGCGGCGTTAATTTCTCGCGCGCGCGATAACGAAAAACCGGCGACGAACCGACCGCGGTACGTCGGCGTCGACCGTGGCGCGTCGTCAAAATCTATTTCGGCGCGTACACCGGCCGGACGTTTCCCGTCGGGATGAAACGGCCGCGGCGTCGCGTCCGCGTAACGCCGAAACGCGCGCGTCCGATATGGCGGCGGACGATGCGTTTTGTTTTCGCCGCCCCGCCGTTTCGCGTACGCTTGCGTCGTCGCGTTCGGTTCGATCGGTCCGTTATTGCGCACCACCCCCCCACCCGATAAACCCCCGAACGATAGCCGAGAGCGTGAAATTCCCTAATGCCCCGACCCCGTCGATTGGTTTTGTAAACGTTGCGAAATAATCGACAATTATTCATTTAAATGGCCCGCCGGGCGCGCGTCGTCCGACAGGGGCGTTTCATTATTTCGGCGTCAAAATTATAAATAACAAATACTGTTTGATCAAACCGATGGTAATTTTCCAACGGCAGTTTCTCGACGGTTTACCACCGTCCTCTGCGCTTTGACCCGGCGTCGAGTCACAATACGATTTCGCGTTATTCGCGTACCGTTTCTCGCGCGAACACTTCGCTCGCGTACGAAAACGAATCACGGCGCGATCGCGACTGCCCCTAGGCGCGAACTTCGCTACGGGCTGCGGTCGAAAACGATACGAGCGTTATAAACGGGCGGCCGACCGGAACGTTTCGGGGTAAAGCGTTGTCCGGGTCGGACGGACTGCGGCCGCGGTCCGCTCTCTTCGCGAACTACGCGGCTGTGCGCGGATCGAAAACCGTCGGCTCGCCCCGCCAACGGCGGCGAAATTCGAATTCGCTACGGACGCCCGGAATCCGAAACGAAACGATTGCGTCGCGCCCGGGCTTTTATCCCCGGCCGACGACGCGCTGTCCGAAACAACCGTCCCGCCGCTCGTGCGTCAAACGACGCCTACGGGATCGGCTGTCGCGTTCCGTTTACGTCCACGAGAGAATTTACCATTCGGTGTCATCTACGGCGTCGCTACGAACGTCGCGCGGTCGAATCGGAACGTCCCGGCACTGCGCTGCGACGTTTCGAATATTCGCGCCCTCTTCTCGCCGCTCGTCGCGCGTCGGCCGCACACCGCATTCGGACCGCGAACGAATCTGTTGTACGCCACCCGGTATCCCGGTATCGAATTGGGTTATTGCCGAACATTTTTTTTTTCTTCTTCTTCTTCTTCTTCTTCTATCGACGTCGGCACCGCGGGACAAACCGTTTTCCGGTATTGCTTTGATTTCGGAATCGTTTCGAAATGGGCGCGCGCGCGCGTGAATTCCGCGTCCGGCGTCGGAGCGCGTCTCTGCGTTTTCGGCGAGGCGACGGGAACGACGGGAACGGGAACCCCCGGCCAATTCAACGGTTGCCGCGGAGCCGAAACAGATTTCGTCGCGACCGTTTTGCGACGCACGATCACGCGGGACGGCGGAAACCGACCGCGGGCGCCAATAGCGATTGACGCGAACGATATTGGACCCGGTTCGTTCGAGCGGTTGCAAAACTGTGGCGGGGCACATTCGACTTTACCCCGGCGGCGTACGCTGTTTGTCCGCAACGCGGTACCGAAAAAAATAGTTTTTCGAAAAAATCCGTACGCCGCGCTATTCCGGACGAAATCGCGTGCATCGCGGGTGCGTTCACAAGTGGTTCACTGCGTAATGTTTATTATATTAAAAAAACATTATTCGACGAAAACGAATCGTTGTAAGTTTTTTTTTTTTTTTTTAGAAAGTTTTTCTAATAGTATCGAACGGAAACAATAATTGTATACGACCACACACACACAAATAGACATTATTGTATCCGAAAAAATAAACGAAGTTTACCGTTACTGTATAGAGGAGAAAATGAGTGTTGTAACATTAGTTTTTCGAGAAATCGGTTTTCGTGTAAAAGTTTTTGGGGAAAAAGTTTGATGTTTTATAGGTGTTAAAAACGCTCGCACTGTGTGCTCTCGAAACTTTTTTTATTGCTTTGTTATTTATTTTCCTAGGTTATAACCCCTCCCCATACACGTTGTGTTATTGAAATATCGAAACACGTAACCCTTAACATAATTTGTTTTCTTTTTTCGATAAGTTTCAGACGTTGAACGTATAGTGCCTACAGATAGTGCAATTTCTGAACACGGAAAAAATACCTACGCCGAATAAATACACATATGATAAAATACATTCATTGTACTACGAGTCGACTCTGACGTTGTACGGTGATCAGCAACGCGGCGACGATTTCAAGTGTCCGGTAAAATTGATTTCTGGTTTTAAAAAAAAAAATCACCGTTTGATTTGCGAACAGTACAATTATACATCGTTTCGTTTTATATCCGAATAGAAAATCGGTTTTTTCCGGAAATTTCCGTCCTAACCTGTGCGCGTGGCAAATGTCTGGCCGTATACAAACGCTGTACAGATCTGGAATTAAAAATCGAAAAACAATTGTATTAAAACAAATAACGAAAGCGTTTGAAAAACGGTTCAGCGCGAATTGAATAGAAACTCGAATTCGCGCAAAATGTTCGTAACAGAAAAAAAAAAAACCCCCCGTCGATTCGTGGAAAAATACAAAAAAACCAATTGGGCGTTGCGTAGGCGTACAACACAATTACGAATATTGTTTTCGCCAGTATAATATTTTGTTAATTCAATGCCGACGCGGTTTTTAATTACTCGATAATATTATTATAATACATCACGGTGTATGGGTACACAAAAAACAAAGATCCGAGCGTAATAATACGGGTACGTGCGTTTTCATAACACTCGAAAACAGGACGTAGTGCTGCGGCGTGCTTATGTTATGGAACGACTATTTCGGTTTTGAAATTTTTTTTTTATTTTTTTTTTTGTACGTTAGGTACCTACACCACAATATACACTCTCGATGTTTTATATATATTTTTTTTTATTTCTCGTTGATATCGGTCACGGTCCGCCGGGCACTCGTAGGTATACGATAGCCGATCGTATAATATATCCAATGACCAAAATCAATATTATAATAATAATAAAAATATTACCGCCGAGGTGGTCGCGGTGGTCAAACACACCCGTCCAACAACAATAATACAAATATAACAAAACGCACGCAAACACAATAAAAATACTTAATGTTCTTTTTATTATTATTATTATTATTGTTATTATTGTTATATTGTCCTCTCCTCCCTCCCCCCCCCCCGTAACCGATGTTTGTATACGGAGTGATTCGTTTACCACGAAAACATAGGCGGTCACAGTATGACGTAGACATTATTAGTACGAAGATTTCGAGTACGTTTGAATTTGGTATTTTTTTTATTTTTTTAAATTACAACAGAATCGTTCAGAACGAAGATGTTATACGCAACAAAGTTTTCGAGGTATTTTTCAAGGTCGGATTTAAACTGATCACGATATTAAAGAATACCGTCTAAATGCGCTGCTTTTGTGTATAATGACTGGGATTATTCTCTTTATCGGATACAAGTTAAAAAAAAAAAAAAAAAAAAAAAAAAAAAAACAATATGACGTTTTGTTTATTTATACTATCGATAGTTTATAATATGTAATATTAATAGAAAAAAAAAAAAACCAACGGTATCCGTCTACTGTGAAAAACTGAAATTTACGGACGCCGCGGTTTTTCCCGCGCGCGGTCGGTCGCTAGAATGCGCCGTGTACGTTTGCTCGGGCAAAAGCCCGAAAGTACGGCGGTCCGCCCGGTGCGAGGCGTGACTAGGACTCGCAATGCCCGTGGCGAAATATCGCGACGGCGCGGGGCCGACGAGCAATCGAAAACGGAGCCCGTCCATAATAACGCGCTGGGCAGCAGGTTCGGGGCGTCCAAGTGTCACGGGACCGTGACGTTTTCGGCCGCCGGGTATTTACGCCACGTGGTTTCGCCCGAGCACCGTGACGGGCGCCCGGCGTTTTGTCCGGGGATTCCCTGTCGGATTCACCCGGTGACGCGCTCGAAAACCGAACTCACTGCAATCGCCCTGTACGTTACGGGGGCGTATACGGGGCACGTATGCTACGGGGCTCACACGCGCCAAGATTTTGTTTTTTCTTCGGACAGCGTGTGTGTGTGTGTTAGAAAATCGCGACGAGGACCCGGCCGCGGTGACGGCGGTTTTCCGATATCTATTGGGTAGGCACTAGAAAAACACCGCACACGGCGCGGTGGCGGCGGCCAGGGAATAAACACGCGTGATTGACACCCGTAATAATATTTGTTTACCCACACCGGGTGTGCGCGCCCGCGGTGCAGTGTAGTGTGTACGCAGAGGCGACCGCGGCGGCGGTAACGACGGTAACGGCGACACGCGGGTACGGTGTGTGTGTGTGTGTGGCGTTTTCAAACGTGAGAACGACGACGCATTGTTACGTACTCCGCGCGCCGCCGCCGCCGCCGCCGATTCGTTGAACCGCGCGCGCGTCTTCGTGCCGGGTAAAAGACGACGGTGTTCGTGCGCACGCACAATGTGATCCAATATTATAATAATAATAATAATAAAAATATCGTATCTATGACGCGCGCGCGTGTGTGTGTGTGTGTGCCCGTGTGCGCTCGCGAATCGATCGGTTTTTTTTTTTATTTTTATTTTCGCCGAGGAATGCCACGCACGTTATCTCTCGTATTATTATTACGAGACGTTACGGCGTTTTCGTGCGGCTAATAAAAAAAAAAAAAAAAAAAAAA
>CABPRJ010001896.1:1216118-1233978 GCA_902439185.1 Cinara cedri
GACGCGCGCGCGTGTGTGTGTGTGTGTGCCCGTGTGCGCTCGCGAATCGATCGGTTTTTTTTTTTTTTTTTTTTTTTTTTTTTTTTCGCTCGAGTTCTTGTACGCGAGTTAATTACGACCGGTTATAAATATTGTTAAACGAAAATTTATTACGATTTCGCATAATTCTTCGCCTCGCGACGGTTTCGTCGGTTTTCGTGAACGAGCGCCGCAACGTGTAACGGTGTTTTGCTGCGACGACGTCGCGCACTGTTATGTTTCCTACTTCTGGGAAAACGCTTTTTCGGCCGGCGGAAAGCCGCCCGGAACTTTCGGCGCTGTACCCAGTAAAAGATTCGAACACTCCGCGCACTTTATGCGAGAAACATTTTTCTTCCGAATTCCTGACATTTTTAAATCGTTAAAAAATACAACCGACCAACGAAACAATACGACCGCACGCCGGACGATATCGTCTGTAGCACGCGGACGGATCTGCAGGAATTCGTTAAACGCTGAACATTTTTTATTACGCGAACGCAGCTTCCGACCACATCTGCAGCATCGAAACGTCAATTAGCGCACGCGTCTTTAAATTTCGGACATTTTTTCATTTCGCGATTTGTATTCGATCACGAGTGGGAGGGGTGGGGGGAGGGGAGGGAAAGGACTTTAATCGGTTAGCTCTTCGGGCTTTCCTACCGAAATTCAAACTCTTCAACTCTCGACCGCCCCGCCGCGCGTCCTCGAGCGGTCCCGGCGCGTCATCGCGGTCTTCTTATTCGCGTTTTCGCATGCAACGCGATCTCTAATGCTCGACTTCAACCGACCGCCGCGTAACGACCCGCGTGGTAAATCGCACATCCCCGTTTGCGTTTGACGATTCGCCCGGCTCGCGTTTCGCCCCCGGAAGTTTTCCCCGCAGATCCCCGGACGTTCCGGCCCGTGCGCCCGCCCCGTTGCTGTTACGTGCGCTCAAAGGCCGCCCCGGCCCGACGTGATTACGGCGATCCAGTCGCGCGTGCCGCCGCGGTATTCGACGGCGTTCAAGCGCCCGCGACATTCGCGCCGCGGCGAACATTAACGAGCCGTTTGTTCCCGTCGACGCCGCGCGCGAAAACGTCCGCGATTCGCGCGATAATCGATCGCGTGTATACGTATAGCGCCGCGCCCGTTAGCCGGAACGCCGGCGGGGATTTATCGCGTCCGTTAACCGATTGCGGTTACAATCGTTTTGTTTTTCGCCGTTACGAAATCGCCGGGAGTTTTCAGCGGGGAAAAAATAATAAAAAATAAAACCGTCCGGATGCACGCGCGGTTTCGATACGACGTTCTTCGTATAGGCGAAACGCGCAGTATCCGTCCGTCAAACGTCCGCGGCGGTCACGGACCGAAAATACCGCGGTGACGACGGAACGAACGAGCAGAGCGAAATGCACGCGCCCGTTTCCACGAATGTCCGGCGACCATTCCGCCGTCGCTCTCTCGGTCGGTTGCGACGCGAAACAATAACTCCGACGGGCTGTTGAAAAAAAAAAAAAAAAAAACCATACGCCCTTATGACTTTCGATATTTCGGAAATAACAATAAAGCCGATAACGAACTAACAGTCTCGCCCTAACCAACGCGCATTAATCATTTTGAATTGTTTCGTATCAGCACGTTTTTCCGGACTTTTACTTATATTTAATTTGCGTTGATGTTTTTCAGTCCACGTCACATTTCCGTAAAGAACATAAGCGTGTGAGGTGTGGACAGGTATAAAAGAGCTACTCACCCGGCCGCCGCAGATTCTCTTTTTGTCCGTGGAAATCTGTCGACTCTAAATGAATTGAATATAAAAAAAAAAAAAAATAATGTGTCCCTTGAAATCGTATGTACTTCGGGCTCTGGAATATTGTATTCGTTTAGAATTGAATTTGTGCGCGTTACGATTAACGAGTACCGAGGACAACGATCGCTTTGAGCGGAAATAATTTCCGGAGTGAAAATATTCAAAAGACCGCGGGCGGACTGTATCAAATTTCATTTGAATGTATTCCGCAATCTGTTCGACGACGACGACGACGACCGCGACACCGCAAATAAAATAATATTATTATTATACAAAAGGACGGCCGTCTAGACTGTATACATTTATTTCGGTTCAAATTTATTCAGTACTTAATTCCGAGTTGAAGGGTTTTACGGAAGAAAATAATAAATGGTTTACAAGTCGGAGAATATTTTGTCTCGGACGGTCGTATTTCGACAAAGGCTTTTTTTTCCCTTTTCGTTTCCCCTCTCCCGCGGTCCTACATACATACAATAATTAGGGCCCGGATTTAAGTGCGCTAAAAATCGTTTTAAATCGTTTGCTTAAAAAATCTAAAAATGCCCTTAAAGACACGTTAATCGAAAAATAATATTTTTATTTTATTTAAAAAAAAAAAACAGAATATTTGAAAAATTTGACTTGTGACTGTAGCGACGATAATATTGACTGGTGGGGGGGGGGACTGTATTTGACCGATCGATTTAAAAACTAATTAAAAAGCTAAATTTAAATTATCATCATGTCGTACGTCATAGATTAAATATACTCGGTATATTTAATAGATGGTCGTATATTATAATGTGTACAAACACTACAGGTTATATACGCTACTCGTATATCGTACAAATATGCAATTACAAACCAAAAATAAATAACCGAACAGTGCTAAAAAAAAAACAAAAAAAAGGCAAAATAAATGTTTCACGTTTGAAGTCTCTGTTACACGAATCGAGTTACGTGCTCGGAGAGCGTTGTCCATACCGCTCAAAGGGCCCTAATAACAATGTAAATGTTCGAATAATCATTGCTGTGTGTGGCCGGAATACGCCGAGGTGTTGCACAGTATACGCAAATCGTTTTCACAAACGGTTTTAAACGGTCAATAATTGTTAATTAATAATTTCATAATAACATGCGGCGCAGGCCTATGGGCTTATCGTCGCGTTGCCTATTGCCACGTGCGCACACGGGCGTGTACTGAAAACTTCCGTTTTCCCTCGAACTTTACTGTATAGGGGCACCTTAGTGGCGGGCGGCGGAGGTAAAGGGCGTTATTTTATATTATGGGTTTTAGAGTTCGTTCTCGGCTCCGATTGGATACGCGTAATAGTAACAATATCCTCAGGTGTTCGCGTCCCGGTTGTTGCTCGCCGTCAACGTTTTGTGCGTACAGAAAGTTCAAAGGATGTATTTTTTTATTTTTTTTTTTTTTTCAACATAAAATTCAATCTAAGAAATGAGCGCAGTTGCCGCGCGATCGACTTGATTTCCGCGCTATCGACTCGCCATTACCGGATATCCCCTTTCGGAGCGCAAAGTTTTCACTTCACTCTTGCCGCCGCCGCTGCAGCAGCTATCGGTGTTACATACGTGCGGCAAATGCTCGTATTATATACGTTATTATACTCGAGCTTTTGTTGCTAGAGATGTTTTGTTAGCTAGACTGCTATATTGTTATTACTACGCTGTACAGTACGAATGTGTGTGTGTGTATTTACTGCCTAGCGCGAATTCGGAAACGCGACTCCGTATCGCAGGAACAATCGTTGCAAATGTTCATTTCCCCGCGTGTGTCGTGCACATTTCCGGGGTTTTCGTCGAACAATACGACGGCGATAATGGTCCGCGTACGCTATGTTAATATTGTTTTCGGACGGGTTTTTTTTTTTTTTTTTTTTTTTTTTTTTTTACGCGCGTAGACCGTCCCGCGTATCGGTTGAATGTAAATCTGATGTCTGAATATTTCGGCCGGACGGGCTTGGATTTCGATTCCGTGTTCCGGAGCCGATTGTACGCGGACGTCGGAATACACACTTTCGGTTAGCAACACCTTTTGTTTACACACTAGATTCGCGTGTGTCTATTTTTTTTTTTTTACCTCGAAAATTACCAGAGACGCGTCCTATAAATTTGCATGGATCGGAAGAACGCACGACTTTAAAAGTGAAGAAATTTGACCATTTTTTTTTTTTTTTTAAAGGACACAAATTATTTGTAAAGATAATCATAAAATAACACAATATGTATAATAATATACGTTTTAAATTTCTTCAAGCAAATTAAACTTTGAGAATTGCAAAATGGCATAATTGCATGAATTGCTAAACGGCTTCATTGCTACATAACAAACATGACTAACACAAAAAAATGTACACCGTAGTAACTTGTATGTATTTTTATTTTCAGTATAACACGTCGTGTTATATGTTCGCAAACACATATGCTGTCCGACAAACCGATTACTCAGGTCAAAATTATAATTTCGAAAAAAAATCGTCGAAAGCGGGTCTTCTCTAAATATATGACCAATGGTAATAATTAAAGACCGGATTTATATATTCTTAAAATCCACAAAAAAAAAAACACTTGAAAATATCCAAAAGCTTTAAAAAAAAAAAAAAATCACTTGTCGAATATATAAAAACGTAAAAATAACGAAGACGCTTAATCGGCCCCCCTAAAAGAATTTAATTTAAAAACAAATTTTTCTGACACCGCAATGTACTTTTTTAATAATACGTACGATTTTATTTAAAAAAAAAAAATAATAATTTTATGTTAATCGTATTCGTAGTGGTACGAAATTTAATTTAATAACTTAGAGCCGTCAGAGGAGGACTTTGAAAACCCCTCTATCATTTTTTACTTTTTTAAATGTTTTAAAGTGTTTTTTTTTTTTTTTTTTTTTTTTTTTTCAGGGCTCTTTTGGTGTTTTTAAGCGCCTTTTCGTGGATTATAAAATAATATAAATCCGGTCTCTAGTAATGACATGCGAACGCACGGTCGATTAAAAACACGTTAAAACATTCGAAATCGGATCGTCGGCGACGACGCGCGCGTCCGCACACATTGACGGTTTATCAATCCGAAATCCCCGTGTCGATGCTCGGATATCACTATATCGAAGCGCGTCGCACGGTCGTTTATGATCACGCCGTACGTAAATAACCAGTGTTTCGATACGATTACGGGTACCGACTGTAATTTATAGACGGGGAAAATAAAAAAAAAAAAAAAAAAAAAAAAAAAACCGAACCATATCATTATCCGTTAGGCGCATTTACATGTACATGTAAGGCGCGTCAAGCCAAATTATCAAACCGTAACGATTCCCCGTCGCGTGTATAATATTATTGTAAATGTGTTTAACGAGCGCGTGATGCGTTTGTCGCGGGCAATACGGTGTCGGGTGTCTCGTTTGTTTCGTATTTTATAAATAGATGTACCCGTACCTAGTTTTACAAAAAAAAAAAAAACAAACAAACAAACACATTACCAATGCTATGTACACACAGTCGTTGGGCGGATAAAATAACGGGCCGTTGGGCAGTGGCGTCGTTTTGGAGGCTGTGCGTTTTAGATTCCGAGCGTAGCGGTGAGAGCTATTGGTTTCACAACGCTGTTCATGAAATTTTTTTTTTCTTCTTCTACTGCTACTCTGTTCTAGTCTTTGGAGACGTTTTTTCACGGTAAACTTGCTCCGATTTTTTCGCGCGCGGCGACTTTACTGAAAGTTCGAGTCGTCTATATTGTACTTTAAAGTGGTTATTCGTTGATTTGCGGCGCCATTTTTAAAAATAATAATAAAGCACTGGAGTGAGATAAAACGTAAGAAAACGTACGATTTCACGATTTCATTATTTTATAAAAACACGTACGACGTTTTCTACCAGAAAAAATGATTTAATCGAAAAATCACAAAAAAACTCTTTTTTTTTTTTTTTTTTGCCTTTTTGATTTACTTTCTTACGGTATCTTCGCCAAAACTTTTGAGCCACTCTTGAGCTTTTAAGGGATTTTATTTTTTGTAGTTTTTTTTGCTGTAATTCGTTTGTAAATACACGTAGATACTTGAAACTTTGTGATAATACTTATATTGGATTTACCTAGACGTGGTAAAATTTTCAAAATCGTCGGACGACTTTTATTTCTTTTTTAAATTTTTTTTATAATCGTACTTTATTTTTTTTTTTACGTATATATATATATTGTAGACCACTTTTTATCCTAGTTAACTTGCTCCAATGTCTAAGTGTAGCACGTTTTCTGAGAGTAAATTTTATCTACTTGGTAAATACATAGGTCATATTTTTATTTTCGAAACGGTATTTAAAATAAAAACGATTAACCGGGCGAAAAAATACGATGTTTTCACGATTTCGTTATTTTAAATAAGTACCTACCACGTTTTCCAGCATAAATATGGCTCCAATTAGAAAACAACAAGAGACCTATTTTATTGATTTTTTTTTTTTTTTGTAAGCGTTTTGAAATCAAATTTAAACAAAAATCGCAAAAAATCACGGCACTTCAAATTATGTATTACCGAACTGCACTCGGATTCGTCTTTCGTCAGCAATGGTTTATCGTTGCTTACAGATATAAATGAAATAACCTTATATATCCTACCTTCCCGACTTCTTACCTATAGCAGTGGCCGCTCTCATTTCAAATATCAGCTTCTCTTTTTTTTTTTTTTTTTTTTTTTAGTAAAAAATATAATTTTAGAGACCGGAAATTTCACCAGATAATTATACATATACAGCTCGTTTTAGACACGGTAAGATTTAACACTCTGTCAATCTGTTGGTTATTTATAAACATTTGAAATGTTTGAGTTTTACAGGTTTTTAATTAGTTTTATGCAATTAAAATTGTATTTTGTCCCGACGAAAATACTCGGAAAAAGATTTATCACAATGAATTACAATTAGTAGTAAAAAAAAAAAAGGGGAGTTCAAATTTTAATAAAATTATAAAAATATATACCGTCCCATGCGTTCCGCTTAAAATGAATAGTAGCGATAAAACTAATTTTAGAATTTTTGATCTAGTTAGTGTAATGAGAAGATAATTTTTCGATTTTCCTTTTAATTCTCTTAATAAATGGGAAAAACTGTTAACATTATATACAATCTGTTGATTTCTGCAGAGTTACGTCAGTACTCGGTACCAAGGGAAAAGATACGATTAACTCTGCTAACACTCGGCCCAAAATCGTTTTTCATCAAAAACGAAAAGTTGTAAATTAAATTTCTTAATATAAATCCTCTCTTTCGAATTCGGCAGCAGTAGCGGATCCAGAGTAGAAAGTATTTTCGGAGGGGGAAGTTATTATTAAAAAAAAAATTACTAAAAAAAAAAACAAGCCGTACATGGGGATGGGTACGGCCACTGTTCTGGGTGGGAAGTCGAGAAGTTAAGACACATACGGCGATTTAATTTACGCCTGTAAGCACCCACAAACCGTTGTTAACTCGGTTGTCGATCGGAGTGAGATTTTCGGTTGAAAATTTGTCCACAGCCAGGAGATAAACACGATATCGCGGTATGCAATCAACACGGTCGTCGGTCCTCTCCGATCTTTTCCTTTGAAAATCTTGTAGCCGGTGTTACGTACTGTGCGTTATAAAATTACAATTATTTGTGGAGGTAAAAAAAAAAAAAAAACGTTTGTGTAGCCTGCGAAGGAACAGCGGTGCCCCCGGGGGCGTCCCCGGATCCGCCACTGACCGGCACGACGCCCGTCGACAGTTTTGATTTGATTTTGATTTTTTTTTTTTTTTTTTCCCCCCCGATTATAATCGTAATAATAATTATCGTACGCCGTACAGGAGTGTGTGCGTTTGAACAACCCGTACGCAGCCGTAATGTACGATCTGCATGACGCGCCAACCGTGCGCGCGTTTCTCGGATTTCTGTAAAATAAACGCGCGCGCGTTTTTTTTTTTTTTTTTTTTGCGTTTTCGCGAACCGCCGCGCGCCATCGGTCGGGTCGCGCGCGGTTTCTTTTAAATGGCGAACACTGTTCGTTATGACGTGCGCGACGTGCGATACGCGCGCACGGGAGGAGAATGAAGTGGGGGGAGGGGACTGTTCGCAAGGGGAACAGACCGCTAACGGGTTGTAACGCGGGCGCGCGCCGTTCGGCCGCGTACACGTAAACCGCCCCGCGTACGCGCGTTTTCGACGCGCGCCCGCGCTCGACACGCCCGCCACGCACCCGTGCGCGTCCAATGCTATACGCGACAACAGTGACGACGGCGTCAACGGAGTCGCGACACTTTCATACCGCGCGGCGGTTCGTGTCCGCGAAAAGAAAAACCGTCCGGGCCGTTTGCGCGTCGCGCGACGCGTGTACTCGACCGCCGCCCGGCGGGTATCTCGGAGTGTCGCTCCACCTCCGCGCCGCCCCGTCGACCAGTCCGCGGCCTTCCCCCGTTTTCCTTTTCGCAACGTTCCGCGGACGTTTTATCACCGTCACGTCATACGTACACGGCGCGGGCCGCTATGTCGCCGCTATAGCGGGCCGGGATCGTCTCGGGACGACGGAGCGCGATAATACGAGAGAGAGGCCTCTGTCTCGTCGGCGGTCGTTCCAAGAGATCCCCCTCTCCCCGGCGCCCTCTCCGCCGTGCGCCGCGGCGGCGGGTTTCGGCGGTCGGCCGGGTTGTCGTTTCGTTCGCCCGCCGCGGTTCGGCCCGCGTGTACGGTTCACGAGACCCGGCGACGGGCGACTGTCCGAAATGTCGCGGCGATTCGGACGGACGCAGTCGGAACGCCGAACGCGGTAAATCGCAGCACGGCTGTAACCAATCGATTCCGGCGCGAATCGTTCCGCGGGAATTCGGATTGAACGTTATCGCAACGTTCTCATCGTGACTATCGCGGCGATTCCGACGCGAACGTTTTCGATTTTAATGGAAAATGCACGCGCGACTTTAAATCCGCATACCGGGGTCGATATTCGTGAAAATTATTGAACATTCGAACGGTTGCCTTTATACGAAATAATGTGCACGTTACGCGTGAAAAAAAAAAAAAAACGTTCATCATCCTATCCGATCGGCGGTTCGATCTTTACGAAAACAGATCGATTCCCCGAAAACTGATCGACTGTATCGAATAAAAATCTATTCGGACGGCCAATCACTACGCGTACAAACGTCGTCCAGGACAGTGGTGACCAACCTTTTTTTTACAGAGTACCATAAAAAAGATAAAAATAATACTTTCAAGTATTTTATCGCGGGTGTATCTTGATATAGGTACAGTGTCGATGATCGATCGTTATAGATGAGAAACAAATGTAGAGTATAAACACGCGTCTTACGGTAATGCTAGTGCGGATTTTCGAAATCGGAATCGGTTTTCTTTTTTCGAATTTGATTTAATACCTGTTGGTGGACCGATTAACCGAATGGCCGCGGGCTGTAGTTGGTCACCACTGGTCTGGATGGTGCGCCTGTGCGAACCGCACGAATACGTTCGCGATTGGCGCGGCGCGCGTCCCGGCCAAGGTCCCGCCGTCGTCGTCGCGGCCGTTAAGGGGAATTCACACCGAGGAGTTTCGCGCCGATGTTGCGCGACGGCCGGCCGCTCGAATCGCGCGGGAAGCGGGCCGAAAAGCCGCGCCGCACCCACCGTCTCTCGTCGTCTTTTGTCAGAAGTCCCCGCCGGACCAATGTTATTTCCATCGGGGCGGCGGGACGGTTCCCGCGCGAATTACGATAATGTTTTCGAGAAAAATGAAAAAGAAAAAAAAACCCACCTCGTACGCGCACTCGGTTAAATATCGTTTAATAACACCGCGTGGTAAATACCACGAATTGTTATCGGGCCCGCGCCTTGTAACGTATATACGAGTGCGATACACTTGTTAACATCAAGCATTTTACGAAAATCGTATGAAATGATTTTGCCGAAAACAAAATCAATCACACCCGGCCCGGATGTGTTTATTGGCCGTGACGCAGCGACGGACGTTAATTTTGTTCCGAGTCCGGCGGTCCGATTCGTACTGTTTTTCCGATCCGAGCGCTGAATTCATAATACACACAATAGTTTATCGGTCACACCGCGAGATTTTTCGACCTTGCGTACATAATGGAAAAAACAAAAAAAATGAAAAACGTACCTACGCGAAGAATTCTTCAGAAAAAACAACAGCAAACGACTGCCTATCGATACGCCGCCGATCCGAAACCCTACGTACGAGAAAACGTCGCGGTACGCAAGTGGCATTTTCAACAGGGGCGACATTTCAGTTTTTCATTAGGGATGCAAACATTCGAATCGGGCCAATCGTACGGTTTCCCCCCCCCCCGTGAAATGATAACGGTTATAACAGCCGATTAGTGACCGCGGTGAAAATCCGCCGTATCTATCGCCGCAATAGTGTCGCGAACGGGCCAGCGGTTCGGTTACCTTTTTCGACGTTTTACGTTTCGTCCGCGTAAAGCCCAAGTACAATCCGGACCCGTCAAATGACGCCCCTGGTTTTCGGTCGCGGCGCGGACGGTAAAAGAAAGCCACGCCGCGTTGTGAATCGCATTTTCGCACACGTCGCGCGCGAGACGACCGCGACCGCGAATTTGTTTTGCCGAACGATTGGAGTTATCGACAAATATCTCGGACGCCCGTGAATCGCGGCATTGTTGTGCGGTTCGTGTTTAATATCGCGGGTGCCGACGGCGTCGTCCACGAGAACTTTTTCTCTCTCTCTCTCTCTGCGCGCGTGACGGTTTAAATGGGGGGGTGGGTGGAAAAAAAAATACCAAAAATAATCACGTCGTAATAATAACGCACGGAGAATGGAATATTTTCGTTTTTCTCGCGGGCCGAACTCCCCCCCCCCCCCCCCTCCCCGCGGGTACACGCGGGCGGCGCGATATTATAATATTGTAATACGCGCGGGCTATAAGATTACACGGACGGTCACGTTGACGGCGGCGGGGCCGTAATCCGACCGGCGGCGGGGGTTAAAGACGGTAATAACGTTATTGTTGTTATTATTATCGTTACGGGCATGGGGTCGCTCGGACGACGGCCGAGAGTATTTTTATTATTTTTTTTTTATTTTTTTTTTTTCCCCGCCATCTCGCGCGGCGTTCTCACGCGTCTTACTCTGGAAAGAGAGCCGACGAAGTGAAGAAGTGTGGCGAAGAGTAAAATAAAAAAAAAGTGAATTCTTATCCGGAGAGAGAGAGAGAGAGAGAGAGAGAGAGAGAAAGAGAGAGAGAGAGAGAGAGAGCGAGAGAGAGTACGGGAGCGATGGATGTTACCGCACCGACGACGGCGTAGAGAACCGGTTTGTTGACCCGGGCGTTCGCGGCGGCCGATGCTGCGAAACTGGTTATCGGCCCGCTCACAAACACAATATTATACGCTTCTCGTCCGTATAATATAATAACATTATATATATACGCGTGTAATAATAATAATAATAATAATAACGTAATACGCCTACCGACGCCGCGCCGCCGCGTTCGTATTGTGCGCGACGGCCGGAGTCTCGAGACCGCGGCGGCGGCGGCGGAGCCCCGGGCGTAACGGACCCAGTAACCTTGCCCGTGAATACAAACACAATAATAATAATAATACAATTTTATCGTGTACGCGTCTTCGTATGCGTTACCTATTCTACCGCCGCAGCCGCCGAGCGAATTCCACAACCCGTAACGACGTTACCGACGGGCGCGTCGCGCGCGCGCAGCGGGTAATGCCGAGTCGTCGCGGCCGTACGCGCGCCGACGGACCCGATCGAACGTGTTTCCTACGGGGGCTTCTCCCCGCACGAGTTACGGACGGGCTCGGGTGCGGACCCGGAAATCGCAAATTGTTGGGGAGGAGACGAGGGGGGGGGGGCTATACCGCGATCATTTATCGAAAGCAATACCTGTTACTGTAATTTTCCAACAGTGACAATTAGTTTACAAAAAACAAAAAAAAACGATCGCATTATTTATTATTGTACTACAACTATAACGCTTCGCATTGTACGGTCATTTATTACTCCATTGGCATCAATAGGCGTGTGCGTTTGTGTGCATGTAAGGACTGCGCAGCCATTCGACGTGTCTTCCGACACCGTCGGCCTAGTGTAATCTTCGACAAGTCTCCGGGAAGCAAACAACGTGTTTCGGCCGCGGCTGTCGTTATTGGAATAGTAGCAGAAAATCTGCGGTGAAACTCCGATATTTAAGAAAAATACGTCGCGACGTTTAATAACACGTATGATAACTCAAAACTCCGAACGGATAACTGGTACAGCCCAGGGAGAGCCGAAACCCCTTAGCCCCCCTGCCGGTCCAGGGTCCGGTCCATAGGTTATTCATACCTAATCGGTTTTCCTACGGTTATTCTAAACCGTTTCGTAAAGCGACACGTTTCGTCTATACAATATAGTGATCGACGATAAAGCGCCTTCGATTTCCTGCTTCCCCCCCCTCTCCCCGGGAACATCGCCTCGCTTACATTTGTTGTTATAGGAGTGGCCTGTGCCGTTTCTTCGTTGTCCGTTATTTATTTTTCCCGAAATTCAATTACTTTTTTTGTTTTGTTTTTCGTGTGTATTACATATTTTTAAGAAATTGTTTTTTTTTTTTTTTTTTTTTGGTGTCAATAAAATTATTATTATGCATGTGCCGGTCGCGTCCGTTCTCTCGGATTCTCCGTCGGATTTTTACCGGTCTCGGTGTCCGATGGAACCGACGCCTTTGTTTTTGTAAAACGCCATTTCCGCGGTTCGGCGATTCCGCAACGAATCGCGAAAGTAGAACTTTTCCGGGCGGGGGCTCGGAGACGAGTTTTTCTTCCGTCGCGACGACAGAACATATCCTGCAGCAGAGGTCGTTTGTAGTTCCGGCGTAATTTTATTATATCGTTTCTTCGGTCGTTTGTTGGCTAACCCCGCAGGTTATCGCGGTTGTGTATGTGTACGTTTCCGTAATATCATATAATCCTTTCGGTTTTTCTCCCGTATTTTCGGGAAAATCGTAATAAAAAATCGTCGTTATCGTCCCACTCGATAAAAAAAAAAAAAAAAAAATTATAATAATGTTTTAACTATAACGCTGCGCTTATAACGGCCACCGTCGTTATAATATACTTACGGAGACTGTGCGGCCGACGCTCTCCGGTACGGACAGAATATCCGATATTATTAGATACCTACCCATACCGGAGGCTATAAAATATAGACGGCCGTAAACATCGTTTCTGGGCCCGGGCGGGACAAAGGACAATCTTAAAGATTATTCCCGGAGAATATGTGCGATTCTCGACACGGTAATCCGCAAAACGGTCCGTTTTAATCTATTGTTCCCGCAGCACGCCGGGCTTATGTAGGATCCGCTGTACGCACCGCGCTATAATATAGGTAGTATACTAATTCGTTCGCCATTTAAGCCACTCCTCTACTGTTTTATGGCCCATTTACGAATATACATATACATATACATACACACACACACATACATACATGCGTGCGCACGTGTGTGCGTTACCGAACGAGTATTTTGCGGTACGCGATCACTGCAGCTTAAAAAGTGTTTATTCGGTACGATCGCGACGTGTAAAACGACCGTGCGTGTTCGACGTATCGCCCGGAAATCCCGCTTCGATATGAGAATTTATCCGAACAGAATTTGCAGAACTATTTAGGTGTCTGGTCGGCATGGCCGGGGAGTCATTACAATAACGGGACGGAAACGTTGAATAAAACGGCAGTGCTCAGCATTTTATTGCAACCTTTAAAATGCCGAGGCGTGATATTAGTGCTGCTTAGTAGAGGCGAAGCTAAATGAAATCGTCTAGATTTTTCGGTTTTATGCGGATGAAAACGTTGTCGATTAGTTCGGATTTACGATGAAATTCGTTAAAAACAGGAACAACAATGCGAATTTTAAATTTAAATTCGTGTTTAACCGAACATCGTTCGGAATCGTTTTAAATCGTCAACGATATTTGCCGGACGCGGATATTAAACTGAATTATTCGATACGTATCCACCCGACTTTCCTCCGACAACGGTGGCCCACCGACGGTGTGTGCTATATGCCCGGCTTTTTTGGAATTGTATACGGTTTGAAATCGATGGTTTTTGTGCGGACAAAACAAAATCCCGTTCTGAATAGTTTTTCGCGTTTTTCGCTAAATTCAAGTGTCGAACATTTTCGCCGCCTACAAAGTAACAAAGTATGTATAATGAATCGCGGTTTTTACGAGTTTACTTAAAACGCCGAACACTTTAATATGTCAGCGTAATATTATGATAAACTTGTATCGCCGCGATGATAATATCTCGTGCGGTATCGCGTCGTTCGGGTAGAAGAAAAAAAAAAAAAAAAAAAAAAAATTGTTAATAACAATACAACGATACTCATCGACGCCGGTCTTATTGCCGCGAACAAAACTTCGCGGAAGTTCGCGAGGCTTATCGGAAAATAAAAATATGTATATATCCGCGTAATAAAAATTATTTCTCTCGACCGCCTCGGTTCTACGCTGTATGCGGCTTTTGTACGTACACGCTTTGTGGGAGCGCGTGTGTATATATTGTATTACAGTTGGGATGACGAAATGAATTTCCTCGTCTCCGTCGTCGGTCCCGGGAATAAAACCGGCATTTTTGTACATATATATATTACACGTATATATAAACGTGGGCGAAGCTATGTGCGGGGGCGAGTAGTGCCAAAGTCGGCTGGAAGTTATATATATATATATGGGGCGAGAGGGGCGGTAAAGGGGAGAGCAATGAAATCGACGGATGTTTTCACAATAAAAGGATCATGATCGGCTGCACGGCAAAGGCGGGGATTTGAGGTTTTCCATTATTTCTATACGCGCGGCACCGCCCCCGCGCCGTCGTTGCCGGCGGAGGGAGCCCGCAGTATAGCGTAGTGCGTGTACGTATATTACAGTAAAAGCTCGGTGGTTATATATTAAATAATTTCCGCCGGAGTTTATTGGATTTTCGGAGACTTTTCCTCGATACGTATACACGACGACGACGACGACGACGACGAGAACCAAAAGATTTAGAAACGACCGTAAACATTTTTTTTTTTTTTTTTTTTTAACTGTTTATTTTGTTGTGCCCGCGAACAATTTTTCCACCTGCAGAAACCTCGCGGTCTAATCGAAATTCGTTTTTATAAAGGAATAAATGACCCTATTGCCCCCCTGTATTCACCACTACCGTTTTCCCATCCAGATGGTGATGGCGCACGCATCCGCCGGCCTGGAGCGTGTCGCCCGGAATATTATCTCCATCTTTTTGGTCCGAGGTTTTAGAAGAATAACTTCAGTTCATTTTTTAAAGTTTCCAACACGAACAAATTAAATTTTGAAAATACTTAAGCAATTTAGACCAAAATTAAAGGGAACGAAATTATAGTTGACAAAATAATGTGGAAAAAAAAGCGCCGAACATTGATTTTGGCCCTTTTTCCCTGGGACCAAGGACCGTGTGGAAGTTTATTCATAGGAAACTAAAAAAAAAATTAAAAAAAAAAAAACGTCTAACGGGAAATCTTACAGCACCGGTAAACCGGCAGGTGAAAGTTCTTGTATATTTTTTTTTTTTTTACGCAATAGTTTATATTATACGGACGTACCTCTTCGAACGAGTGGACCGATTTCAAGGTTTTTAACGACTATGCCTACACAGTAATAATATCGTTTATACGATACAACAACCAATTTTTTATTCACTTGGTACACGCCTATATTTCATGAGTTCGCTGTGAAATATTGTTGAGTCCCGTAGTGTATTATAACAGCTAGTACAATATTCTGTCAAAATATTCTTCCAAAATTTAATATTAAAAATGCAAGTCTATAAACATTTTTTAAAAAATAACGATCATACTCGGTTGTTTTAAAAAATGTGTAGTTTTTTCGAAACCATGTAATATAATTTTTATATTATATTAATGAATCCGTTACGTTTACGCTCGACACTTTTTTCTCGTTCCGTTTCGTTTGATGAAATAATTATCGAACATTTTTTTTGCGTTCTAACAGGTTATTTCGGAACCAAACCGCGTATATTGCAATACAAAAATATTATTTTCCGTTAAAACGAAAATATTATGACATGTTTAATACCCGTATTATAAACGTTTGTTTGTTAAAAGACGATAATAATAATAATAAAGAATAAAATAAATTACACCTGGAAAACTGTTATGTAGGAATAGCACGTGTTGTTGTTAGCAAGTGTTATAATATGAACGATTTTCTTTCAAACGTAAGTACGTCCGGTGACCGAAACCAGTTATTCGTCCAGTGATACCAACATATCCGGACGAAAAATATTCCATTCGTAAATGGACATGATACGCGACGGTCTTATAAGTCCCGAATAGGAATGTGCGTTTTTTTTTTCTCCGTTTTATGGACCGAGTTGCCCAAACCGGTCGGTAAATAATTGCAGATATACCTATATACTCTTATATTTTTATTTTGTTTTGTTGTTTTTTTTTTTTTTTTTTACCAAATTCGTCGTTATTTCATTCTAAACGAACGCGTATAGTAACGATGAAACGAGAAAAAAATCCCAATTGTCCGTATGCGATAAATTATTCATAAATCGAGTTTTACATTTTTACGATAATTTTTTTGCCAAATTCAATGAAAAATTTATTAATTTTAAATAGGCTAATGGATTTTTATTAGTAAAAACTACACGCACATTAGAATACGTACATAAATATATAGGATTGTAGGTTATCGTTGTTTAACGGATTCGAACGAAATCCTTGTCCGCCAGACGGTTTGCGTATGTATGCGTCGTATACTAGTATTACTATTCAAATGAACCGACCGAGTGCGGAAAAAGAAACGGATTATATTATTTTTAAATTAGATTCGACCAAAATGTTGTTTTGAATAGCGAACGGCTGTAATACGCCAAGAATTACACAGTCAATTTCTGCCACGAGTATAATCCCTGCGAAAATGATAATGAAATTCAAGTACGCGGCACGTTCGGTTTTTTTTTTTTGTAAACTTCTTTCTTTCGGCGTTTCATTAAATTACAAATCTCTATTCGAATATTTATCTACACGAGAATTTAAATGAACAAAATATCTATTCAGCGGATTGCGAACGCATTAGGTACGTGTTTTCATTGTCTTGTTCGTCACAAACGGCCCGAGTTTTATTCTGGTTACATGATATATATTGTATAGTGTATACACATTATGATTAATGTTTCAAAATCGATTAATGTCCGTTGTATTTATTCCGTTTGTGTACTATGGAAACCGATTTTGTGCTTTTAGTTTTAATATTAATGCGTTTTAGTATGTCGTTATCAAACTTAAACGTATAAGAACACTGTCTGTTTTTGTGCGTTGGCGTTATCGATATTTTAATTTTTAATTCAAATCCGGATTGATTTTTAAATTGTAATATTGCGCACGTTCGGTTTAAGCGTAACGGCATAAACCGATTTTGTACAACATTAACCGTATGCTGGTATATTTTATAGTTACGCGGCACAATTATAAAAACACTACGTGTTTCTTGTTGACTTTGAATTATTAATATTGTTCGTTTGAGTTTAAAACCGACTGTTATTACTGAATTATTGTTGCACTCGTAACTCGAGCGAGTTCGCGGCATTCTGTACCGGTAGCGCATGCAGGATTCTTTTCGGGAGGGAACAATGATTGTAATCATTTCCCAGAGAGGTGATAGTACGTATTATCAGTACAATACTATCATTATCGTTACCGCATAAATTATTTTTGATGAAATTAAATTTTATTTGATTCTGCGGTGTACGGATATTAATGTGTCGTTCAATGTAAAACTTGATTTAAAAAAAAAAAAAAAAAAAACGACCACAGCCGAGACCGCGTCTCTAATATTGAATACTCGAGCGAACACGTTCGGCCGCGCGCCGCGTGCAATAATAATATACCGCGGGATATCGCGAAGGGATGGAATTAAAGATTTAACTCGATTTCCGTTCCACACTTACCGTTATATACGTTATGCGCGTACAGATCATACAATGCGTGCGGAATGAGGTACCCTCCCCCTCCCCCC
>CABPRJ010001896.1:1234401-1522940 GCA_902439185.1 Cinara cedri
TTTTTTTTTTTTTTTTTTTTTTTATCGTTATTATTATCACTGTTATCGTTGTTGTTTCCAACGTCACGCGAACGATCGTTTTGCCGTCTGCCGCCGATTCAAACCGAAAACGCCATTGACGGTCCGCAACGTGCCCGCGTGACCGCTATAAACGTAACGCAGTGCAAGTGTACACGCGCACAATACACAAAACCGTTTTCGCGCTCGTTACGAACTATTTAAGTTTCCGCGGTTCGTGTATACGCGCGCTGTTGTTGTGCACCAATTAAAACGATTTAAAACGGGACAAAACGGCGGCGTCGAAACGTCGGTGTTCGGTCGTAAAGTTTTAAACGACACTTAAGGACGTTATTATTATTATTATTATTATTATTATTATTACTGCATTGAATATATTGTGTTTCGATTTGCGCGCGACACGTAAACGAGGCGTTTCATTGTGATTTAAACTGCGGCGCGGTATTATTGCGCGTACAACTGTTGTACCGGCGCGTTTATTTATTCGAGTATAAAACACCTGCTGTATACACGTTCATTATTTATCGCGTGCGTTTTAATTGTCGTCGATAAATGTCCGCACGCAATAACAGAAAAAAAAGAAACCGAATTATTTCGCGTAGAATCTATTGTGGTACGCTCCTCACTCAATAGGCGTACTCGAAATATCCGCTCGTATTTTTTCGAATCCAAAACGCCGTGTCGGAGGATTTCGTTTGATTTCACCGGCGACTTTAACTGTATAAACTAATACGGTTGACCCGGCAACGCTCTGTCGCTATAATAATATTATTTTACGATAAGTCCATTTACTCTTTGAAAAACTCAACAAAATTTAAATTTAGAGTGTTCGACCAATTCTAGATGTAAAACTAGATGTATCAGCACAATGGTTTCGATCAATAATTTTGTAAACGCGCCGTTTTAAGACTTGATTTACTGTCGAAATCGTTATTTGCCGTTTCTCAATGATCATGTCGACTGGAGTCATCCTTTTTTCGATTAGCGCGGCAGCTATTGCTAGCTAGGTAATAAAGTGTGAATAATAATAATAGTTTTCTTGTCCGCGACAACCGAACTGTCATCCATGTCACCGAGATAACCCGCGAATAAACAAAAATAAATAAATAAACAATTAGTACCAAAATATACATAAAACCTGGTTATCGAAATTTTCGTAGAGGTCTCTTATTTATTATATATTTTTTTTTTTTGAAAATACAATACAAGCCGTGTTACTCGCTGATAACGTAGCGTTCGGATGAAAAAAATCTTTTAAATCGGTTAAGTAGTTTTTGAGCTTATCATCCGTTGCAAACACAAACGAATTTTTATAACATAATGTATAGAACACTTTGTGATTAAAACAATTCTTCTAGTAATTATTATTATAGTTGGCCGTAACGGTTATATACTTACACAGTTAACTATTGACCTGGAAACAAATACTCGCTGCGAAACGCATTAGCGACACGTCGTCGGATTGTCGTGTTATTACACGGAGTACCTATAGGTATTTTATTTATTTTTTAGTTATGAATTCATTGTTAGAGTGTCGAGAGAACTGTACAGATAGTGTACACGACGAAAACACCTGTTATACGATACCGAATAATCAACACTCGAAACTCAACTCCGCCGTCACTGTCGGCGTCCCCAGGGTAAATACTGCAAAGATAGCGCGCTGCATCGTCTCGGACGGCGACTGTAGGAGAGTGGCGCGTGGGGATGCGGGAAATGTGATTGGGAGGGTCGAGAGGGTCAGAGTAGGAAAAGACACGTTCTCTAGGCGGAAAGACAAACAGACAGTAACCGTGTGTGTACCGTGCGGGTGGGGGGATAGGGGAGAGAGCGGGTTTAGGGTTACGGGACGAAAGGGGTGTTGTGATAACGCGTGGGTGGCGGCGGGCTATACGCGATCATTACGCGCCCGTCGAGTGTCACTACTCGACTTATGACGCGCTATTTTAAAAGGATCGCGCTTTGAAAAAAAAAAAGAAGAAAAAAGAGCGTGTGCGTCTATTTATATTTTATATACATATACGTATATGATGAAAAATAAATAACCCGAGAGGCGCTTTATAAATAACGGTTAAATAACGAAAAAAAAAAAAAAAGAAAAAAAGTCCAATCGAAACTGTTGAATTCGCAGCTCCTATATACAGGTATTGCAAAATACGCGTCGTTTTGTACCTTCGGAGTCCGGACTTTTGTGACTTGCGCCCTCTCTGTACGCCTCTCTCTCTCTCTCTCTCTCTCGCTCTCTAATATCTCGCATTTCGCCTATAATATTATAATGTTCAGTCGCTGTTGTTCAGTCGAAATAATAACATCGTCGTGGCCGAAAGACTGCAGGGCCGCGGCTACCACGGCGCGCAGGCGTCACGCGACCGCCGTCACTGACACTTAGCTGAACTCGATCCGCCCCGCGCATACTCCCGCCGTCGTTTTCGGCCGATTGACCGATAGGCGCGACTCCGGTAGTTCTAGAAGTCCTTTAGCGCCTCCGAAAATTCCCGATAGGCTTTTTTGTAGCGCCGTCTAAAATGTTAATGCGTCCGTGTATCGTCGCTATCGACGATCAGAACAAAATACGGATTACCCATACGGACAATGTACGTGCGTACGAGAGACGAAACTAAAACGGTATACGCCTGTACAAAAACTGTAAACGAAGCGCGCAGTTACTAATCGTAAGTGTCGCGTTAAGTGGATTGCGGTGGCATTACGCGTCTGTGACGTGTCCAGCATTCCCAAAGCCGGTGGTCTAGTCGTGCCTATGGACCGATCCGATCTCGTAATGGTATCGTCACGGTATGAAAATTATGTCACACGGCACGACTATCTATATAAATAGTAATTACATATTACATTTTTTTTTTTTAAACCGCGTTCTGCGGCATAGATTATAAACGTTAAGGTTCTACCTCGTGGAACGCTATGGTGTAGCGGTTACGGTTTTTGCACGCGTGTCAATTGTTTCGCGTAGTCAGTTTTACGGTCACGGCAAAGACGTGGAATCGTAGCTTCCACAGTTGGACACCTGTACTGTCTTGGCTGTCGGTGGAGAAAACCGGCGATCAAAACTATCGTCAGCCGAGTTCTCTTTCCGTGTCATAACGATATTTCCGATGATGTAAACTAGGCATGGGCCGGTCGGTACTCGCAGTGTCTACGTTTTCTCGTCAGGCTTGCGAGTAAATCATCATCGATGGTCTCAATCAATCATAGAATTAATGGATGTGCAAAAATGTAACAAATTTCGTGAATTCGACTTCGAAAACGCCGTCTATTACATAAACTGGCTACTGGTATTATTCTTAATATAGAGACGTAACTAAACACAAAGGCCGAACATGTAAAATAGCGAAAATTTACATATTTTATAGGTTAATGGTTTTTTTTTTTTTTTATATCACTATTAGTTCAAATATTTCGTTGATTATTAAATTAAATTTTGTTTGTATTCAATTCGCTTTAAAATATATAAATACTAAATAAAAAATTATAACAATAAAAAATGTATAATAATATTTAATAAAAATATCGTTTTAACATAAATATTGTAGTTATTAGATACCTATTAATATATCCTTAATAGTGTCGTTGAATTCGCGAAACGGGCAATTTATTATCCGTCTTTTGTCCGTACCGTATACAAATCATTCTACTCCGGAGTTTAACATTTAATTTATGCGTAATACATACGAATAATATGTTACAGTAAATGTTGCGAAATCGGTTGATGTTGTAATATTTATACATTTGTGTATACGAAGACCGATTGCGTGCTATTAGTTTTGACATAAGGGCGTATTCGTCTATTAATAAACCTAAGGATACGAGAACGTTGTCTATATTTCGTACGTTTTTTTCGATATTTTAATTTTCAAGCGAGTGATTCGAATATTGTATAAAATATTACAATTTTGAAAATCGTCGTATCCCGTTTAAAAAACGAAAAAATTATCCCAACGCACAAACACAAACAACATTCTCGCTTTTAAGTTCGATAACAGGCCAACATAGGTACTCTAGCGTTGAAACATTAAGGGCGGGCGCAATATAGCCGGTCAAATAAAACCGCATTAATCGATATCACGACGTTTACCGTAAAACATATACATACGAATACACGTATACGATCGGACAATATTATAAAAACCGTACACTCGAATATAATAACATCGGGTCGCGATTTATTCCGAGAGCACGGCGGCGAGCCGAAACAGTATTGGACGCGCGGTTTGTTCCGCGACGACCAACGATCCGAAACCAAGTGTCGGCGGTAGTGGCGAGACGGGAGGTGGAGGGGGTGGGGGGGTGTAAAAGCTTTACGGTTTCCCGGACAAAGCGAAACCCTCTAAAAACCTATTTATTTTATAGAGTTCCGTTGCCCCCACCCCCACTCCCCTTCCCCGACCCGTTTCTTACCGCCGCCGCCGCCGCCAATCGAATACCTCTGCGCGCGGCAGTAGTGTGTGTCATATACGCGACGTGTTGTTTGCACAAATGTGGCGGCGGCGGCGGAACTATTGTATTTTCCTTCCCGTTTTTCGTGTCGGCGGGGTCTTTCTAGCGCCAATCGAGCGCACAAGTGATATTTCACCTCGTTTTTACACAGATTGACATGAAAGCAAACACAACGAGCGCGCGATTGGAGAGGAACGATATCCCCAGAGGAGACCTCAAAGAAAATGATCGATGGGACTTGCTCGCCGTGTCCGTTCTTATATATATATGTATGTATGTATATATAGAACGATGATTGTTCAACAGCCCCGGATGTAATCAATAACGGTTCTGTATAGCGGCGTGCGCGTGTGCGTGTGTGCGTGTGTCGACCGAGAGTGGGCGTTTTCTTTTCTTCCCGTTGAATAGAAAAAGTAAAAAGTACCAATTTAAGGAAACGTTGAATCGTAACGTATATAACACGAATACACACAACGTATTATATTATATCAATACGCGTGTATGTATGTTGTTGTATTATATTTGTATACATTGGATATTTCACTCTCTTAGTGATTCGTATAAATCATGTGTACCTACCGACGTTTTACCATTTTGTACCGCCGCGTTCGCGAAAGAATAAATCTTACTTATCAATTTAACGGATCGCGGACGTTACATGTATTTGTTTTAATTTCGCCGCTGTACGCCGCGCGTTTATTCCGTATATTGATGGGAATATTATAGCCCGTTATATTGTTATTATTATTATTATAATAGCTATAACGCGGTACGTAGAAAATCAACAAAAAAAAAAAACGAATGAGAATATACGAGAATATCGTATACACGAACGCAATTGTCTAGATATTTCAAAAGGTACACGTATAAATAAAGCGAGGTCGAGAGGTTTGTTGTACCTTGGATCTTTTGTACAAACGGTTTGACGAACATGCGCGACAACATAAGATTAAGTGTGGTTGGATAAAGTGGAGAGAAGCGTCATGTGTTTTATGTGACAAGTAAGTTCTGCTTTTGCGAGTTTTACAAAAGCAGCGTGGTGAGACCTGCAGTGTTGTATGGTTCGGAGTGACAGAAAAATAGAACGGAGAATGGGTGTAGCATTGAAGAGAATGTTCATGTGGACAAGTGGTGTGATGAGAGCAGATAAGATGTGCATGTTGGATGTGTAGCTGAGACGTGGCTTCGAAAGTAGATAAAATGGGAAAAAATAGACTGACATGGTTTGGGCATGTCATGGGGAAAGAGCAGTAAGAATTGTAATGAAAATAAACGTGGGAGAGAAAGAATGGAGAGGAAAACCGTAAAAGAGGTAGTTGGATGCGATTGAGAATGATAAAAGGACAGTTAAAGGTTTACGCGAGACGGACGATCTTCAAGTCAAGTGGAAGTTTAGGACGAGTGTAGCCGGTCTCAAATAGTTGGGACAAAATCGAAGGGGAAGAAGAGGAAAAATTTAAATAAGGTTAATATAATGCAATTGATTATCAGGCACATTGAGCAAACTGTAAACGGTCTTCAATAACGGAATGAACAACGGAAAAAAAAAATGAAAAATTGAATTTCAAAGTAGATTTGTATTTGTTTTACACGACTCGTTCGTATACTTAGAGCCCCTCTTCTCCGAGACTCCAGATAAATAACAGAGTGAGCTTTGAATTAATTTTATGTACCAGGGACTCCAAATATGAAATTTTATATTGCTATTTTTAGCATATTTGAAATATTTTTGATTTTTAGTGCTATTTTTCAACTTTTGGTGTTATGTTTTGCTAATACGCATAGTATATAATTATTTATTTTGTATTTTTCATAAATAGTAAAAAAAAAAAATCTTTCATTTATGTGAATCCGTCGTAAGAAAAATACCTACATTTCCATTTCATATTATAATTTATTTTCAAGTAGCCCTGCGTATTGACTCGTCGAACAATTTACAATTACAACTACTTTCGGTTGTATTTATAAATTTAAAAAAAAATATATATATTTTCTTTTTAGTCGTTTTTCGTGTTTTTACGGCACACTGTGGCTTATTTAAAAAATTGTCAGGCCATGTTTTAGTGTTTATTTTAAGACTCGTTAGGTGATGTTTCGGTTTTTCTTCAGTGCTATAAGACCCGAGTCCCGCTTTAAGTCCCGTACACGGGCCTGTCTGCTACGATGAGCTACAATTGCGCCGCACATCTTCGCGGTACGTTTAGTAACTATAGCCGCGTTTAAACTCTGTCCCGTCCGCGTACGGTGTTTTTTTTCTGTTTTCGACATGATTACCGAAGTTTTCACCGTCGCGAAATCGCGCGACAGCGATTATTGCGGCTTTTGACGTTTACGCGTGACCGCCTTACGGAACCCACACATTGTGCGGGATCCGGCCGTCCGGGGAGACGTTTTATACCGCCGTATAGGCAGGCGTGCCGTGCCGGCCGCTTAATTGACGAGAGGCTCGGTCAACATTTGCGTTTCGGCCGTCGGAATTGTTTACCCGCCACGCGTGTGTCGCGCGTTCGGCGGACAACGCAAACGACAACGGCGACAGCCAAAATGGCCTGCGCCCCGCCGCCCCGTTTCCGCATTCCTTTACCGCGCCGCGCGTCGAACGACGTCAACCGCAAAAACCCTTTGTGTGTGTGTGTGTGTGTGTGTGTGTGTGTGTGTGCGTGTGCGTGTACGTGTGTGTGTGTACATATTGGGTCGAGATTTCGACAGGTAAAATTGGACCGGCGGCGGCCCGTCCCTCGCCGTCATACTTGTTGCCTTCTCGACCGCGGCCGCCGCCGCCGCCGCGCCCCGGACGGTTAATACATTGTGCCGGGAAAACCGCGGGTTTCTGCGCGCGCGCGCGTTACGCGCTGCCGTTATTGGATTACATTCCGTTTACCGTGTACGGCCGCGTTTGTAATTTTCCGGACCATTTATAAACGTCACCGTCCGTATACGAAGATTATCGTGTCCGACCGAACGCATAATACATATGTATATACGTATGTACGCGTGTGTATACGAGTAGCGCGTACGTACGTCGCTATTGTCGTCCGGTCGGTAAAAGTTATTAAAAAAAAAAAAAAATAAAAATACCTACTCGATGTACCGAAACGAAACTGCGCAATACGTACGGGACGGTGTCCGCCGCACCGCGGGCGTGCGCTTTTTAAATGAGAAGTCTGTATTGAAAATGCCACGAATACGCGGGAGTGTTACTTCAGTTAACACATTTCGGCGTTCAAATGTTGTAACGATTCCCGTCGGCCCGATACCGGGCTTTGACTACCCTTAAAAATTCCGAAAATCAGAATTTGAACGTACAAAAAAATGTAACCAAAAAAATAGGGCGAGCACGCTTATTGCTTATCACCCTGTATACTGTACCGCCTATATCTAGTAATGACTGCGGCAGAGCACGTGTAGCTCTAAAAAAAACGGGGGGGGGGGAGAACGGAATATGCTAACGTTTGTACGTTTAAGCCCTTAATATTTCCACTAAAAATAGATTATACGCGGTTTTTTTTCTATTGATCTGGTTTTAAAATAGTAGGTACAAAACGTTTATAATAAGAAAACCGATTACCCGCCTAGAATTTAATTATAAACGTACGTGTCTTCAGCCCCGCCCATGGTTTTCTCGATTTTCCCATTCAAATTCTGGCAATGAGCATACACGAATTCATACAAATTACATGCTAAATATCCGCGGAGGAAAAAGTGAAAAAAAAAGTCGAATGAGGGTGGGGGGTGGTTGGGAACACGTATGTTAATTATATGCTATACCACGACCAAATCAATGTCAATAAATTATCCTCGCGATGGCAATTAAACTTTTATTTTGACTAATTAAATTAAGTAGACGTTATAGTATAGGTACATTATCATATCGATTAATTGACGAATTCGATTGATCATTTAATATGTTTGACATTTCTTCCACTAACACAAATAATGTTTTTAGTACAATGTAAATTTATGGTTTTATTAATGATTATCGTTTTGATAAATATTATTCTTTGAGAAATTGTGAAAACCAAAAAAAAAAAAAAAATCATAAATATATGTAAAAATATGCCACATAAAATTATACTGATTTGGCCGTGTTGTAAACAAATTTCTTTTAAACCGGTCTTGTTTTACGACCGCGCAAAATAAATACGCAAGTGCTAGTAGGCGTAATTACAATTCTACTAATCACCATAAGCCCTTGTGCCCCCTAATATCCCTGGCTACGAGTCGGGTTTCAATTGCCCCGTAAAAAACTATTACAAAACGCACTCTACACAATACGATTATAATGCCCTTGAAAAATTACTCAAAAATGGAATTAAAAAAAAAAAAAACGAAACGAAAGTTTCTGCAATTATTTCGACGTAACTGCCAATAACACGAACCGCAATGCATTGTTCTCGACGTAGAACGCCGAGCCGAAATTATTCTGTCCTTTTATCCGGGCGCGGTAATATAATTTTCGTTTCCGTTCATACAATGATTTTGCTAAACATCGTATTTTTCTGAACGCAATGTAACGTTGCCTACTTGTATACGCGTGACGCCAGTACCCGTATTTCGGGGCGTTGTTTGATAACAATAATTTATTGTGATACGAACACTAGACAACAGTAGTCCAACATACATACATGTTAATTGGCCGGGTCTCGGACGCCGAACTATCGAATTTCCGATGGAAATCCGTGTTTTTTTATAAAAGTAATTCACGGCTAATTATCATTATTCGTCGATCCGTTATTTTTTTTTAACGATTAACGAACAATTGTAGACGTTTAAACGAACGATAATTATTATAACGGTACCGCCGAGAATAACATACCGTCCGGTCCGTAACATAGTAATAACTTGAACTTCAAATTATCACCGTAATTGGCTTACGAAATCGCGTTCATTTCGCGTTTCGATTATGTAACGCGAGAAACGAACAGTTTGCGAACGGTACCGATTATCCGTATTTATACCGTCGGCTTAGAACGCCAGAAGGACGTGTCGACCAAACGACGAACGTATTCACGAATGGCGAAAACCGGTTTTTTTTTTTTTTTAATTGTATATATTTTTGTAAAACAATCTGATAAGAAAAAATAGTAAAATTTGAACGAAATCCGTTGAATTTAGTTGTAATACCGGGATAAAAAAAAAAACAAACAAAAAAACCCGCGAAATAAACACTCGCATAATAGGGTTTCGGGGGGGGGGGGATATTTTTAAGCGAACGGGAAAGGGCGGGGATATACCGTAAAAACCTTTCCCCGGTGCGTAAGCCGCCGACGGCGGCGGGACGTTCCGGAGCAACAGTGTGTGATCGATAAAACGATTATAAAGACGCCGGGCCGAGAAGCCGCGCGGAGCCGGAGAGACCGGACAGCGACAGGGAACAGGCGGGGGAGTGCGGACGGACGCTTGTAAATCCGACCTTTGGATTGACCACCGGACGGACGGCGTACGCAGTACTGCAGGCGCGGAAGCGCGCGCCCGTGCCGCGGCGATGATAACGGCGGTCGAGTCCAAAGCGCACGAGTCCGGGACGGACTGTGGTTCGCGGCGTGCTCGGTGAGCCCGTGTAAATATGCTACGGCGATAGTGACGGCGCGACGGCGATAACGGACCCCGGCGAAGCCCGGACGGCTACGTCACGCGCGGCGCGGGCCGCACGGCCCATCGCGTTTCGCCCGAATTTTGAGCCGCGTTAACGGCTTTGGCGCGCGACGCACCCGGCAGCCACGGTTATTGCAGAGCCCGCGCGCCGTTACCGTTGCCGCCACCGTCGCCGAGTCCGCGCGTGTTCGGGCGCGGCGCTCTCACGCCGACCGGCACCCGCGCGTAACATCGCGCGCTATTATTTCATAGTAATGTGAAACGAACGAAATTCGGTAAAAAATAGAAAATAAAAAAAAAAAAACAAACGCGTAATGTTTTCAAACACGCGTGCGTCGGTCATAATATATATATAGCGGTTATGCGTACGGCGTGTGTACGTATATTTATGTATATGCGTATAAACATTATACACGCGTACGCGTATAAATTCGCCTTGGGTCGGAAAAGAAAGGGGGGAAAAAAAGCAAATCTGTCAAATCTTCATGGCGCGCGCGTACCGTAATATAATATAATATGTAATATTGCGCCTACCCATATTGGATTTTTCGTCGTACGAGTTTCATATTCTCGTATATATATATATGTTCGTTATAAACGTAATTTCGTCGAGAGGAAAAGTTTTGGGAAGGAAAAAAAATGCAATTTAAACGGGAGAATATCGTTTTGACGGGGGTGGGGGGGGAGGATGGGCGAAGAAAAAGAAACAAAAACGAAATTAAAACTATTTTACCGTACAAGTTTAAAAAATAATAATAAAATAACGTTTGGTTGTTACAATAATATATGCACGGACCGTTTACGGTTCGGGTTTTGTTCAAGTGACTCGCCGCATCTGTACGTTATGTTTCGGGTACAGGGTGGTTCACTCGACTGAAAACGCTTTTTGTCCCGGAAGTATATAAAACATTTAAGAAACAAGCGGCTCTACGGTTTTACATTCGCGTCATTTTTTGTCACCTTTATTTTTGCGGGTAAAACCATTAGCTACATTGGCAACCTACTGAAAACGCCTTAAATAATGTTAGTCAGAGTAAATTTTGGTGCTGAAAATTTGATTCCCGTCGACAATTTCCGTCCGGAACTAGAAATGTATTGGTTTTGTAATGTTGTGCGATGTGTCTGTATTACACAAATCTTTCCTACCAGACCGATCAGAAAACGGCAAAAGAACTTTTCTGAGTATCATTTAAGTCAGTTTGGTCGGTGTATCGAGCTAGAGGAGGCCCGTATTCTGATTTTCCCCGCGGTTTTCATAATAATCGGGTAAAACCGGGTAAGTTTAAGGCGGTTTCATCGTTTGGGATTTATCGTTATAATAATACTTTGGATCGGAATGCGTATTTTCAGTTCGATTAACCGTATATATTAAAAAAAAATAAATAAATAAATAAATAAACTAAAAGGTTCTACATAGAGATATCAGAAATTACCGACTTAGAAGTTCGACATCCTACAGTTTTTATTTTTCGCTTTGATCTATTAAAATGAAAAAACATCTGTTCACAAAAAAAAAAAAAAATAAAAAAAATACCCGGAAAAATTATCCAATGTAAAGACGTTCGTAATTAAATTTGAAAACGCAATAGAAAAAATAGATTCGAAAAAAAAAGTTATTTCAACGGTGAGAGGGGGGGGGGGAAACACGTTTTAATAAAAGAAACGAGGAATTATAAATAATTAATTTTTCCGTTGATTTTTTTTTTTTTATTTTTTTTTTTCTGAAAATAGTTTTTAATTATAACGACAATTTAGCTATATTATATACACGATGTTATTTTTATACATTATATATATGTATAAATAATAAAGGGAGAAGCGACGACGTTCAAAGGCTTTTCTCGCGTGTATACTGTTATGTTGTATATACGCCACGGCAGTCGACGAACGAAAGACGGGGAGGAGGAGGGAGGGAGGGGCGTTATGCGTCCGCGGTGTCGGCGTAAAGGGCGCGAAATCCTCCGCTAATGAGGCCATTTGAATTCGCGTGAGTTTCGCCCCCCCCCCCCCCCCACGCCCCATTTTTCTCCTTTTTTTTTTTTCCTTTTCCGCATTCGCCGCCACCTCGGTTGAACGTGTACGTCGTCGACGTCGTCGTCGCCGCCGCCGTAATATAGCGAAAAATAGACCGGCCATATTATAATAACAATACCGCGGGTGGGGGAGTTGTGGCGATATAACGAGCGTAATTAACTTTTTCCCCCGAAAACCGTTCGCGGAATACTGCGGCCGTTCTGCGGCGCGATGCATGATTAAAAGGTCAATTCCGCCGCAGCCGCGCCTTTGCCGCGTCCGACCGTCCGTCCGTATTTTTTTTTTATTTTTTTTTTTTTTTTTCGATTTATATTAAAACCCGGTAGACGTTATATTATCGTTATTATTATTATAACGCGCCCTCGTTAGTTCGGCGAAAACGTTGAATAAAAGATAATGGCGGCGGCCGCCTCCCGTATACACACCTACCGCATTTTCCCGCGCGGACTTTTCTTTCCGTCGCGTTTTCTCACGCTTTTCCGCGCGTAAACGGGCCGAACCCGCCGCTTTAATAACGTTAATGTCCCGGCGGCGCCCGTATATAGTATACGTATACGTACGTACGAATGATTTCTTTCTCCCTTTCCCCCTTTCCCTCTTTTATCCCTTTTTGTTTTTTTTTCCCCCGTTCTTTCCAGACGTTTAAATATACGACCCTGCGTTTTCGCCCGCAGACGCGGCGGCAGGCAGCGCGCGGACGTTATTATACAATATATAGGACATCTATAGTGTCTACTGTACAAAAATTATTGTCAGACGCAGGATGTTGATGATCAAAAACAAAAACAGTATTAAAAATGACCGGAAAAAAAAAAACGCTTTAATCACCTAAAACCTATACGAAATAAAACTTCGACGTCATTTGAACAAAAAACAAATTCGTACAAAAAGCGTTTATACGGGCGATTTTCTGTAAAAACTTTTTTGGTAAGACACGCTAGCGTCTGTACGCCGTATGTCGTTTAATCGCGGTCAAAACTTAACGATCGAAAATATATTTTTGAAAATAAAAATGTTTTCTTTGAATCACTAAATTTAAGAAAAATTACTTGCAACGCATAAAACTTAAAAAAAAAAAATCCGAAAACTATGGAAATACGACGTTAAAGAACAGAAGAATACGCTTTTAAGAAAACGAAAAAATGCGAAATAAAACGTGTATTTAATATATTATTCTGAATCTATGAAGCGTGGAACGAGTTAGCATTGTATTATTTTCCAATCCTGAATAGTTAACATTGTTATTTTTTCGTGTTGAACACGGCCAATGGGAGGTGGAGACTGGAGACCCCTCAGTTTACCCTATGGGCACGCCGCCAATACCATCTCCAATTATTATTAATTCTAGAAATGTAATACTCAATATCTGAGAGCATGAGATCAAATACAATAAATTTTTCCGAAAATCGCGTTTTTATGTTCGATGGACAAAACTGGAATCCACTTGACGACTCTTCCAAGTCGCAAAATATATCGAGTGTTCAAAAAAAAATAATTTTAACTACGTGATAATTGTTGACATTTTACGAGCTGATCACATATTTTCGAATGCACAAAACCAATGTTGACAAATTGTTACATTATGTCCGGACAAACGACACACGATAAACCTATACACTCGTGATGAATACGACTTCGGGAAATTGTCGTTGTCACAACAAGATCCATTAAATAATTATCGCCGTTTATAAAATGTTCCGTTGTTATTATTATTATTATGATTTTTTTTTTTTCCAAAATATAGTTTCGGTCGATTTTAAATAACGACTTATTATTTCGCGGTACATTGATTTGCGCCGTGTGTAGAGTTCACGTTGTCAGGCGAAAAGATGAACAAATTAAGAATCGAACAATTTTGAAAACTTTAAACGGCGCTCAGCCCCCGTCGCGTTTGTCGTGACGCATCGTGTTCGCCGTCTAAGCCGTCGATATCCGCGGGGACAAAGTAGGCTAGGTAGCGTTGACGACGTTGTATTATTATTTTCGTAAAAAAAAAAAAAAAAAAACCCGTGGGACGGGGCGGAAGCCGGAAAACAATAATCCGCGCGAAAAATATGTCGATTGAAACGCAATAGCCGAAAACGTTTGTTTTCCGCGCGCGCATAAGATTGGGAACGGGTCCAACGCGAGGATACACACTGCTCGTATAATATGCGCGCATACGGTTCGTAGTGAATTTATGAAATCCCAATTGAACCTTTTCATCCCGTTCGCGTACTGCGGATAGAACCATTCCCCGTAGACGATAGTGTATTACGGATATATAATACAAGGGGAGAGAGAGAGAGAGAGAGAGAACCCCCCCCCGGACAAACCTTTTATTATTATTATTATTGTTATTAGTTTTTTTTTTTTTTTTTTATTTTTTTTTTTTCACTTTATTTATTTATTCGCCGCGTTTTGCATAAAAATATATAGTATTATTATGCGGCAGAGCGGACCCCGGGCGAAACAACCGAGTATTACGATAATATGCTCGAGAGTAAAACGCGTAATTTATTATAAAAATTAGTGTCGTCGCGAAGAACGCTGCTGCCAGTGTTCGGGCGACGGTACGCCGCGCCGTCTTCCTTGCGCGGCAAAGTTTAAATTTTATTCGCGGACCGTCTAATTACCGTCTAAATATATGTACGAACGCGATAATTATTCTGGAAATAATGACGATTTTTTTTTTTTTTTTTTTTTTTCTTTCATTTATAATACAACAGCGTCGTACCGAGTTTCGATTTTGCAACTGTAGACTCGGCCGAATATCGAACGGCGACGGGGACGAAAATATAATAATATTGTGACAACGTGAAAACGGCACTGCAGTCAACACCCGTGTACAGTAAAACCTCCTTATTGTACCGGAACCGCTCGGTTTTTCGAACTCGACAACCGATTTCGAAAAATCAGCGAGGGAGTTACTCTGTTACCGGGCGGAGACCAATTTACATACGGGTATAGGTTAAGGTTACTTTGAAGTCAAACAGAACCACTGTTGTTTTTCGTTTTAAGGAGATTTCCGCCTTATAGGAGGTCCGTTATAACCGTATATTATAATGCGAAGGCCTTTTCATTACACCTCCTCCCCTCTCCTATCAAACCGTAAATTATTGCGTTAAACCTACCCGTAAATAATAATAATAAAAATTATCAACTATATTATAATATTTCGTTTAAATTTGTTGTTTATTTCTGTTCGCAGGTAATATTCCAGTCGTTTTAATCGAAATCTAAGGGCGGTATAGCGTACGTATATAAAATATTACAATGCATGAATCACTTATCTACTCTATTATATTGCTATATGCTTCGAATGAAACGTAGACGACGAATAATATTCCCTGAGAAAATACGGAATAACGAATTAATTTCAAGACGGTATTGTGTAGACGATGTAAGTACACATACGGACGATCGATACGGCGATTCACGATTCCGCATATCATATTATCTCTGCATTCGCCCCGATTCCGCGTCATGGGTACAGATTTTCATTACGACGTTGCCGTCGTGACGTTAAAAAAACGCCATTAAAAAAACCGAAGAGTCGTCCGTGTTAATACGAATTAAAACTAATCACGGGGTTTATTTTATAATATGACGAAACTGTTTATTACAACATGGCGACGAATGGCACTGAAATCGTTTGCTGAATCGCCAATTTTATCATCCTCGTCCGCATAGATATTTTAATTGCGTTCCTATAGATTTTGCAGGTAAATCTGTTTTTCGTTTTCAACGAAACCAAATGCGATTTAATGCAATATCATTATTGGGTTTTTTTTTTTTTTTTTTAATATTAAAAGTAATGATTTACAAAAACCACGGTCGGCCGCAACGTCGCTACGATCTTCATGCGGAATCGTGTTGTTTTAAGGTACCAAAAAAAGAAAAAAAACGTTCGGTATAACTACGGAATCGTGTAGGTAAAACGGTTTATTGTGCGTAATCGAATCGATCAATAATATACATAATATATCAAGGAAAATATCTTAAATACAAGATATTATATAGTTTTTTTTTATCAGCCGAGTAGAACTATACCGGAATTGAACGGAAAACAATAATACGCCGATATCATATTTACTCAACTCTGTTATAAGTAGGTATTATAAAGTTAGACAAATATCCATTTTTCGTAATGCGATATTAGAGGAGTTATAGTAATAGTATAGGTACGGCGGTTATTGTATTATTGATATTTGTATTGCGACGTAGAAACTCAAATATTACTACTATACGGTTAAAAAGTCACCGGCGGCGGCGATGGCAATATATTATAATAATATATTGACCGCGTATTTTTTCATTGGTAGGTACATTATATGGATTCTGATTTTAAATTTAAAGGTACCCATAGCGTATTAATACGGATATCGGTCTCATCGGTAAACTCGAGTGGAGTCTCGTCGTCGTCGGTCGAAACTTTGATGCCGCCACGACGGCCACCGTAAGAAAAAGCCAAGTTTATAGCGAACACGGCCTGCGCGCGGACGGTCGGCGAAAGCGGTTGTATCTATTTACATAGAGAGGAGGGGGCCGAGGTGGTAAAAACTTTTCTTCCCCCGACTCGTATTTTATGTTCATTCCCGAGGTTTGGTTTTTTTTTTTTTTTTTGTTTTTTTTGTTTTTGAGACACTCCGGTTTAAACTCTTTCTATTCTATATTGTACCTACAGCGCGGATTGCGTGAAATTCAACTTTAAACAACGAGTGTTGCTGTGCAGCGTACCCATATAATATGACCGTCGCCGTAGATAGGTCAAGATAACCTATCCAGACCTAACCTTTCAAGAAACGATTTATAAATATTGGTATACACTATACAGCGCAACACGCACACAATACGAAGGCCGCTGGCGCACACGGGCTGAGGGGTTATGTGAGAGGTTATGTGTGCGCTCCACACCGTTGGCTTCGAAATTCAATCATCTATTTGTAAACTCGTAAAATCACGATCTGTTGCAGCCAAACTACGAGGAAAATCACGATTTGTCGAATAGGAGCGGCTCATCGGACTTTTAAATTCTCGCTGGCGGGTTAGCTGTAGCCGGTGTGTTGGTATTACAGGCGCAAGAGACGGTTCCGTTGCGATCCGTTCGTAAATGTGGTGCCGCGTACGTCACCGCGTCCCGTTGACAATTTTCGCACCGAGTCGACGGCTGCGCCGGAACGACCGTGTATTTCTAGAGATTTTATACGTGTTACACGCAGTTTTCGTACGCTGTATTATCGCTGTCTTGCATACTCGTATTGTACGTGCACGCCGCGTTGTGTACATGTATACCGCGTGTACATGTATAATATTACGGAGTTACCGCAGGCCGGGGAAATGTGTTTGGGAAAAATATCCTGCGGTACATACGACCTAGATGCGTCCGGGCAAATTTGATTGATTTACCATTTGCGCTGCACGACGACGGCGAGTAGTGTTGGTGGTAGTAGAAGTATAAAGCTCCTGTGCAGGATTCCCGGTGATTTAGTGTCGGGCGAGGGCTCCGGTGTATACCGGAAACGGAAAACGCTGCAGCAGGCGAACCGCGGAAAATTCACACTTTTGATGAATGGCCGCGTATTGTGGTACGCCAAAAAAAAAAAAATAATAATAATAATAATAATAACCTTTTCCTTATCGCGCGGTCAAATTTTGCAGAGTACTTTTTTATAAACGGTGTACGCGTTTCGGTTTTGGGAATGTTTTATTTTGCGGAATATAACCGATTTCAAAGTAGCCAGCTAGGTATATCTACGTACGTTTCATAATATTATAAAGCGTATAATTGTCAAAAAAAAAAAACAGACAATGTTATCATTATTAAAAAAAACTGCGCGTTCGACGCGTTTAAAATTGTCTTTATTAAAAAGCGCCACTGCATCACATGTGTGTTAAAACGTAATATTTCGAAAACGATTATATCATAAGCGCTCGAATATATTGTACGTAATCGAACGGCGAGGGGAAAAAAATGTTTAAAAATAAAAACTTGTCCTCCCCGCTGCGTGTATCGCCTTGCCACTACCGCGCGCTTCCGTCCCGCGTCGCCGTCACACGGCTGTCACCCGGTATAATCTATCTTGTTTTTTTTTTTTTTTTCCCCCTCGAAAAACGGCACTTCGCGTTTCCCGTGACGACCGAACCAACTAATAATAACCGTTTTTTTTTCCCGCCAAGGTCACCCGTTATAATACGAGAAAACAAAAAAATTCAATTTCCTTTCAGATAACCCCTAGCTCGGCCGCTCTTTGGGACCTCGGACACCCGGCTCCGGCACGGCGGTTGAAAGGGCGGATCCGACCGCTTCCGCGCGCGATTTCGCGTACATTTTCACGCGCGCACAAACCAACGCGAACAGACGGACGCTCCGCGCGCGCGGCGTTTTATCGACGCGCCTAGCGCGTTATACCGAGTTTTTACATTCAGCCCACTTCCGCGTTGCGGCGGCCACGGAAACGGGGGCAGCGCGAGCGCGTAAACGCGTCGCTCGCGCCGACGCTGCCCGGCGCTCCCGTCAATAGCGGCGAACCGAGCAGCGCGAGCGCCGGCGTAACCGGCAACGCGATCGATCCGGCCGTACGCCGTTCGCGCCGCTACAATTGGCAGGGCGACGTATACGCGCCGGCCGCCGTCGCGCAAGTGTTTCGAGCAGTGGATACGGCAGCGCGAGCGGCACAGGCAGCGGCTGAACCGCGCGCTACGCGCAACCGGACGGACGGACGGACGGACGGTGTCGGTCATTCCGTCCGTCGGACGCCCAAACGATAAACGGTCCGCGAACAATGCGAACAGTACGGCGCCGTGCGAACGCGCACCGCCGCGGTCGCTACGCGCGCGTCATAACGGGTTCGCGCACGCGTGGAACGCGGTACGCGCGCCGCACAGCCGGGGGGTTTTCCGCGGTCCCGTAACCCTGTATAATATATACGCGCGCGCGCGTGTGTATATATATATATATGTGTGTGTGTATGTATCTATGCGTGTGTGTGTGTGTGTGTGTATATTGTTCGGCCCCGTGCAGAACGGTTACAAATTAGAATTCATTACGATCCGAACGCGGGAGGCTAAACGTATACATGTATAACGCGGACACAGTGCGTGCCGATATCCGCGAGGTGTCCGAAGGGACCGCACGGCTGTGGAGACCGGTCATTCGTATTCATTTGCAGGTTTTAGGACGTACCAGCTTATGTATATGAGCGTGTGGTCGGCCCGCGCATTATGTCCGCGATACGAAAAGCACCCTTCGGGAAACGTTCCGGGACCCTGCGAGTTTTCACAGTCGAAATCAATATTTTATTACGGCGAGAATGAAATAAAAAAAAAAATCTATACCGTTCCGAGCACGTCACCGCGCTACACGCGTATTATATTACTGTTATGCATCGCGTGTTCAATACTACACGCGCACGCTGAAAATGCCGCGGAAAAGGGCGCGCGTTCGAATTTTAAAACAATTGTCCGGGAGAGACGGAAACCTTAAGAGGGCCGTTACGCACGCGTCTGCTGTCTCGGTCCAACTATGCCGGGGGCGACATGCGAAAACGATGCTTACGCACAACGATTGAAACTAGTCGGGTTTTGGTTTTTTTAGAATAAAATTGCCTGAAATCACGACATTTTTTCGACAACGATATTTTGCAAAGAATGTCATAGGATTTTTGTATTATTCAAGAATGTACAGCTCCATATCAAACACACGAAAATCTTATTTTTTCCTTTTTTTAAACAACTGCGACTTTTCTAATAGTTCATAGTTTAAAAAAATCTCTATGACGTTCCCTCCGAAATAATATTGTTCTCCGTACATTTAACAATAGGTATTTTTACTCTTAAATCAAAATCAAACTGTTATTACTTACTCTGCGTAAGCGTTGTTTTTGCGCGTTACCTGGTATATATATATGTGTAGTTGGACTGGGACAGTAGATGCGGATATAACGTTCTCTTAATACCTTTGAAAATCGCAACCAATGTTGTAGTGTTAGACGTCGGCTAAAAGTTTATACAGCCATTTTATGAGGTATTACAGAGCTCTGCACGGCGCTCGGGGAGTTTTCGTGTTTTACTTGGAAAATTTCTTTTTAAAATTCCAACACGCGCCCGTGCATCTTTCGCGTGTATTTATCGATTTATATTTATTTATGTATACCGTCGGAAAAAGGCCGATACTGCCGATGGATGTGTCACTGTTTTGAACGAGAAGCCGGAAGGGAGGATTACACAGAGTAATTTAGTTCGTATCTCTGTACGTGACGATAAACCGTTTCTAGTGGAGACCAATTCTGTGCGTGCTGCAGAGTATTGATTGGAAACCACAACAAAACGCCTATAAAGCCGTTGATTCGAGCGAAATTTCTGGCGGAAAAGTTGTTTAAAGATGTGGAAAAAAAAACCCACGTACGCGGTGAAACCGTTTTGTTTATATTCGGCCGCGGTACTGTGCACGGTAATCTGATTACAATATTAACATTGTTATACACGGAATAATAATTCGGTTTGACACATTGAACTGGCCGCGGGGAAGAGAATGCGCGTGCAATAATGTCACGCCCGCTTAAAATATCGCGGCATAAATAAGTCGATTCATTTATCGCGTTCGAAATGTAAACGCGGAATTTGATGATACGTTTCGGACACCTCGCCGACCACGCAGGCGCCCATTTTGAAAGTTAACCGTGAGGCCGTTTCGTTTCGGGCCCGAAGTGGGGCGAAACGAGGACGCCGAACCGAACGAACGGAGGTAAAAACCTATTTTTCCGTACGCGTGTTTTCTTGACGTTACTGGAGGGCGTCCCGAAACGCATTTCGCCCGGCTAAACGTTTCCGGGACTCCGGCGCCACCGCTCCGACCCAGCCGCGCGTCCGCTCGTTCCGGACCGGCGCCCGAACTCTACGACGCACTCCCGGGCGCGTGCATCTGTATAGTTGTCACGCGCGTCGTGTCCCGGGCCGGTCGGTGTTGCCGGCGATCGGGATTCGGGATTTGGTCGGACGGAACGGTGCATGAACGTTCAACAAAGTCGTACTTTTTACGGTCGGAAAGTATGGCGGGTGTAGACGGGGTCGTTTTTTTTTTTTTACTTCCGAGTCGGACGGCCGTTTTGAATTTTGAATTGCGCCGCACGTTCGGGCGCCACTGGATTCGTCTCGCCCGTCGCGGCGTTTGATCGATACAATGCCACGGCGTTAACGCGCATACCGTCTGATCGTTCGCGGTCGACAATACTTCGTGCGACGAGTATTACCGCCGTATAGTATATTACAGTCGGCCGGGCCGAAGATCGAAAAACGGTTATACACGGACGCTGCGGCGGCGGCACGCGAGATTAAAAAGGGCGCGGAAATGATGAATGGCGACTTAATTGAATGACGGATTCCGGGTGAGTCTTGAGCGGCCCGCGTCGAAGTTTTCGTCCCGGAGCCGCGATAAAGTTCGGTCACGTTCGCGCGCGAGTTCTCGAAATTCATATCGCTCGGCGTTCTCCGTCGTATTATCACTCCGAGGTCCCTTTGGTTCTTCGCGATACGCGCATTATCATCGTACGACGGTAACCAACCACTTTTCAACCAGCAATTTCACTTTTTCTAAAAGGAATTCGGACTGGGGAGGTACTTCAGGGTGGTAATTTTTTTATTTTCCCAGAAGTAAATCGTAACGATCCGTGGGCGAAAAGTTATTTTTGGAACGGGCCTTTTGAAAAACTCGTCTCCCGGGTGCTTTTCCGGTTTTTTGCGCAGAGCCCGTACCTATACGCGTGATACGCAGAGCGTCCCGCAGGGTGCCATTCGACCGATTTTTTCCGGCGCTGTTAACGTCCGGTTATTTCTTTGGCGGGCCACGTCGCTATTTAGGGATGAACGAAATTTCTCTATTTTCGTTCTCTGATTTATAAAAAAAAAAAAATAATAACTTTTTGTACGTTCGCTTTCCGGAAAACGGCCGTTTTCTAATGTACGTTACTGTGAACGTATTTCATTTATCCAATCGATAACTTCGCATTGGTTTCCATTTCTAACATTTTCAACTTGTAACACAAGTCGATCTTCCTCCAATCCAAACTCAAACACACGCATGTGTATGCGCTGCGGAAAGTCTTGAAAAAAATCTATTGGTTCGATTTTACAGAAAACGTGTATACTCGCAATGATTTTTTTTTTTTTTTCTGTACCACATTAAATACTGTTGATTTTTCCCGAAGTAAATAAATTCGAATTTAAAACCAGGTTAACCGTATGAATAATAGACACTGGAAAAAAAAGGTCGAGTGGTGAGGGGATAGTATCTCCCCAGTCTCCCGGCGTGTAAATACGCCGCCGCTTAATAGTTCATAAAAAAACCGGACGCGCCGTTGAACTGCCGTCAGTCGCTTTTCGTATAACCGCACGTATACTTACCCCGATGTAAATTAATTACACATACGGCGACGGTCGCGAAACCCCCGGCGAAAAGTCTGACCCGAACCGAGCTTGCGAGAACGCTCCGACGTTTCCGGACGGTGACGAGCCCGGGAATTTTCAACGGGAGGGGACGTGGCGAATAAGAACCGTAAAACTCGACTCGAGACTTTGGGAACGGTCGGTTTACTCGAAAACCGGATTCCGGAGAATCCGCCATTTTCTAATCGACGCCTCGTGCTTTTCACCGCGATTCCGAATAACTCGTGTTTTTTTTTTCGTATTTTCGGCGGGGGGATTTAACCCCTGACGGCCGACAACACCCCCCCCCTCCCACTCCCCGCCGTACGCCGCAGGTTCGAGATTCGACGCAAATCTCGAACTCGGAATGCCGGACACCGAACGCGCCCGCCCCGCAAAATAAACCGTACTGGGTTCGGTTGCGTTACGTTTTCGCGTACGGCACCCGTCGGGTTTCGCATAAAGCCCCCGTAACATCACAATTAATTTTCATACATAATGCGTTGCGTACGCGCTCGTTTTATTAAAAATTTATCGCCGAAATCTATATTTTCGGCCGAACCTCGGGTGCGCGCTCGGGAAATAAACACCCGGAGCGCGGCTGTTGCAAAATGGAGCGCGCGCGGCCCGCCCCGTGCCCCGCGCCGGAGACCCCTCGCCGCACCGCGCAATGGGCGCGCGGACGCCGTCGCGCCGGCGGTCGGGCGCACGCGCCCGCGCGCACTGCGGTACAACGTGCGTATTGTACGCCGACGAACGCTACGATCCGCGGCGGCGTGACGCCCGGCCGGCCCGAGTGGCCCACCTGTCTTTCCGCGGCGTGCCCGCGGCCGCGGCCCGTCTCGCGGGCCCGGCCGCTCGCCTGCTCGCCTTCTGCCCGCCTGCCTGCCTGCCGTTGTCGCGCGTCGAAATCATTATTCTTCTCGCGCCGCGGCGGCGACAAATACTAAAACGCGCTTTTGACGTACGCCGAAATCCTTTTCCGCCGCCGTTACGCACTCAAAACGTACCGTTAAAAACGAGAACAATGCGCGGCGCCGTACGTCACGGGCCGCCCGGCGAACGGCGTCTTTGTCCGCGCGCACGCACGGCCGCGCACAACGTACGCCTTTGTGTGACGCGCGTATACGCATACCGCGCCGCCGCCGCCGCCCCCGTGTACCTACCGTACGGCAGACACGACCATACAATAATGATAACGTTGTGTTTAATAACTCGGGACGAGCCTACACGCGGGGCCCGCGCGCGCGTACATTATTATTGTATAAATAATTGTTTCTGTTCTCGCGCGCCGCCGTTCGCCGGGATTCATATTTAACCATTCGGCCGCCGCCGCCGCCGCCGCCACTCGCGACCGCCGTCCCGCCCGCCCGCCTACGGCCGTTCTTATAATATTATCGTTCCACCTTCGCACACCCCCGCCGCCCGCCCGGCGCGATCCCCCCCCCCAAGTGGTTCTCCATCCGCCCGCCGCGATCCGGCCGCGGGCGGCTGGGGATATTCGCGGTCGCGGCCCGCGCCGCCTGCCGCAGCCGCCGCCCGCCGTCAAACGGGGTTTCGCGCGCGCTATAATATGCTCCCGACGTCGTACGCGTTATTATTAATGGAAACTGCGCGGCGCGCAGAGAGAGAGAGAGAGAGAGAGAGAGAGAGAACCTTAGCTCTTTCTGATAAATGGATAGCATAAAACGTGATTAATAATTTCGGCGCGATTTCGCGGTACCTATACACGGCGCGTCGGTCTGAGCGAAAGCGACAGGTTGCGCGTACACGTACAACGTACGTATACGTGCGCACGGCCGAACCTCGCCCCGGTCCGGGGTCCGCGGCGCGCCGCCCCGGCGCTTACACCGTGTAAACGAAAGAAACGGAGCGCCGCGGTGACGACGAACGGGGCGGCGGCGGCACGCGGGACGGACGGGGAAGGGGCCACGGGATGCGGTTGAAACGTTGTCAAAACCCGCGGCGTGTGTGCGGCGGCGGCACGCGAACCGTTTCGGTCGTTCCCGCGGCCGCACGGAAACGGGGAAAACGGGGGGGAGGGGGGGGGGGGGGGGGGAAAAGCCGGCGCGCTTCGCACGGCGGGTGGGCCGCTGTTGTAGGCGAACGAGTGGTCCGGAAGCTCGCGGCAGGGGAATTCAACGTACGACAACGGTTAATCTTTGCTAGCGGTTCTCAGCGGAGTTCGGTTATGCGCTGCACGTTTCGAAAGGCCGTGACATTCACGGTTTTCGTCGCGGTGTTTAAATGCTCGCGAAAAAAAAATTCTATATTACGCTCGATTTTTATTTTTATTTTTTTCTACTACCACAAAGTATGACGCACGATACCTCCTGTTAAACTTTCAAGCATTTCTGTTTGGTCTAACGGTCTTTTTTCCGCAGAGCACCTATCGAAACACTACAAAACTCGCAGTATTAAAATGTCTGTAAATAACTCTGAAGCTATTGGAATGATTTGTGAAATTTGACCGCGTCTAAAAAAGACAAATATAAGTGTTCCGTCTATATTTCAAGTCACTACGAACGGTTTTAACTGAACGACGGTGAAAAACAAAATCGGAAATATCCATAATATCGGGAAAATTTACGAATTGTATAATTTTCCCGGTTTTTCTTATTTATCGTGATAACACCTGGGAAAATTCAAGAAACGTTTTCCATAGAATACCGCCCGGACAAAAATTTCCTCTCGGAAAAATCGCCACACTCGAAAACTACAGCAAGTTTTCTGGTAAAAGAGCCGTTTCCAGAGAGAAAGAAAAAAACTGCCCGAAACGTCATCGTAAAACCAACATACACTTCTCGTTCCGTTAGCGGGTACGGGTTAACGTCCGCGGGCATCGTTAAATTTATATTTTGTTCGGGCCCGTTCCAAAGACGTCCCGGGGCAGTCGGCGGTAAATCGTCTCGCGACCACCGTAAACGCGATGCGTCCGACGCTCTAACATCCGTGACTGTCCGGACGAATTATTAACAAGTCCGCGAATCGGAATAATTCGTCTCCGGCATGCGCGCGGACAAATAAAAGACGTACGCGGCGAGGTTCTTTGATCGATCGGTTCACCGCCGTAGTTCGCCGCTATGACCGTAGCTCTGCGGTGCCGGAAAAATTTACCGATGAAAAAAAAAGAAAAAGAAAAAAGGCTCAAGCTTTATCCGTCGGGCGTAAAAATATTCAATAGAAAAACGTTCTTTTCGCAAATCTTTGTCGGAGAGGGACGTCCCCCGTTCGTGCCGCTCTCGGCGTTCGCCGTCCGGCGAGTTAATCGGAACGAACGCGTTCACGGTCGAAATAAAACGACCGAACAATTCCGAAACGATTGGGGAGGAAAAAAAATTCAAAATAATAAATGAAATATACTTAAAACCCTCCGAGTAAAACGCGATAGCTCCACGATAGCTCAAATCGCTCTGTGCACAATCGCGGTCGTACGTGTTTTAGATTTCGAGTGGGGCGTATTTTTTTTTCTCCGTGAACAACTTTTCTACGCCAGCAATTTTGCTCCGGTTTACAATGATAGCGCTATTTCCGAAAGAAAGTCTGACTGGACTGATTATTTTAGGGAGGTCAATATTTTTATTTTTCCCACCTGTCTTCATTAATAAGTGGGCGAAAACCGGGGGGAAACGTCGGAAAAACGGAATAATGGGTACAATGTTAAACAAATATTATTAATAACAATTTATAATGCATATATGTAATTATTTTATCACAATATGACATAAATATATATATGTTGTTGACGAAGTGACATTATCAACCGTGCTCCGCTCAGAATCGTTTTTTCGTTAGCAACGGTTAACCGTTGCGGTACAGGTATTCCCTCTACTAAGTCTACCCAACTTCTCACCTACAACAGTAGCCCACTTACGTACGTTCGAGATATGTCCGTCTGTTTTTTTTACGTCTACGCGTAAATGTTTATACGTTACATTGATATATTCGAAAATAACACGCCCAAATTTTTAATACGCGAAAAAATCAAAAATTGACCGACTCGGTTGAACCTTTTTTTTTTTTTTATATATAAATAAATAAAATCGCCCTTCTCCTCCTCACCTCTACTCGCAGAGAAAAAACACGTTGTTGTTTTCGTAATCAAATTACCATAATGAATAATTTAATAAACTTAACGGTTGATTACGCGTTTGTGCGAATTTCCAGTGTTTAATGAAAAACGATAAAAAAAAAAAAAAATCGCGATTTCTTTTAAGCAACCGGCAGGTGCGTCTATACATTTATAATATCGTTTTATTTCATTTGAAATTGTGTTGCCCCTAACGAGTGTTATTTATTTTTGCTATCGTCATTACCGGTATGAAATTAATTTAATTTTTTTTTTTTTTTCCGTTATTATCATTTTACTTTTTCGCCCGTTTTCCTTTTTTTTTTTCTTTCACGCGGGAAAACACAATTATCGCGCTTTCCGAAAATAATAATTATATTTTCGGTAACAGTTTTATTTTGACGGGACGTGCTTAGCCAGACAGACACAGAGCACCGCCGCTGTAACATTGTATTTTTCTTGTATCGATCGAGCCCCGTGGCAACAATTTTTCCCCTCTTTTTTTTTTCTCCCCTTTTTTTCTTTTATTTTCTTCTTCTTCCTCGCCTCGAACTTAAACGAATTACACGTTCTAAATCCGCAGCTACTACCGTCGCCGCCGCCGTCGCCGCCGCCGTCGCCGCCGCCGCCGCCGCCACCGTCCATTAGCCATGACGTCACGATTTTACGTCGACGGTGCCCCGGTACATAAATGGCCTACGGGCGGACTCCTAATCGAAAGAAACTTTCAGTCGGACACGCAGCCGCCGCCGCCGTATTATATTGAACATTTTTCTTTTTCCGGCGTGTCTTCGGAATATCGTACAACAATAACGATATAATAATATAATATATGGTTACAGACTTGTATAGGATTTTATAGTGTAGAACAACGCCCGCCAATGGTCTTTCAGTGTTCGAAAATTATCAAGTGTTGTTAAATCCTAAATACTAGCATACTTGTAAACTCGGTATTTAAAATGCGCGAAATCAAATAATCGCAGCAAGTACTTAAAATTATTTTCAATTGGAGCGCGTCGTCACGTTAAAAGCATCGCATTATGTCGGGTTGAAAGTCAAACGAATTCGAAACGTCAACTGCATTGTACCGGTATTGCGAAAAAACAGAGAGCCCAATATTACTTTTCACGAGTATCTCTTTATTCGTACTCGAATTCGCTTTTTTAAGTCGAGTACTCAATTAATACTTTAAAAAATGTCTTCCGCGAGTCTGCATTACAATGACGGGCGTCATTTCGCAACGTCTGCAGAGATAATACGTGAAAAACTCGAATCGATGGTGTGGTCGACGGCTGGTCGTAAAACGACCGATCTTATGGAATATTATCTCCGAACGAATATTGGCGTACGAGTTCAAGCTCGAAATAGCGCGAAAAGGTTCGAGCTCGGACCGTCGCGAATAACAACGTACTTCGAAGGCGCAAAACTGATTAATGGATAAACACCGCATCCAAAGATTTACGAACCAGCGATATATCGCGTATTGTAACATTTGATAGGTATACGAAGTAAATTAGTTCGCGGCTATTCGAGTACGCGGTTTAATATATAGTACACGGCTTGAAAAAAAGCTGTCGGAATAATATTGTTGAATACAAAAACATAAATCAAAACCTGGTAAAAAAATAACTCCTGTAATGTCGTGTTAATACAAAAAAAAAAAAAAAACGCAATTTCTTTCGTGTATCCGATTGAATAAAAACGAAATGAATAATTAAAAAAAAGAAAAAAAAAAGTGTCGTTAACAATATACGCGTCATTTACACATTTACGCAATTAATAGGTAATGCCTGTATGCTGAGTATTACAACCGCAGTAATGTCCACGTGCCTATTGTTCGATACTCGTACCGTTCGTTTTGTCGCTTTCGTCTGTCCCCCGCGTCGTTCACGTTGTAAAAATCTATAAGCGCGATAACATTGTTATTATCACTATTATCGTTATCGTTATCGTTATTATTATTATATTGCGGGTGTGGCTCAGAACGTTGGCCGATGCACGAATGTAGTGAATTTCGCGTCGAAAATATTGCCTACCTATTTGCGGCGCGCGGTGCTCGGAGAATATTATTTTAAAACGAAAAAAAAACCCCCCGTTTGCGTGCCAAACAACAATTTTGTTATTATCGTTATTAAAAATGCGACTCGTATACGAATATCGTAATAATAATCGTGAAATTCGTGCTCGTACCGCACCGACGTCACCCGTATAATAACGCAACAATATTGTAACGCGAAATTACGCGGGGTCACGGATGCCGGCGGTTAGCGGTTCGATTCGGGCAAATACTATAGGCGGCGAACCGACGCGACTTTTTTTTCCGTTATCCGATATTCGAAATCGATAATCGTGAGTTGATACGTGCACGTCAGTGTACCTCGATGAAAAACCGATTTTCAACGCTTGATGTTCCGCAGACATTTCGATGGGCATTTTTTCTCCCGAAAATATCGGGTCGAAAGCCGGTTTGTATATAAAAAGAAAATACTCGAAATACCCAAAAGTCGGGCGAACATTTCGTTTAGTTTTCCATCCGAACGAATCGTTCATTGTTACCGGTATCGGAATATGCAACAAAAACAGATTCAGAAAACAATATTGAATTGACAATCACACAGTGCATCAAATTTGGCTGTACCTAAATATAAAGAAAAAATCAAACGGACATACATACGGTCACCGTTGTAGGTGTAGAGTCGGGGAGGTTGGGTAAATTTAATGTACACATGCACGCAACGGTTAATCGCCGCTAACGAAAAACGATTCCGAGAGGAATTCGTTTGTACGTGTTTTGAAAGGCCGCGCGACTTGAAATCAATAAAAAATAATAATAATAATAAATAATTATTAAAATTTATTAATCGATTATCCCGTATACTATGAAAACCGTTGGGAAAATCAAAAAGTGACTTCCCTAAAGTATCACATTACAATAATTTCCCCGAAAGAAAAATTGCTACACTTAAAAATTGAAAAATTGGAGCGAAATGTCCGATAGAAAAATTGTCCGCAGAAAAATAATAACAAACGATGTTGTGAAAACAAATACGTTGCTCGCTCCGCTCAGAATCTAAAAACTAGTTACTATTAGTTTGTTGAATTCTAATATTCAGAAGATTGGAAATCAAACGCGATGGTTATCGCGTTCGTTTATCAAGTGTCTGTATTCAACTAATACTCGAATAAAACTCTATAAAAGATTTAATGAAGAAAAAGAAAAAAAAAAAACGTAAAAACTTCCGAATAAAATCGGTCGCCGTGCAATACAAGCGAATTTACCCGTAAAAAATAATTACCGGATAAATGCCCGTCGCGACGCGTGCGTATTCAAAAACGCGTCGTGGTCGCGGTCGTCGTCGGCCGTACAATATACGGACAAAGCTAAACCCCAATAGATTTTCATTGATTTTGGATAAGTGCGGATGACCCTTTCTTTTTTTCTCTTTTTTTTTCCTTTTACATTCCGTTGACGAGGGTATTCGCGGTCGTGGCGATAATCATTTGTCAATTGGTCTTGCGTCATACTCCACTACGAGACCTGTCCGTCCAAGATAACCGCACTCCAATATATTTTATCGAATTCGAAAACCCCGCAATCCCCGACCGCATTACGCTGTATTTATGTGTACATATACATACACACATATACACGCCTACACTCGCTTGCTGCACAACTATTTTGTACCATACGACTTTTGTCCGGGCCGTAAATAAAATGATTTGATTTTTTTTGATTTTTTATCGAATATCAACCGCATTACGCCGATTTAGCATAACGTATTGTTTCTGTTGAATTTTCCCGGTTGAATTTCTAAGGCGAAATACGCCAACACGTTGTTGTGCTCGAGGAACAGCGGGGTTCCCGTGTCACTAGAGTAAAATTTCCCTCCGGCCGCCGTCATTTTGCCCACCAAAAGGCGCATCGTCGGTACTCAAACCATGCGCATACGAAATTGCACGGCTTCGTTTTTCGGTATTTGTATGGGCGTGAAACCCCGTAAAACGCCTTCCTCCGTCATCGATCATCACGGCGAAGTTCGCATACGGTAATCCGACCAAAACCGTATTGCTTCAACCTGTCCGTAAAACGTCCGAAATTTCCGATTCTGGGGGAGTCGGTAAAAGCGTCCAAGAGTATCGGGTCCTAAAATATGCGACCGGCCGCAATATCCAGCGTGAAAGTCTCTATTTTCATGGGAAATTCGACAATAGTACACACGGTCCGCAGTGTACGGACGGCGCTTATCAATTTACGAAGCGGCGTGTAGCAATAATAATTGTACGTGTTCTCGTGATAACTTATGAAGAAAAAGAAAACATGTTGATAAACAACATCGCGTGGGTATGAAGTGATGAAGACCATTAAGCGAAAACGTTGTATAACATTGTGCGCCCGTACCGGGGGTTGATGGGGGGGGCGGGGTAGGGGGCGGCTACGGCAATCCCGATGCGAATCGAGCGTGATGACCGACCCCGGTGCCGTGCAGTTGGGAGTAAAAACAAATTACCGCGCAACACGTCGGGTTTACGTTGTACGTCGCTTCGCGTTGACGACGAGTGATAACAGGTATTGTTACGATAACGAACAATTATCGTAAAATTATTCGCTCGGCACTGCGGACGGACCAACGTCGTCGTCGTACACGCACGGGCAGGCCGTATGGGCGGGGTCGGTGTGTCGGAACAAAATAAACGTACGCGTTGACGGCGAGCCGCGCGGGGCAATAACACGAGCTGCGAGACGTGCCATTTGTTTTACTTTTTTAGCGGCAACACTGTGTTCGGTCGCGGGTCCCATCGCGTCGCGTCGTTGCTCGATGACCCGCGCCGAATTTTGACAATTAATCCCGTTGGCGTTTGGTTTTCACCGCATTCGGTACCGGGTGAACGCGCGGACCGCGTTCACGTTACCCGTTGTACCGCATTACCGTGTACGGTGTACGCGCGTTGCCGACAAACGACGGGAAACGATGATTATTTCGCGAGGACACCGTTGCGTTTTCGCGGCCGATTGCAGCGAACGCGTGCGAATCGCGTCCCCGCGCCCATGCGCAAAACGGCGCGTACGAACAGCGCAAAAACAAACGCCCGCGGTTTCGTCACGGATGTGACGGCGAGAGTTGAAATTCGCACGCGCGTCGATCGACGCGCGTGCAAGTAACGCGACTGCGCGTACGCGCGTTCGTAATATTTCTATTTTATTATCGTTACCCGTGCGGCGAACAAACCTATTAAAAAAAAAAAAAAAACGAGAAGTATATTTCAGTTATTTTAGTGAGTGTACGCAATATTATAAAAGTTATGCCGGGATTTAGGAGGGGGGGGGAAACAACATTTTAAACTAATTAATATCGCGAGAGGAAGGGGAAATTATTTATACATACATAATATATAATGTATTATAATATATATATATATATATGTATGCGTTATTCGAAATTATAGCGCAATCATAAGGGACTGAAATAAAATAATAAAGGGTTACGCGAAATACATAAATATATATATATGTGTGCGTGTGTGTGTATGGTGGCTAAAGGCCAAAAGGGTGTTTCTGTTGTTATGCGTGTGGAACACGTAATTGGAAATTTAATGGACTCCGCGAATGGTTTTCACGCACCAAAACCTGACTTGGATGTGAAACAAGAAAACAATAACCCGACGAAATAACAAGGCGTTCGATCAATTCTTCATATATAATATAATTATAAAAAAAAAAAAAAGGTTAGAATTCCCGCGAATTCGCTCGATCCGTACGGTAAGCGTGCGTGCGTGCGCGTGCGTATACCGTAATATTGTACAAATCAATTTTTTTTTTTTTTTATAGAGAACATTTAAACGCACACTCCGGTAAAGGCCGAAACTGCCGACGATTGGTGTGCCGCTGTTTTTAGCAGACGATTCGGAAGGGATAGGGACGCGTACAGAGTAAATTGAATTTATATCTTTGCGCTAACGAAAAACGATTCTGGACAGACGATTATTAGCCGTATTCCGCTCTTTATTGCCGAGACAACCCCGACCGCCGGTAATCGACAGAAATCATACAACAAGTTGCCGGTTTCCCCCGTTTATTAGGAACACTACGCGGGCAAATCAAAAAAAATTACCGTCTCGACGTACCTCGACTAAATCAAAAACGCTACGAGCGTACAAGACGGTTCCTCTAAAACGTTCTCGTTTGGATAACAAGACTTTTGGGATGAGAGTCGTATACACGGGGGAGGGGGGGGCCGTTCGGGAAACCGATCTTTATAACATTAAAACCCTACGGGGATCCGTCGAGTGAACTCGAAACTGTTTTTCAATCGTTACGTACACGAAATCGTTTACGATAACGATAATAATCGATGTTTACAATAGTTTTACAAACGTAATTTCGTGACAAAATGTTTGGCGATACGATCGTATACGCGGAGAAAAATACCGCCGACACGAAATTCGCCCGAACGTGTAACGACGCCGTACACACAAAACACCCGCGCGGTCCGCGATAAAATAATCGTCCCGTGTCGCCCGCGACATAAGTGCTGTTGTCGATCCCACAGACTCGCCGCGCACGCGTGCGCCTACCGATTCAGCGGGCGAACAATCGGCCAGAAACGGATGCGTTCCCTCGGCTGTGAGCACGGCGGGGTCTGCCCTCTCTCGCTGTCCGGCCGACCGATGCGTTTCGACGTGTGTTTGTCGGAACAGCTAAAAGTACAACAGTACAGCTGCAGACGATGAGAATTCCGCCGTTTCACACCGCGGCGACGGCCGTTGTCGGAATAACGCCGTTTTGATGGAAAACGCGGATCGTGAATTCGAATAGCGGTAAAAAAAAAAACGCCGGCGTATCCAATATCGCGGACGATCGCTTGTCGTTTAATGGTCCGCGTGCATATCGCGTCTTATCGACTGGGCCGCCTTTGGTCTCGGGGGAGCGGGACTGGAGCGGGTTTCCGGCATTTTCCCTCTCCCCGCCCCGTCATTTTGTCCCGCGCGGTTTTTCCGTTTCCCTGTGCGTCTGTCGGCCCGTACGCGGTCCGCTGTACATTCTGGTAGTACGCCGTTACGCGCGCACCGACAGTCGAAACCCGCTCTACGGTCGCGCCGTACGGGACGCGCGTCGTGTTTGGCGGAAAAGCCGAACGTCGGTTCACGCCGCTCCCGGCGGCTCGGCCGTTCGGCCGACGGCACTGCCGCGGCACGCGTCCGGCGTGATCGGATTCGCACGCGCCGGCGGTTGTTCGCCGCGCCACGACGCAAGTACCGGGCCGTTGTCGCTGGACGCACACGTGCGCGCGTGGGGGGCTGTGCGATGCGCGCACGAGCCGCGTGACGTTTCGCGCCCGCCGCGGTGCGGAGATTGGCGCCCGAGTTCGAGGAGCGAAAACGCCGTGCCGCACAGGCCTGCGTGCCTGGGGCGGCGTTGTCTGGGGGCCGGCATTTCCTCAGGCAGGGCCGTATTTGGGCCAGCGTGTTGTTACTCAGGCGTTAGGCAGTTGGCCATCGCGAAAACCGAAAACCGTTTTTGAAACGCCGACGAACAAAACGGAAATTATTTAACCGTTATGTTTTTGTTATTCGAAAATAATAACTGATAAGTATCCGGCAATTAACTAAAGTTAGTTTCGGCCGGGACGGTTCATGTGCAAGTGCTCTAATGTCTAATACGAGAAAAATTAAACTCAAGACAACGTGTATCGACGGACATTTCAATTGAAAAACAAATTGGACACGGAAGAAATGGTAGCAGAGTCTGCGGCATCGAAAGCCGGAAAAGTAAAAATTACATAAAATTGTAAAAGAAAATATTAAATTGTTGGATTTGTTATTATATCGATTTTGACATTTTTGTAAAGAAAATTTATTACTTTTAAAGTACTCAAATTTTAACGAAAATGTGGACCGCATAAATGTACTGTGGCTTAAACCCGAAGTACACGTGAATGTGTCTGCAGTTACGGGTTAAGGGGACAAGTAGAGAGATCAAAAAACGAAAGGGCGGCAAATTTTGATTTTGCCCGTGTATACATTTTGTCTAGAGCCGGCCCCGCTTACGCATGCACGCGCACAATATATAAATATAAATATAAATATATATATATATATGTACACGAGTATGTATATACTAATTTATATCGAACAAAACAGACCCGATATTATTATTACACGATTGTTATCGTCCCGTTATATTTCTCACTCTCTCTCTCTCTCTCTCTCTCTCCGTTCACATACGGTGTACACCGAAACTTTGGACGTTTACCGAACCGCTCGGATGTACGCGAATATACGCGATCCCCCCGACTCCCCCTAACGCCCTTCCCCCCACTCCCCCCACCACACACACACACGCAACCCGCCCGCGACCATGTGCGCGCATAATGCAGCGGGGCACGAAACGGCGGGCGGAAGGACCGGGGCGATCGGCGGCGGACGCGTGAACGGCGAACTTTTCGAGACGCCCGCTAAAGTCGGTTAATTTAAACGGGAGTGGCGGTGGGGGGGGGGGGGGTAACGAAAATACGGCCAAAGTCCCCGTTGCGCGAATCCCGGAGGCGCGGGAAAACGGACGGTCTGCGCGGCGGGGCCGCCCGTGCACGCGCCGCGTCGAAACGGCCCGCGCGCGCGTTCGGCGCCTGTCGCACACGGCCGCCCGGTAAATTACTGTCCCGGCCGCGCGATAAAACACGCGCGCCGTCTTCTTGTGTCGTAAAAAATTCAACGGCGGCGGCGGCGGTACGGACACGATCGAATCGCGAGTTTACGCCCGTGAAATATTGCAAAGTTTACGGGTTTCAAACGCCCGCCGCCGCCACCGTCCGCGCGCGGACGAGAAAAATACCGGAAAACGCGTTTTTCCTAATAACAATAATAATAATAAAAAACCCGCGGATATTATTTTCTTTTGAAACGTCTGGAAAACCGACGTCCACTGTTCTTTTTCATGCTAATGCGCGCGCGTCTATGTATTATGCACGCGTGTATGCGTATCCATGTATACATATACATACAATATATATATATATATGTAGGTAGACGCGGACGGAGCGGTAGGGTCAGGGGAGGGGACAAGGGGGGGTAGGGGGTTAGTACGGAACTTTTCGAGTGTGAAAACAACGGGATTTTCCCGCGTAACGCGGGGATAATTTTTACACCGAGAGGTCGTTCCCCGGAGAATGACGGCTACGGGGTACGGGGATAGGGCGTTGCGGGTACGGAGGCTGCCCGTGTAGTGGCGGCGGCCGCCGCCGCTCACGTCATTTATCATAACGTCCGCTGCCGCTGATCGCGCCGCGAGCTCGTTTCAGCCACTTTTGGCCGGATGCCATTATGTAAATAAGCCCTAAACTACCTTGCCGCCGCCGCCGCTGCCGCCACGCACCGGGCGGGAAAGAAAAAAAATAAAAAAAAAAAATAATAATATTACGGGGGCGAAAAAAAAAAAACCAAGACTTTTTAGTTCTTTACACCCGTCCCCGTGCCCCGTCGGTAACTCTTTGCGGGCGAAAGGGCGGAAGGGGGTGGGGGGGGGGTGTACCGGGAAAGTGTTACGCGCCGTATAACATTTTATTTGTGTTACTGCTGTTTTTATATCGATCGACACCGCGCGTAGTCTCTCGCAGAGAACGGGAGAACGGCGCGCGATGGATACACAGAAATAAAGAGAACCGACTGTACAAATATATATTTCTATATACGTATATATATAGATTGAGAGATAGATAGCCGAACAGACGTAGAGAGAGAGAGAGAGAGAGAGAGAGCAGAGAGCAATAAATAAATAAATAAATAAATACGCGAAATACATATATATATATATATGTGTGTGTGTGTGTGTGTGTGTATTATATATCCTCGCAAAGTGTATTTTATTCGCGAGGGGCATATGAATTGCCTGTATGGCGGCGAGCGTACATAAATCAAAGCGGACAGATATGGTAGGACATTGGGCGCTGAAGATATTAGATATATACATATGCGAGTATATATATATATATATGTATATGTATATGTATATGTATATGTGTGTATATGTATATGGATATGATATTCCATAAATTGACCGTTTTCCGATGACGTCACGTGCGCCGTTGAAAATAAAAATAATGACCGTCGGGTGACCGCAATTTGTCCCGCGGACCCAGTTTCGTTTCGCTCGATATTTTAGAAGACATTACGACTATTATTATCATTGTTATTATTATTGTATAAACGATAAGCCGCGGCCGCGGCAACGGACGGACGGGTACGCGCGCTTCGTGAAAATTCAAAAAGGGCCCGGCGCGTCGAAAACGCACGTCAGGTACACCGCCCCAGCCGCCCACAGCCACTGCACACGGTTTTCGTTTTATTTTTATCGTGAAAAAACAAATACGCGCCGCCGTGATACCGATAATGACAGTGGTGTATTTAACGGGCGGGGGGGGACGAATACATATAAATTCCGGTACATTTTCGAAAAATGCGATTTAAATTAATAACGGAGTGTATAAAAGCAAAAACGCATACGATTAGAACAAATTAAAAAAAAAACACAATTGTGTCACGCCGTTACGCTTTTATTGTAAATCAATATACACAGCGCGCAAAATCAAATAAAGCAACTACTAAAAAAAAACCACTACCCGACGAAAATCAAACGCTCAAAGGGTAAAATACATTTTTTTTTTTTTTTTTTTTAGTGCATAAATGCGGTTGTTTCAAGCGCATAAACGTCCTGAACCCCAGTCGCGTTATAATAATACGGTCGGTCTGTTGTTGTTTTTTTTTTTTTTTTCTGAAATTAAAAATTTGGAACGGCGAACAGTACGGCGCGTACGATCGTGCAAACGGTTCGTTGTCGGCGTTCTCGGCGTCAACGGAATGCGGACGCGAATCGCGAAAACGATCCTCCGGTTAATTCGAATTACGACAACGCGCGCGGTCCGTAGTGGCGCCGGTACGCGCGCGCCGAACGCATCGGAAACGGAACGCCCTGACCTAACGCGCGTACGCACGGCGGAAATTCGGGCGCGCCGGGCGGTTCGCGGTCATTCGGAGTTCGTCTCGCCGTTCATTCGAAGTTTATCGCGGCGAACGACCAGCGGAACCCCGAACGGTCCGGCCAATAATAATATTATCGGCGGCGTTGCCGGAACGTTTACAAGCGCGTGTTTCGGCGCCGGTAACCGCGAGAGTGGACTGCGTTCGCCGATGACGTTTTCGCGAGTCGGCAGCGGTCGATGACGTGCGCGGGCGGGATGGGGGTTATATCCCTTCCCCCTCCCCAAAAACCAACCGTCGGCTTAAAACGCGAAAAAAATACGATGTCTGAAATGCATCGATTTCAGCCGAATTACGAGGACAAACTCGACAAATTGATTAGAAATCGGCCTTTTTTTTTTTTTTGAGGGGGGGGCGGGGAGCGGCTTTTAAATTACCGATTCCCGCGGTCGGTTTGGGCGGAGAAGACGAATTCGCGATTCGATCACGACTCTTATTTGCTACGTGCCCTCCTATTGACAAATTCCTGACCACGCCATTGGTTACGGTGACCCGGATGTATTCTTTCTATGGTAAACCGTTTAGTGAAATTCGTAACCGTCTATTCCGAGTTGGTAAGAGTGTTTAGTGACGTTGGGTTACAAACAAAAATTAACCATGATAAACACAACTACGCGACACACGCGATATTTGAGAATTTATAAATTCGAATTTTAACACTCGTTTCTGGTATTATTCATAGTTCATGTACAGTTTACGCAACTAATTGTTATGAAAATTAGTTATACGATGGAATTTTATTTCGTTGAATACATTTGTCAGTTTATTCATGTTCAAAACGGGGAAATTTTGTGTAAAACTGGATACCAAAGGTACCAAACTCGATGTAATATATCAGCATTTTTCTATTATAACTAATTGGGCGTCGTATGAAATCTGAAAAACACGAGTACACGGGCGATAAAGAAATTTGAAAATTTGAAAATTGAAAACCATAACGTGAATTATGATTTGTGTGAAACGAGCATTGTTTTGGCGATTCAGTAACCGTCCACTTACTTAATCACTAAACTGTTTAGAACGCCGAACACGCCTATAGTGTGTAAAACCGTATCTGACGTTAAAATATTTAGCACACGTGCGTGTGCGAGGGGCACGGGGATCGGGAATTATTAACTCTCCCTCCCCTCCCGTTGCTTTCAAAATACCCGACGGCCGGGGGTGTATTATTATAATGTCTCGGCCGAGTGACGGCGGCAAAACCGTAGCTAATCGATTTGTCGAATAAAACAATAATTATTGGCTTTTTTTTTCTTTTTTCTTTTTTTTTTTTTTTACGAGAAACGGCTTTTGAATTCTCGCTGTCGGGTTACACGACCAGAAATGTTCTACGATTTATTTACGAATCCTTTGCGAATTCCACGGCACGTGGCTACGCGTGCACCGCACGTGTTATCAATCGCCCGCAGAAGTTCAACTCCCGGGGGCGTAATCCGTGGTCGTCGTCCAGGCAAAAGGTGCTGTACAATCGGACGCCGTTCGGAATAAAAACTCGACCGTCACGCCTTTGGGTCCCGAGCAAGAACTGCTCCAGTTTTGGTTTTTCGCAATCCCGTCACACGTACACGACCGTGTCCGCTTCGTTTTCCGGTCTAAGCGACGGCGCGCGCAATGCGCCGTCGTGATCAAAAGACGTCCCGGAGTCTGCGCTGCAGTAATCGCTGGTCGGGCCTGGCCGTTTAGAAATAATTATGCCGCCATGATACCGACATTTAATTCACTCGGCGAAAACCGTACGGAACCGACCGCACCGCCGGAGCCATCTTTTTCCCCGGGACCGAATAATTGTCCACGAGCGCAGTGCGCGCACAGCCAGGAATTGATCATTCCGACCGCGTATCCGTTTCGTACGGGAAAGCGGTTTTATCTTTTCTATTATTTTTTTTTTTTTTTTTTATTACACGCCGTGCGTTTAGATTGAAAATAATCACTCGGCCGACGTCACCGCGCGGCACTATAATACGGACGGCGGATATTTTTTTTTTTTATTTTTTTTTTGGGGGTCAAAAAATATATCGTCGGATTACGGTTTGCGGACCCGTACACGCGCCGCGGAGGCACGGGGCCGAGCGCGGCACGGAAGGGAAAGATTAAGGACACGACGACGGACACACGCCGCCACGCATTATATATCGGTCACTATCTACGGCCGGACCGCCCCTCCGTCCGGCTCGCCCACTCCCCTATCCCTCAACCTCCCCCCCTCCCCCCCGCGTGCACCCGTCGCGCGCGCAGAACTTTCATCCTCGCCGACCGCGAGCAGGGAGTCGACAAGGATTATTTCGGGCGGACGGCGGGAGACGCGGGAACGGCGGTGACGGTTTGGCGAAGGAGGGCCGGGGAGAGAAGTTTGGGAATAAAAAAAAAAAAAAAAAAAAAAAAAAATACATAAAAGAGAGGGAAGGAAGGACGGCGCGCGCGAGTGAAAACTTGGCAACGGGTCGGTTAAGACCTAACGCGGCCGGTTTACGCGCGCACACAAAGGTCGATACTTTCGCTTTGCTGTCGACTGTCCTTTTTCGCGTCATCCAATACACAATTTGAAAAAAAAAAAAAATATATATATATATATGTGTGTGTGTGTACATCTTTTCTTTTTCCCGCACGCACGCAGTCGACAAACAATAGTTTGCTGGCTCAGGAAAGATGGGCGATAACGCAATATAGAATGTAATAATATTTGAAAATAACATAATATATATAAATTGTTTTTTGATCATTATTATTATTATTGTTATCGTTATCGCCGGTCGTTTATCACGCTGTCGTACGGAAAAAAAAAAAAAAAAACACCGCTCGGTCGTAATATTTGTATCCAGCATATCGCGCGAATCGGGAGGAGCTCGGGTGGGCTTAGCCCCCGAACTTGGCCGTGACCCCCTAAAAAATCCAAAGCGTAACGTTATCAATTTCAAACGTGTACAATTTGTATTTTAGATTCTGAACGGAACGAAGAAACTTATGATTTTATAAAGGTGTTAAATATTTTTTTTTGTTTTTCCGCGAGCAACTTTTTCTACCTGAGACTCGCTCAGATTTTTAACTGTAGCACATTTTTCGAAAGAAAATCGGTGTGGGGTGGTACTGTACAGAGGACATTTTTCGATTTTCTCAGGAGTTTTCTCATCGAGTGTGAAAAACCGAAGAAAAAAACAGAGGAAAAACGGGAAAAACGTAGAAAAACTGGGAAAAGCGATACAACATTGAACAAATATTGTTAGAGAAAATACATAAAACCCATTCAATTATTTTACTATAATATGACATTTATATTGTTGACAAAGCGTCACTGTCAACTGAACTCCGCTCAGAGTCGTTTTTTCGTAAGCAACGGTTTATCGTCGCTTACGGGCATACATTAAATTATCCGTAACAGTCGCTGCACTCGTCCCCATTATCCTAGGGCGTTTTTTTTTCTTTTATTTACATACTATTATTATCATATACCGCGATGAGACGACCGACCGTGACGTTAACGATAAAACATAAATTATCGCGCTGAAAATATAGAAATAAATGTGTGATATTGAACCTTAATTGTTAGGCATTGGTGTTGCATTGTTTTATCATTGCTATCTGAGAACGGCCGTACTGTATTTAGCCATTTAGACACCGCAGAACATTATGAGAATAGATACTCTTTGCTCTTTCAAAAACAACTAGGTTTGAAAAAAAAAACGCCCATCTATAGCAGTGATGCACATTTGGACTTGCCGAGTCAACAATTGTGAGTCTTGTCTTTCTAGTTGTTAATATCACAATAATTACAAATAAGAAACGTGTTCGAATTCGATTAAAAAATTAAAATAGTTTAAAGTTAAATTTTCGCCTCCTCTCAACCCCCCCCCCTCCCTCCACCAAATTTCGAATTATTCACGTAGAAAAAGCAGATGGGTAACGACTTGGCAAGCAAAATATATTATACCCCGGAATCCCTATAACTTTGTGGCGGAAAAAAACCCGCGAGTTTTATTATGAATGGAATTTAAATCGATTCGTTAAGTATCCCACGTTCGTTTGTCTTGGATGTTAAGTTTTCTTTTATTACATCGACTGTTACGCGTGTTTAGATTTCGGGACACTAACAATGCCCTGTAGCGACGGCGACAATTAATCAATTTATCTTTTAAAAGATAATGATAATATTATAATCAATTACGCATTGAATTTTATACTTTTGTACAGTGATCGTTCGTTATTATTCGCGTCGTTTAATTGTACCCCCCTGCCTATATACAGTTGAAATTAATCACCGAACAAGATATTGATCGTGCATACAGATAGATTAGATATTGTATAATATTATAATAGTTTATCAAACGGTGTCATAATAAATTATACGATTGTAAGACGATAATGTAATTGTACGAATGGAAATCGGGAATATAATTATTTTACATTTTAATCCGGATGCGAAATATCGCAGTCGATTTGTTTCGTGTTGTGTGTCTTCTATCACGATCCAGCGATTTTTCGAAGGAATTTAACGAAATTTCGGTTTTTTTTTTCAATCAGTACACGGAATCGTTTAAGTTTTGTTTTAACACTGTTTGAAAATGTTTAACCCTGCTCCTTATACCGTATAGTCAATGAGTATTATTCACTTTTGATTTTCATACGAAAAACCCCTCCACCCGTCTTTAAAACACAGATTCAAAAACTCTTTTCTATACACAGTGTATACACATCATGTTAATAATATGCATCAAACACTGATAATTACAGCCCGGATAGTCTCTCAAAAACCACACAAAAAAAAAAACTCTCAAAAACATTTAAAAAAAAAAAAACCCCTGAAAAGCACAAATGGCGGAGGGATTTAAAATCCCCCTTGAAACAGCTTTGACATATTAAATACATTTGTTTAATACTACAAAAATAATTAACACGAAATATTAATTTTTTTTCCTTAATAATTGTACATATTATATTAAAAAAAATAAATAAAATGACATTGTGTCAATCATTTTTGTAGCGTTAAAAATTGTATTCAATGACTAAAAGCTCTTAAAGGGGGCTTTTTAACCCCTGTATAATTTGCGCTTCATTAAATATTTTTCGAGCGCTTTTTTTAGGATTTTATTTGTGAATTTTAAGAGAATATCAAACCGGTTTCTATTAATGATACATTGGATATACTATGAGTCTATGAGTTTTTTTTTTTTTTTTTTTATTCCCCATTGAATGGATTTTTAAAACCCTACAATGCACGAATTAAATTTCATCTAATAGTTTCCAACAAAAAAAATTGTTTTCAAATAAATATATACTTATATATACTGTCGGTTGTACCACATTATAGATGATACACCGTGCAGTGTAACCACACGAGTAAGGTTTTAAATGGAAATCGGTTTCGCGGTGTCTGTATTACAAACATCTATAACTTTTAGCTTGTATATATTTGATTACTTTACGTAGATTACGTTTTCTGGTTTTCTGATCTACGAATTTGGCATAATTTGGCTTTGTTTTCCATTTTTAAGCACATATTTGACGAAAACGAAAATCCCGCAGCATCAATCTAAATCTGAGTCATAGACTATATGATTTTTATAAATATAGAATTGATTAGTTTTTAAACGATGTTTATTTTTTTTATTGTCTGTGAACTACTGTCCTGCGAGAATTCTCGCTCCGGTTTACGGGTATGGTACTTTTTCCGAAAGTAAATCTCACCGGAAATGTACTTTAAGGAGGTAATTTTTTTTTTTTTATTTTCCCGGGAGTTTTTTCCAAAAAAAAAAAAAACGAGGAAAAACATGGGAAGAATCGGTTCATCGATATCGAACGAATATAAATAACAAGGAAATGTGTGTTCGGTGCGCGTTCAACCGTCCCGCCGCAACATGACGCGCAAACGTAAACGCACCGGTGTAACAATCGGTGGACGTATTGGACGCCCGACGCTCGCTCGCCGTTGTCAATTGCCGACAATTCCCCCGGCCGAGTTTCGCCGGACCGCCGGCGAACGAGCGGACGGTACGCACCCGCCGGTACGTTCGAATGCGCGGCGCGCGCCGCCCCGCCGCCGGATCTCCGATGATCCGTGACGGCGTCTGGTTTCGCGCGTCCGGTTGCGACGACGTCCGGCGCGGCGAGCGTCGGATTGTAATAATTAAACCGACCGCGCGTAATGACGGCGGAACAGTGTCGCGCCGCGCAACGATATTGCCGCTGTGTTGTCCGCGGGGCACGGTTACGCGGGCCCCCGCGGCACGAATAACGCGCAGCGGCCCGGCCGTTATTGCCGTAAAACCATTGCGGTTTTCATTGTTCACTCGTCACGATATTCTGTGAGCTGCGCGCACGCTACGCGACACCGCGCGCGCGTACATCACGTGTCCGAAAATGGTCGTTTTGTTCGCGGTCGCGATTGGTTTTTTTTTTTTTTTTGTTTTGCGTTCGCAGAGCCTAAGCTTTTTACATTAAATACCCGGGACGACGTATGTGTTATAACGATACGTGCGACGGCCGATCGTTGACGAGGGAAAAAAAAAAAAAACAATAATAATAATAATAAAAGAACCATTCGGGTGCCGTCGCCGGGAGACCGTTAACGTACGCACACGCGCGCGTAACGCGAGCCGCGCGGAAAGGGGAAGGGGATTGGGGACGGGAGAATTTGGCGTATCACACTCGGGCGAATACGCGGTGCGCGTGATTGGAACTTTCGCGGCATTTTGAATTATATGCCCGCGGTGTCCGAGAGGAGAATATAAAAACGTTAATTTCGTACATAAAACGTACAAAAAAAAAAAAAAAAAAAAAAAAAAAAATGAAAAAATAAAACCTCCGGAAGACGACGCGATGCGTATTATTATTATTGTTGCACTATCTACGGTAACGTTATCACGGGAACAAAAACAGGAAGAAAAAAACAGACTATCGTTTGTGAAACGCGCGATATTATATAATACTGGACGCGAAAAAAAACCGTAGGTATAATAATATGTAAATTTAATTTTTTTTTTTTTTTTTGTTGTTGTTTTTACGTTGTTAAAATACGGATACTATAAATGCTTAGGGGAAAAAAAATGAAAGAAAAACGTCGTCTAAAACGGGACGAACATATTTACTTAAAATGTGAAAACCGAGTGTCCGCTATTGCAATCGGCCATGTTATACGACACAACGGGTGAACTGTTTTCTAAAAAAAAAAAAAAACAAAATCAGAAAAATCAATTTGTAAAATAAAATGTTAATTTGCGTCGTGAAAATAATGGAATAATTATAAAAAACGACGTAAACGTTTGTGATTTCAAACAAAAGTCCATTATTAGTCATTTGTTCGGGATGACGGGAGCTACCTTTAGTTTTTTTTTTTTTTTTTCCGATTTCACCAAATAAGTTGTGTGTATACACAATAATAGTAACGCGAATCAAAAACGTTGAGGAATCGACTTTTAACGTTTCACGATTTCCCATAACGTTCCGCGATTTCTCCCACGTGTTACGTTTTGAGACGTTTGCGAATATTATTATTATTCTACAACTGTACGAATATTGAGCGACGGCATTACAGTCGGGTCGGAATAAAATCGCATCACGGAAGTGTCGATATTAACGCCGGAAACTGTGTTTCGTTTAACGCGAAAATAATATTAATCGAGTTCGCGATTGTCTTGAATGTTGTAGAGATGAAACAAACGAGAATCTTATCGAACGTACCGTGAATCGCAATAGACGAAATTCTACGCGTTTCGATAAGCGATGACACGAAAATAGTATTTTGGATTCCGAATGGAGCGCGCTGTAAAGTTTTCAATTTTTTTTTTTTTTTATGCGAACAACTTTTCTACCAGAGTTTACCTCCGGTTTTCAAGTTAAACGCATTTTCCGAATGGAAATTTAACTAGGACGGTACTCTTTAGGGTGGATCGTTATTTTTTTTTTTTTTTTTTTTTTGATTTTCCCTGCTGTTTCCCCGTGGTAAACGGGAAAAACCGAGAAAGACGTGGGAAAAACGGGAAAATTTACGAAATACGTATATTATTGTTTTAAAATCGTAAATATTATGGCCTTTCAAAACGCGCATAACTGAACTCCGTTCGGAACCGTTTTTCGTTGGCAAAGATTAATCGTTGCGTACAGACATGACGTTACACGGCCATCTATACCCAAACTTTCCGACTTCTCACCTATACAAAAGTGACGGCCCGTTCATCGTGCGAAGTGTGTCCGTATCGTTTGTTTCCCTCCATCCCCCCCCCCCTCTTTTCAGCTGCGTGTCGCTTTCGGGAACGCGCAGTGTCTCGACCAGAGAACAAAATCCGCGGTCGCTACGGATTCGCAGTCGCGCGTAGTTCTGTGCGTGCAGGACGTTGACGCGGTCGCGGGACGGAGCTCGCGGGTTGGCGCCGCCGCCCCCGGAACTCGTCGACCGTGTGCAAGTGCCGTTTCTATTGTAGTCGTCGAGTTTCCCGGAGGGGGGGGGGCGAAACCGTGCCGGGCCCCGCGATTTGAATGGCGCGATTCGCGAAAAGACCGAGCGGTTCCGGACCGGAAACACGACGTTTTTGTCAATTATCTAAATATAGATATTTGCGCGTAAAAGCCGCGCAAAAGGCCCGCGTACAGCGGGAAATCGATAAATTCGACGAGTTTCCGCTGTACCGTCCGACAAATCGCAATACGTTCGCTGCGGGGTCGGGGTGATTTTCGGGTCGGGCGCAAAACGAAATCGGCGATCCGAGGCGGCGACGGCGAGCGCCCGGAGCCGCCACTGCAGGTCGGGCCGTTTAATAATAACCACGGCACCCCCTACCCCCACCCCCGCCGTATAGCCGCGTATGGGACGCGTATACAATCGCATGGCGAACCGTGAGCTTTCGCCGCGTGTAACGGCGGAACGCGTTAAAATTACACAGACCCGCGGCCATCTCGCCGTCCCCCGCCGACACACCCAAGTCGTATACATCCGGCGGAATTATTGTTTTGTTTTCGGAGTATTTTTCGCCCTCCCCTCGCCCCCCCCTCACCGACCGTCCACGCATACACACACGCGCGCCAGCGCTTATCGTGCGTGTATTACGCACATACACACACACACACACACTGGCGACTTTTACTACTACTGCTACAACTACTGCTACTACTACTACTACTACTATACTATACTATTATTACTACTACTACTACTACTACTACTACTATTACTACTACTACTACTACTATACTATATTATTACTACTACCACATTCTGCTACTACTATTACTACTACTACGACGACGACGACGACGACGACGACGACGACGACGATGACGACGACATACGACCCGGCCCGACCCGTCGTTTTGCGGCGGTGGCGGCGGCGGCGACGGCGACGGTGTGCGGTGGCGATGACGTCGGTGACCGGGCGGCGGCGGTGGCGGCGGCGGCGGGAAGGAACAGCGTGCGCGCTGGCCGGGCGGGTAGTTTCGGACCCAGCCGGTTGGAATCGCCGGGAAAGCGCACGCGTCGATCCACGCCCTTGCTCCGGTCCAGCAGCCGGCGAATCCCTGCCGCCGTCACCGTCGCCGCGCGCGCGTCAGTGCTGCGCACCCCATAGTGCCGTGAACGCGTACGACGATACACGTCGCGCCGCTGTACAACGTCGACCGGCAGCACGCAACGTTTTTCTCTGTTTTTCTTTTCTGTTTTCCGCGTCGTTCTTATCGCCGCCGCCCAATGCGTTACAACGATGTTATAATACGATAATTGTTGCGAAGTGCGCGCGATGACTGCACCGCGATACGAGCCGGCCCGTGTTTATTATTATCACACCTGACACACGGGCTGCGCGCCGCCGTCAACCGTATTCCGGTGGTCCGCGTGCCGTAGACACAGCCGTCGACGGCCGCCGCCCCGCACGCCGTTCTAATTGAAAATACAACGCCGTCGTGACCGCGTCGCGCGGCGACCGCCGGCCACGATTGTACCGGGCTACGAGCGGAAACCCGTGCCGGGCACTCGGAACGCGCCGACCGTCGTCGTCGTCGCCGTACATGTGCCACGGGAGCTGCGGCCACCGTTACCCGGCCGCGGCTGTGGCCGGCGACCGAACGTTTCTGCCCGCGCCGCGCCCGGCGGCCCATATGTTACGGCGGTCACGGAACGTCGTCCCGCCGTCGTCATAACGTGAGTCCGCGAGTATTACAATAAAGGGGCCGTATATTTCGCGCGGGCCGTTGAACGCGGTCGTGGGTTGACGGCCGTCTTTTGCGGTGTGCAAAAGATCCCGGACGCGGCCGGGAGATTTTCGGGAAACCCGAGCTTTCCGGCGTTTTCGAAACCACGCCTTTCGACGACGCGCCCCCCCCCTCCCCCCGAGCCGGCGCCGATCGCCGCGGCTGTTCGCGACGCCCGCGTGATAATAACCGCGGCGTCGTTTGTCCGCGAACCGTCGCCGTACGCGAACGTATCGAACGTGCCCGCGGGTAGGCAGGTAGTGAACCGCGAAGACGCCGCTCAAATGGCGCGTACCGTTACGGAGCCGTGCGCTCGCGCGCCCGTCGAAGAACCGCGCGGTAGTCGTTGCGTATTGTTACGCGTAAACGCGAACGGCGTTAACCGCGGGCTCCGCGGCCAGTACGGTCGGCGTACACGTATGTGCACCGTAGCCGCGACCCGGCGTAGCGGGCCCGGGATATCATCGTACCGTCGTCGCACGTTTCATTACGCCGGACCGCGAAATCCAACTGCGCGAACAATCCTCCAACCCCCTCCCCCCCCCCGATCGCGGACGTATGCGTCGCGGTGCAGTAGGCAGCACGCAACGGCGTGCCGCGGCCGGTGACGGGGACCGTTTGACGGGGCGAAATGAGAGCGGTGAAAACGCACGGACGATTGCGTTTTGTTGGCGAGGTCCCGCGGTCGATTTAACGCGCGGGGTTGCCATTGTCTCGCGGATAATCTTATTGTCGGTACCTGTACGGGGCAGAAAAATGAAAAAAAAAAAAGAAAGAGTTTATATATCCGTACGCCCGTTGTTAAACCGTTGTGCCGTCATTGTTATCACGTGCTTACAAGAGCGTGTACAACGCCGCGATTATTTTCTCTTTCCCGCCCCCCTCCCCCGTGGCGCGCAAATAAGTGTATGTACGTACGCGTTACAACATACAATGTACGAGTCCCCGGCACGCGGCGGAGCGATTTTTTTTTTTTTTTAACGATATTTCGGCCTGAAACGATAAATACGCACGTATGTGTAAATCCGTCGAATTTGTGTCGCGCTCCGCCGGGTCAAAGACCCGTCATACAAATAACCTGACATTCCCGTACGAAACGGGTGCCCTGATATCGGGCGGATAATTAAAAAAAAAAATCGATAATGAACGTTTTTTTTTTTTATTATTATTGTTTCAGATGACTATGGCGTCGTCAGAGGTATAACAAGGAGTATGGGAAGAGAGGCATGGGCCTACGGCTGGACCAGAAACCATTTAGCAAAGTCACGGTAGTCTACGCAGCTCTCGTTCTGTCGCTGTTCAACAGGGTCCTAGTCTCAAGTAAGCGTCTACGGTGGCGGAGAGATTGAAATTTACCGTTCACGGTGGTATATCGTTGCGTAGGCATTAACACGCGTATGCGATATCCGTCCCGGTCGGCTCTTGTGTTCGACCTCGCGACGAACACAACGACCGAAACCGCAACACGCCCATTATGGATAGACAGATATTATATACAGTGTGTCCTTATTATGATTGAAAACTATTGTGGCCCGCAAATAACAGACGTTTTCGAGTAACGTTTCGCTTTCGCTAGGTAGAAACGCACTCGTACAATACGACTCCTATATTATTTTTTTATTTTTTTTTTTTCATTATTATCATCGTCGGACGTTTGTCGATTACCCATACAGTAATATCGCGATTGTAACCATACGCAGACAACCCCGTCCGTAACCCGTCGTTCGTTTCGAGACGCTCTTGAACAGACGTCACGTCCAATTAAGCGTTTTCGAAAAATAACGTACTACACGAGTACATTGCGCTCCCCGTACTCGGAATAATGCAACTTCAACCGCATTAAGGCGGACGACGATTATTATTAAAATCATTTATTTTCATAAAAAAAAACCGCACGCACTACGGAAACGTTGTTCGGAAACTCGTACGGGCGGTACTCGTGCGCTGTACGCGAGCGCCCGCAGCGCAGTACCGTAATTCGTGTTCTGTTTTAAGAACATTTTGAGATTGTACAGCGGTAAATACAAGCAAATCTTAAATAACTCATTAAACTTCGTACGCCGTATACAATATGTGCATGGAAAATAAAACGTAGTTAGACCTTAATATGGCACGTGTTTCGTGCACATTATTTAAGTTTTCGCGAGCGGGTAATATTGTTCCGTGTAATTAAACCGCGGGAGAAAAACGGTGAAATTCGATCGTCGCGGTGCGCACGGCCGTACGAATAGATTTGTTGTTGTGCGCGTGCGACACGCGTTTACCGGGAGAAACCGAACGCGGAACGGCCCGTTTTGAATACGCCGACAATATTTGTTACGTCCCGTCGAACTGTGTATCGAACAAACGTTAACGCAATGAATCGAACGTTGAAACGCCGTGCTATTCCAGAGATATTGTTTTGTGTGCGACGGTATTTCAGACTTTTTACACGGTACTCCCTCTCCCGCCGTATTATTCAGGTACACACGTCCGTACCGAACGCATAATACCTACCCGTACGGTACGTATATTGTTATTATTTTTTATTTATTTTTTTTTTTTTCCGATCATACCAAATTACCGTCCGACAAAGTTATTCGAGTTAACTGTGTACGTAACTTTACGAATAAAAGACTCGCGTTGTATCGTAAATAATATTCCTATATATATGTGTGTACAGTTATCTACTATGGGCTATATTATGTAAAACGAGATATACTTTAGACCGTGTTTATCAATCGACCGTAAAGACGAAATAAATGCGTAGAATGTAAAACACTGTTACGACATTATGTTATTTCGAAAAATATAGCACGACGGAACAAATGCAGTTTTACGAACAAAATCGCACATCACGTTTATTACGTTTTGTTAAACGTTTTGGCGAAATTATGTTGATTCGAAAAAAAAAAAAACACGATATTAACAGTATCGAAACAGTTTCGCGTATTTTATTCCGCGGCTTAAACACGTTATTTTTGATCGCCACAATAAACAATATTCAAACTTTCGGCTCGAAATTATTAACTGCGTTAATTATTATTATGCCGATGCCGAATAATTAAAATACTTATAATACGTTACGTTTGATTTAAAATCGTTAAAATCTCTGCCGCGAAAAATAATATCGTACAAACATAAAATAATGCGGCAGTATATACAGTTTGTCTTTTCAAAAAAAAATACACGAAAGCGAATCAATTCGAGAAAATATAATTTCCATCCGAAAAACCAGAAACCCACATCCTTTAATAGAGGCCTGTCATGGGGGAAAAAATAATATAAAATCCTCGTCCGACACGAGAAATACACTGGCGAAAACCACCGTTGTCCGTGTGGAAATTAAAAACACGTCACGATCAACAGACTGTATGTGCTCGGGACGTGACGGTTGATTATTATTTCATCATGAACCAAAAAAGGTCCCGAGAAAAATGTGATATTTTTTTTTTTTTATTTTTTTTTCACCACGAAAAATAATCCGTTTTCTAGAAAATGTATACTATATTGGTAACTTCGTTAAAAACGCGATTCATTTTTCTTATCCAATTACGCCGGTTACGCGTGCATATTAAACGAGTGCCTGCAGCTTTCGCTTGAAAATCATTAAACTGACGTGGATGATTTGTTTCGCCCCGTTAATAAATCCGTCGTCTAATTGTTATTGTGTTTGCGTGCGGCGCATCGGGTTATTTATAGTCAAACAGTTACAAGTTATAACATAATCACGGGTGCACGGGATACAGGTATTATATACGTGTAGTCGCGTTTATCGGGTTCTGTTTTAGTTTTTTTTTTTTTTTTTTTTAAATAAACGTGCCCATAAACTTATTTGCGAAAACTGACAACGATAGCCTATTGTAATATCACACGTCTGTTATTGTTTAACGCATAAATATGTAACGTCATGTTAAAAATACCAAAAACCATATCGTTTACGTATGCGTTACGTCCTAACTAAAAACTGTACACAGTAACTGATGGGCGCGTATAGTGTGTGGTCCGTTTCTAACGTTGTTTATGTATAGTCTTACGGAAACCAATTGTTTCGCCCCAAAATCGTGATATTTTTTGAAAAGTGCTAATACGATTCCTAATTCCTGTAAGTATTTAAAATTCAATCTGTTTTCTTTTACTATTGTTATGGTTATCGAACTCGAATAATAACAATAATAATCTGAACGTGTTCATTAAAATATATAAACGACATAAATATTATATTATGTTCCATATCCATCGACGTTTATAGAGCTTACCGTGGTTTTTTTTTTTTTTTTACACCGATGATACGAATAATATTATTATTAGAACGTTTTTGTTTTTCATATTTTATAAAGAATAAATTATTATATTTTTCTCTTTTGTACGTGTAAAACGATTTAAATATGAAAACTAATTTGTTTAATGTTTCTGTTAAGAGAATATTTAATTTCCCGGCATCTGCCGGTGTTTTAATTTATTTATAAAATAATAAATAAAATACACGACAAAACCTGTTAAACAATATTCATCGATATTATATTGTGTATACATCATACAATATTGCAAACATACAATATAACATACAATATGCTTCAGCTGTGAAATTATTATTTTAATATACAAAAATGTTTATCATTATAAGTACTTGTAGTGTGTATACGTTTTAATAATAGTATTCTCAATATTGTATGCCTTGGCGTGGATACTTCGGATCCATAAGGATCCTCGTTTTCCATTATTTTATCGTTTGTAGGTTAATGGGGAAGATGAGTAGTTTTTTTCATAAAACCTTCCGGTGAACAATGAAAACCCCTTTTAACAAAAGCCTTTTCCGGCCAATGGTATCATCCTCACGCGATTTTATATATATATATATATATAGTTGGTTTTTTTTTTTTTAATATATTTCATTTTTCACGCTTAAAACCATTAGAGAAACTATGTATTATTACACATTCATTCGTTAACCGGTTGATTTTTCGCAATCTTATCGAATTTCTCAAAACGTTTAAAATAAATATACCTACCTATACCTACATTGTGTGGAATATTAAGAATATCCGTGCGCCGTATAAAATACTAAGACAACAATTTAATATGTTATGAAATAAAAGGTTTTTTGAAAATTTCATACATACGTTTTCCAATTACTTTTGGATCTTAAAGGACTTGGTTTTTTTTTCCCGTGAAGTAATGATGTTCACAAATCGTTAGTGCGGGTACTCGTTAAAACTATTAAACTGGTATTTTTTAGAATTCATCCCTCGTTAAACTAAATGTCTGTATATTAATCGTTTCGGCAGATAAGTAAAATAAAACGTTTATTAAATATTAAATGACGTTAGACGAAATTATAATTGTGTAATTGTTTAATTGATTAAAATGAAATGTTCGGATAATTACGTTTTGAGTGAACACGCTATATTAAAAATATAAAACTTAATTACTAACAACAATAATTATTATTCTTTACCTTTGACTTGGAACGAAAAAAAAAAAAAAAAAATCTAAACTAAATTTAAAACAGTAGAGTAACACGACTAAACGATTTAATCGAATCTAATAATTTTGTCACAATCGAATTATTACGTTTTCACTGTATCAGTAGCTGTACGTAACGCACAAGTTATAATAAATATCTGAAATGCAACATTTTTATACGCGAGTATGTATACCTATGTATCCCATTGGTTTTGGCGTTTTATATTTTATGACAGTCATATTTCGTACACAGTCGAAAATGTACAAACTTTGATTTTCGCCGGTTGTTTCTTCAGTCGGTATTGATCCAACATTCGGCTGTCCCGTACGTGGGCCGGGCGCACATTGTAACACGTACCTATAATGCACGCGATTGCGATTTCTAAAATTGTTTTACACGCATACACATATACAGCTTCGCAATAAGCGAATGAAATTTCGAACCACCCTCCCCCGACGAAAAAAATTTAAAAAAATGCACACCTGTCTTTTATAAATAAAATCAATTTACCTAACCTAACCTTTACTTCTTAATTTAATCCGTCTAACAGTATTCGCAGTGTGCATTCATGTGTGCATCGATGTGATATAAACGGAAATATTACCATATCAAAATATTCATTATTATATCAAATCGTATTCTATCTTTCATTTTGGCGAGTGAATTGCCCTTATTAAAAATTGTATTTATTACAAATTACTAATTTTTCGAATTTCATAATATGTTATGTAACGAGACTGGAAAGTCGCAAATCTTTTAATTTTTTTTTAAGTAACAGAGCAAAAATGCGAATCTTAGAATAACTCAAAATGATTGAAGCTCCTCCGAAAAGAATTCGTTTTAATCAACTCAAAATATAAAAGCAAAAAAAAAAAAAAAAGTAATAAGTTCACAATATTCACTTCAAACCGACTATACATCGTATCGGTATCGTTCTCGGCGTTATTATAGTTTTCGTTTTTAACTCAAAGAAGCTCTTTAATCTTTTGGGTCATGGAAAGCTTAAAAGGTTTTTTTTTTACTCCGATGAATGCCGATAATTTGTTTTGCCTTTTGTCAAGCGATTCTCTTATAAATTGTTTTCAAATGTAATATTCAAATCCCAAACAATTTTACTCCGCTATTTTATTTACGTATATTGCGACTATAAAAAATTCGAATTTATTATTATACATAATATTATGCACTTAATCTAATATTAAAAAATTAAGTATACGTACGCGTGTACGGAGATATCAGATATTTCAAACACAATAGTGGTCAGATGGGCATTAAACAAGCCCCCGAAGTCGGCAGATTATCTAATTTAAATTTCTATGCGGGTGCTCGCATTTTAATTTTAGACTTTAAGTGTGAAAACGAAAAATGTTTTTATTATTTGTCGGTTTCCATTTGTTAAAAGGAATACGAAAATAATACCGTTTCATATCTATAAATAGTGAACATAGTTAATATCAAGTTATAAAATGAAAAACTGTTTATTTTTACTTATATAGCTACCGGGTCGGCGTACAACGATGCTGTACACATCACAGCCATCGTGGGCGAATCAGTTGTATTCAACTGCCAAGTGGAATTTCCAGCCGAACACCCCGTGCCTTACGTATTGCAATGGGAGAAAAAAGTAATTAAACAACATTTTTAACTATTAGCCGACCGTTAACAGCATTTGCTTATGATTTAACTTGACATTCACACGATAGACACCTACATCTGTTATATACAAAACATCGCGAGATAAAATATAACAAATTTGCTGTTGTTTTCAGGGACTTGACATACCAATATTCATATGGTACGACAACTATCCCACACATAGCGGTACGGGATATGAAGGCCGAGTGGCTAGAGTCTCCACAGACTCACCATATGGTCTTGCTTCGCTCAATTTGACCAATATTCAAGAATCGGATCAAGGTTGGTACGCCTGCAAAGTGGTATTTCTCAATCGATCACCAACCAATAAAAACGGCACGTGGTTTCATTTAGATGTCCACGGTTAGTGAAAATATTTTCATATTATTATTTTAAATTAATTCCTTTAGAAAATGAATTATATAAATCGATTATTAAAATGGCCTGTTTTAGCTCCTCCGAGGTTCGTCACTGTCCCCAACGAAGTTCAATATATAAATCTCGGAGATTCTATCATTCTAAATTGCCAGGCTGTGGGTACGCCAGCTCCCGAAATCGTTTGGTTTAAAGACGCCACCGATGTGCAACCAACAGCCACTGTAGGAATATTCAACGATGGGACTGAATTGAGAATATCGAACATCCGGGCCGGCGACATCGGGGATTACACGTGCATTGCCAGAAATGGCGAAGGACAAATCAGTCACACGGCTAGGGTTTTAGTAGCGGGCGGAGCCGTAATTATGACACCGCCAATAAACCAGACAAAACTAGAAGGTGAAAAAGTCGAGTTCACTTGCGGAGCGAAAGCCATGCCTGGTAATGTCACTGTCCGCTGGTCTCGGGACGGAGTGTTCGTCAAGTCAATTTCGTCTCTAGAAACCAGAGTGACAATAAAAAAAGACGGTTCAATGGTCATAAATCCTGTCAGCGCTGATGATTCGGGTCAGTATTTGTGTGAAGTCAGCAACGGCATAGGTGAACCTCAATCTGCATCTGCTTATTTGAATATTGAGTGTAAGTATACAAATTTCGATATTAAGCCTTTTTTAAAAAAAAAAAAAAAAACTAATATAACGATAAATAATTGTTAATATTTAGATCCGGCAAAAGTCACATTCACTCCGACCGTTCAGTATTTACCGTTCAGATTAGCGGGCGTTGTGCAATGTTATATTAAAGCCAATCCTCCTTTGCAATACGTCACATGGACCAAAGACAAACGATTGCTCGAGCCTTACCAACAAAAAGACATCGTTATCATGAACAACGGTTCACTGTTATTTACCAGGGTACCAAAATAAAGCACTATTAATATTGAACTAAAAATATACTAATCACATTTTTTTTTTTCCATATCTCGTCTCGTAGGTCAATCAAAACCACCAGGGAAGATACACGTGTACACCCTATAACGCACAGGGTACTCAAGGATCGTCTGGTCAAATGGAAGTGTTGGTGAGAAAACCGCCAACGTTCACGGTAGAACCGGAGAACATGTACCAGCGAAAAATCAGTGAATCAGTCGAAATGCATTGCGATGCGCAAGAAGCTGAAGGCACTCAAAAACCCAAAATTCAATGGCAACGAGTAAGTTATTGCAGATTGTTATTGTAACTGTCTTACTTAAACGTTTAAATCGACTAATCAGAGAGATGGAGCTCCGTTACCGAAAGGTCGTCATAGCATACACGGTGGAAATATTACAATAGAAAACCTCAGGAAAACAGATTTTGGATATTATCACTGTGTCGCTAGTAACGAAGTAGCCACGATAGTAACAACTACACACTTGGTCGTTGAAGGTACTCAACCGCATGCTCCGTATAACGTCTCAGCTAACGCGTCTGAGACGACTGTTACACTGCAATGGCTTCCCGGTTATAGTGGCGGTCCTGATTACAAACAAGACTATACAATTTGGTAAAATTGAACACTTATATCGTATAATTAATATTGTTTGCATAGTTATTATTCTTTTTTCCATTTAGGTATAAAGAACCAGGAATGTCAGAATGGTCCACGATACCTGTAACTCCATCGGGAAGTACTCAAGTTACCATAAACAGATTAACACCCGACACAACATACGAGTTTCAAGTGGTAGGGAAAAATGCACTGGGCGATGGAATGCTCAGCAAAGTTATTTCAATCAAGACACTGGGTGAGTAAATACATAGTTTACACATGGGACGTAGTTTTAATAATACAGTTTTTTAAATTTAAAAAAAGTAATAGATTTTAAACGACTGACGGGGGTTGGCAACACAGTGTCAGTTGTATAAACGGGCCGCACTGTACATTTAGTCGCTTTAGACGCTTTGGAATATGGAAAATCGATGTAATTATATAATAAAAAATATTAATACAATTTATAAAGAATGCGGTCGTGTTATACGTAATAGAATACCCAATAAAACGGGTATTTCGTATAATTTAAACACAGTTGTGGCAGTTCAAGGTCAGCCCTTCTCGTCTCTTCTACCTAAAGGTATCTTATTATAGGTACCCTTTTGAGGACATCAATGTGGCCTTGAACTTCCGCAGAATTTATTTAATGTAAACTGTATTTTGTGCACAATTTAAAATAACGTAAACTTTAAAGTTGACTGTAGATAACTTGATGTTTTGTATATAATAATATCGGATGCTTACAAATATCTAATTAAAACTAAAATTAAATGCGTGCAAAGTTCCAAGGTCAAATTGAGTACCTAACTAACTTTTGTATTCGACTTCACTCCTTGTTTTTGATCGGTCGTCCTATGTATGCGACAGTTTACTAAGCTTTTTTACTTAATTGTAAGCGTCCACGATATTTTGTTCTATAATGCCCTTGTTGTATACCATAAGTTTGGTTTGTTGTGCTTATTCTATTCTCTGTTGGGTGGCAGCAGCCGTACCATTAACCGTGGCCAAAAAAACAAGTCCCGCGCCACCGGTCACCGAGGTACCTCCTCCCCCGAGCGACGGTAAGCACAAATAATATAATGTATACATATTTATAAATATATATATATTTTTTTTTTTTTTTTTTTTTATTGTATAATATTTTCTTATCTAAATAATGCATGACAACTTAATATTATTTCGAATGTACTGTACATAGCACATTTTATTCACCGCATGATTGCGTTGGTGTCACAACTATACGTTTTATTGAATATAATCTAATACCTATATTTATAATACACATATATTTAGAGAGTTCTTTTCGGCATTCCAGGATTATTTTATTTTTTATCATTATTATTTAAAACCAACAGTTTTATTTTGTCATGCATGTGTTTATTTTTTGTTCCAAATTTTGCAGACGTTTTCGACTATAGTGACCTCATTTTACCCACTGAACCTTCTGGTGTTACATTGTATCCACCAGTATTTAGATCAAAAGGTATTGAAACCATCGGCTTGATTATTATTTTTCACCTCGCTCATGTATTACAATTTGTTATTTATTATTGTTTTTTTTTTTTTTTTTCATATTTTGTTTTGTGTAAATCACTTCACGTTTTAGTTCTTAATACTCCAATTATTATTGTACACTTTCAACATACGATTTTGCTCAATATAGGGCCAAAACCTGGACCACCGAGAAATGTATCTATCACTGAAGTCAGAAATGGCTTTGTCATCTCTTGGCAAGCTCCGTTAGAAAGAGCGCAGCTAGTTCGTTACTATGTAATTAATTATAAAACAGACGGGATTTGGAGAACATTAAACAAGGCGAAAATCAGAGCGGAGGATACATCTTATCTCGGTATGAATATTGAAAAGTTTGTTAACAGAGTTATGTTTGATCATTTTGAGCAGTTGAGTGTTTTACTTAAGCGTTAATCTTATGTAAGAAATTTAAGTGAAAATATAATCAAATATGGAAACGGCCATTTTTTTAACAATGAAAATGATAACATTTATGGAGTACTAATATAACATAATAATTCAACTATAAATTGGAATGTATAGAGTAATAATTTTGAGTTGGGATTTAAATGAATACGTATAATTAATAAGCGTCAATGTTCGTAAAATGAACACAAATTAAAATAAAACAATTATTTCACAGTCATATTATTATATTATTTCAACCAAACTGTGTAATAGAATACATTATCCATTGAATAATTTGTGTATATTTGGCTATTTTACGAAGAAAAATGAAATTTTTTTTTGAAAACTAATACAATTTGTGCACGTAATTTCAAATAAATAACATAGATCACTCGATCCTTTCAGAATATAAAATTGAAATATACAATATACATAATTATGTATTTCTAGTAGTTCATAAATATTCCGAATGTGTTAAAAAATTCTCGATCTAAATTACAGGGGAATTTGACGCCTACCAAGTAGCTATAATGTTCCGTTATTATTTTTCAGTGAAAAGTTTAGTTGGAGGTCGTACCTACTATTTCCGCGTGGTGGCTTATTCGTTGAGAAGTTTTGAAAATAGCGAAGAAATAAAATTCCCCGTGCCGGCTAGAGTTAAACACAAGGCTATAACGGCGGGAGTTGTCGGCGGACTGTTATTTTTCATTGTCGCTATAATATTGTCTGTGTGTGCAGTCAAAATTTGTAATAAGAGAAAAAGAAGAAAACACGAAAAAGGTAATAAATGAATTCGCCCATGATTGTATATAGGTTTCCGTGATTCGTAAAACGGAAAAATACCAACAGCAATACATTAATCAATGTCACATTGTATAATTATTGTATGATTCCAGCTTACAACATGGTTGCGTGTAGAATTACGGACTCCATAAATGGTGGTCAGATACCAGGAACTAGTCAAGTGCCTTTAAAAAAGTAAGTTTCAAAAATATCCAATATATTAGTACATTATATAATTCGGGTATATCGGTACTATACTAATAGGAAAACGATAGGGAAATTATCATGGATACTATTTTTTGTCTATAGGCTCGCGGATTCTCGTACTTACCGAGATTATAGACTCGAATTGTCCTAGCCGATAATCCGTAAGCGAAGCATTTATGTCAATAAAAGAAAAAAAAAAATGCTTCACTCGCAACTGCTTTATTTTTAATTTTATATTATTTAATTAAACCGTATTATATTATATGCCAAATTTGACACTAAGCCGGGGTACGATTGAGCTTCTGTTTTAATCCTATACAAATCGATTCGGGCGACCATATTAATACCTACCTACGTATCATTTAAATATCTTTTCACAATTATTTCCACTATAAAAATTGTATACAATATAATATTGCATGCGTCTTGTTATCAAAACAAAGAATTTAAAAATACCACGAGTTGTGTTAAAAATACTAATGACCAATTTTACACATAAAATCGAAAAAAAAAAAAAAAAAATGTACGGTTTTCTAAATCATCATGTTCAATTAATACACTTATACATTATTTATTTATTTATTTGTTTATGTGCTTTCGTTCAGGATAACAGGTGAAGAGCTAGCAAGCTGTTGAGCCGCACAAATTCAAAATAATATTGGTACATCACAGTATGCGTGTGTTTTGTTTGCTTGCACTTTATTAATCAATAATAATAATTGTGTTTTGTTTTATTTTCAAATCGTTGAATAGTAGATAAATGTAGGCGTAGTATAATAGAGATATAGCGTCGTAGTTATACCATAATAACATTATTGTATAAATTCGAATAAGTTTAAACCGTTTTTAATCTAAAATTAACTAATTAAAACATACTTATATAATTAATGAACTTCGATAAATTATCGTTTTTTTTTTTTTTATTTATTTTTATTTTTTTTTTTTTTAATAAATTTAAGAACCCTAATTTAGATATTATAGTATATATATATATATAGATTATTTAGTTTTTGCACATTCAAAAGTAAATTCATTTTTAAACACCGATTGTTTGTATTGTTTTATTATAATATGAAAATACCATTCGATAAAAAACTCGCATGTCTTTTGTTTTGTACCCACAATGTATTATGTATTATATATTATTGTGTTTAGAAACGCGTTGGAGTGTATATTTCGCTTCATATTTCACAACAAAATTCATCATTTTGTACTACACTAAAATCAAATTCCGAATGATGATCTGTAGTAATTTACGTTTTTCTTACTTTTAGATCTAGATCAACCCGAATATCAAGTCTAAGCAGCGGGTGCAACGTCGTTCTAAATATGGTCACGCGATCCCGTTCAAGTTCATTTTTAAATCATGACCAAGACTGTGTCGATGGTTTGGAACACCGGCGTCTAGGGCGTATTTCTCGGTCCGCGGACGGTAGGTTTGTTTTGACTAGAGATTCCAGATCGTCTAGCTTGAGTAGCTCTAGCGACGACGGAGGATTCTTGTCCCATCCGAGCTTTTCGAACCGAACGTGGAGCCAACGGCCGCTGATTACCAGAGGTGAGGACAGCGTACGGACCGAAGACTCCGTGGACAGCCGCCGTCGGCCTATCGTCGCTACGGTCTGCGGTCCCCAAACGCCGTACAGGGCTAGTTCTCCAACGTCCCGGAAACCACCGGAGTTTTTCAATCACGATCTCAGTTCGGTGCCGGGCTCTGCCGAACGGACTCTGAGGAGCGTGCACGAGCAATACAGCCAACAACTGCCGTCACTGAGGGTGATACACGAGGAAAACCAGAGGACGCTGATGCAACAGCCCAGCCCGAGATACCATCCCAATCCCAGGTTTAGATCGAGGCACATGCGATACGCCCGCAGCGCCCCGGAACTCACGTCGGACATGGTCACCGAGAGGTCACCGGAAAGCCGATCGAGTTCCAGTGGGTTCGGTTCGAAAAACACCTCTAGTCACCAAAACACCGGACTCGACGATTGGGTCAGGATACTCCCGCCGTACAAACCACCGCCCCCGCCGCCCTCGCTGTTCTACACCAACGAACATTGGCTCGATTTCACCTCTCCGATATTACCGTCTCCTTCTTCGCACAGCACCGCTAGCAAACCGCTGAGTGTCGACGACCAATACGAATTCGATCCTATCTTTCCGGTATCGCCGACACCGACCGATATGATAATGACGAGGACGCCGACTACGCCGTCGCCGTCTAGGTCCAGAACACCAACGCAACTGAAAAAAGCGAAATACGAAAACGTGGAAGCAAGACTGCAGGCAATGAAGGAAGAATTTTACGCGTACAAAAGGAGACAAGCAGAAATGGCTAGAATGGGATACATCGAAAGTGCCTGTTAATGTATACAGAACGACGTTTTGTAAAAGCTCAAGGACAATTTTTTCATAATGTTTACACGATTGCAGAATCAATAAATTAAAAATGTATAACGTTACCGTAATGAATATTATTAAATTTTAAACAGAACATAACGTGTTAAAAGTCAACTTGGTAGGCTGACCAATGCGTACCTATAATAATTTAATGTAAATATCATTTCATATAGTATCTCTAAAAAAACTTGACAAAGTAATTGCATGATGATGGTAGTGTTGCAGAGGCATAAATTACAATTGAATTTCATATTATTAATTTATATTTTTTATTTTTAATATCCAGAACTGAGGATAATTATTGCATTCTCAACGTTTTCAGTTCATCATACAAAATCCACTTGCTCAAATTGTACGAGACTGTCCAGTCTGAGGATATTTAAATTATTGTTTTTATTTTCATTTTAAATTTATGCCTCCATCAAAACTATTAAGAAATTTAAAAAAGTAAACCTTGTGATAATGTCATTTAAATTCAACGGAATCTATTCAATGCACTTAATAAATTCCTTCAAAATTAAATTAATTTAGTATTGTGTTCGTATAAATTTAGTTTCGGGCACCTCCACCAGTTGTTCTCCGCATTGTGTTTTTAATTATATTGCATCCCTAAGTTCCTATTAAATTAAAAATAACGTCCTGGGGCCTACCAACGGGTTCCTTATATACATTTTCTTTTTAACAATCAAAAACATATTTATGTATATTTAAAAAAAAAAATTAAAAAAAAAAAAAAAAAAAAAAATGTTTACTTTTAGACATACATATAAATGTCTCAGCAATAAATAATAATTAGGTGTTTAAAAATACTATCTAGTCTGAGGAATAATATTAGGTAGTTAAGACAATTTTATTGTTTTGTTATTTGAAAATGAACAGTGTCAATTACCCCGTTTTAACATATTATAAAACGAAGCTGTTTTAATTATGGTTTCTTTTTAAGTTATACTAAAAATATTATGTAAGTGTTATCTAACCGACCGCACTCTCGATCGGACAATAACATTGCAATCGCTCGTCGCCTATGTCGTATTGATATCGTTATTCGACCGCCGGTAGTCGAATGTTTCCAATTTATTATCGAAATCCGTCAATATACACAGCCCGCAGATCTACAATAGCCGATCATAATATTATTGTTCGCACACGAAAACTGTGCGTTTCGTAATTGAAACGTCCGTCACTCGTGCATGCGTAATGCAATAATTTTGAATTCGTACGGCAAACGAACAATGGCAATTTACTAATAACCGTACCCATGCATCGTAATGCCATGCACTTGGTAGTAAACAGATAAGACGTTGGTAATTAAACTCGAACGAATAAACGAATCCGAACGGTCCGTATCGGTTTGGAATTGTAATTTTAAATAATAACACCCGACAATTTTAAAATTTTGATTTTAAATACGAGTGAACGAGTCAGCTACATAACACTACTAAAATATTATATTAAATTAATTGTGAAAACAAACGCTTTATACGATATTAAATTAGCGTGTATAAAATGTATTTGTTATCACCCAAATGAAGATTTATTGTATATTACCTATGTTGTTTCTTACTGGTATAAAATAGTATAGCGTGTTTACAAGTGTTTACAAACAAAATAATAATAATAATAATTAAAAAAAAAAAATTTAAAAAAAATTAAAAAAAAAAAAAATAAAAATATTATACGTTAAAATATGTATTATATTCGTTGTTATAGTCTGTTTGTTCGAACACACACCGTGTACAATATTTTATGATATTAATAATTTCTTGTACGACTATTATTCGTTTCAAACAATTCTGTTGTTTTCAGTATAATAATATTAATAATAATAATTACGTTTTGATGACGATGATCACAATGACAACGAAGAACGAATGTTAGATTTTTTTTAAAATTTTTTCGCGCCAGTTTTAGGTTTCGTAGAATTTATTTTTATTTAAATATATTAAATATATTTATACATAAATAATCTTATTGTTATTGCTATTATAGGACTATAGATACACTTCCTATAATAAATTATTAACTATGGGAAACTTAACAACCTTAATATTTATATTATTTTTTTTTTATTATTATTATTTTTTTTTTTTTTTTTTTTTTTTTTTTTTTATTGTATTGTGCTTTTATTATTCCATGACAATACGGTTTTTACTCTGCCATAAAAAAAAGATTATGTTTAGTTCGTAAGATCGACGATCTCATTTTTATGTTGAGCCATTTGTTATTAATACATTTTAATTTTTTCGCCCTTTTGGGAAAATTGAAACTTTAAACTACTTGATTGCAGAAATGTATTATCCTATAAAATATAAAAAAAAATTATTGTATTCTAAAAAAGTTATATTTGTAGATTCTTAATTAATATGATAATTATATTTGTAAATATAGTAATTTATATTAGAATTAAGTATTATTTAAATGAATAAAAAAGAAATTCAAATAAATATTATTTAATGGATTTTTTTTTTTTTTTCATATAGATTATTTATTGTTATCAGATGGTCGTTAATAAACACAATTTTATAAAATATATTATTATTATGTTTAATTTTAGTTAGGTACTTGAACAACGTATTATTAACCTACTCAACAGAAAATACATTTTAAGTTATCATAAGTTTTTTTTATAAAAGCTATTTTTTAGAAAGTGGGTAAACATCTGTAGTTCAAAATCAACGTAAAATGGGACGAATAAAAACTACGGGGTGAATATTAAGAAGAAAACGAGAAATAATTGTTTAAATCCGACAACGGTAATTCAATAATTGGCCGACCTTTGTAATAAAAAATACCAATTGGTTCCCAACAACATCTCGGTGAATTTTCAGATAGAAAATTTAACGTACTTCAAAAATCCTCGAACATTGTATGGTACAATGGTACATTTATCTCATTGTCTCTTAATTTACCAGATAATCCACAAACTAACATGGCTGGGGCGTGGGGCTATGGATTATTAAGATATTTATTATCAATCGTTAATCCGGTGTCCCATCGGATTGAAAACTAGGAAAACTGCGAGGGTTTATATTATAGAAAATACGTGATTCCGGGCGGAGGGCGAATATGGAGGATACATCCCCCAAAGCATTGTGATTTATAGAAAAATACCTAGATAATATTACGACTGTATTTAAGTTCCTATGGTCCACAAGGCTTGATCTGGAGGGGGGGGGCGGACACTGAAGACAAGTGCCAACCCGTTACCAAAATAAATAAAAAAAATTTTATTCTGTTCGATGATTTTATATGTATCGCGTATTCTGGTATACATGTACCTATACAATTATCAATGTTTGATGAAGAAATACACGGACAAAATATTTAATATGGCTCATAATTTGACCGTGGTTTGACTTTAAATCCTATACCTAATGCAACTAGAACCGAAATCACAGATTTACTTCTTGAATCGATAGCCACGCGTTTCGAATGTAAACTACCGTCTGTCTTACTAACTTCCCATGATAAATACCCTAGCTGTAAATAAATGCTGGATCTACCATTGGTGACCTGTATAACGCGTAGTATTTAAAAATACGAATTCAGTTTATGTTTCATTGTTAACTGGTATTTCACTGTAATAAGTAATATATGAAATTTATATATCTGTAGATAATATTATGATAACCACTGTTTTTTTTGAACTTGGGTATGCTAAAGACTCCCTAGCACCCCCCTCCCTAGTTAATATTAATAAACTGTATGCATTTATTCATTTATTTCATAGAAGAAATATGTGAATTTAGTAATACAATTTAAGTAGTTTGAAGTAAAAATTATATTAAATGCTTTAGTTTTAATTACTTACAAATTAACCCACTTCATGCCCAATTTTTTCGTTTTTTACATAAAAAATATCCTAAACTAATTTTGATGCGCTGAATTTGGGAAAAATAATTATAAAAATCCTGTATTTGAGCTTGTATTAGAAAATTGTATTTTTTTTATCTAAACTGTTAAAATAAACTAAGTAAAACTACTGCGTTATTAATTATTTGCGTGTAACGAATGTTCATATAAATCTTATAATAATTTTAAATTTTATCTCCCGTGGTTTAAAACAGAATTTTTCACTCAAAGCACATTTTGTAAATCAAGAAAATAAAAACCGCACGAGAGAAAAACGATTAAATTACTGTATCAAGCTTGAAACACGTTACAAAACGGTAATTGATAACGTTTGCATGCGCGTATGAATATAAAACGTAAATTACGGTTTAAAATATACGTTAGACAACGTAACGCAATTATTGTAATCCATATGTAGTGTGGAAACATATTGTTTTAACATGTTGCATATTTGCTACAATGGGCGTTGAAAAGTTAAATAGGTACCTAATTGTCACCAGCTAAGGCCACTAAGGCGAGACAGGTGTACACTAGTTGCGCCAAATGTATGGCCGGTGTTTTCATATGAACCTCTACGGTTTTATTAAATATATGTTATAGAAATAGATACTTAATACCTAGTTAAAGGAATACACAACATAAAAATATATTTTCATCAAATTGTTATTAAGGCGATTGGTGACATTTTAGTCGGTTCAGACCTAAAAGACAAACAAAACTGTAGGATTTCAAAGAGTTGACAGATTTCAAACCACAAATCTGTAAAATTACTTTTGACTGACGGGAAAGTATGGTGCAAATGTCGGGACCAGTCATGCAAATCCGTGATAAATATTGGCCCTAAACAGTTTGAAATTTTTTTAATGTAGTGGGGGATCTAGTGAAATGTATCTATAAATTTGTCAATTTTCATTTTATGACTTTTTGGTTTTCCCAATTATTTTGAATTAAAAATTTAATAGAATAGTTCAACTCTCAATTTTCGATTTAATTAAGATTTCTAGTAGAAAATATTTAGATATGTACTCAAAAACTTATTCCTGTTCAAAAAGTTTTAGGACTTTGAATTGTGTGCCAACAAAGTATACAAGAGCAGTAACTTTTAGGTACATATGCTTTTTTCGATTCTCTATGGCTTTTTTTTTTTTTTTTGATGTGTTACTTGACCGATATGTCTACTACCATCCCAAAAACTGTTTTTATTTATTTTTGAAATGAAAGTCAAACTAGGTATTTTTATTAATTCATGGGTTACCTTGGTATCATAGATAAAAACAATCAGTTGTTTTGTTTACACGTGTCAAATTTTCATGAAGTAATGTATTTTTAATCAAAAACAAAATATAAGACCAGTTTTGGTATACGACAAGGTTCTCACTTAGATCTCTTTTTGTTTACCTACATTGATTTGCCTTCTAGTTTTGATAGCTCAATAGACATTTTTTTTATTTGTCATCAATGCTAGGATATGTCAATTATTTAATCTCTAATAAATGACACTATTAAATTACAAATCAATTTGGCTAAATTTGTTATTTTGAGTCATTTAAGGTATAAGTTATGTTTTTGTATGTTACATGAATTTTTCTTTACATATATACTTTTATGTAAAAAAACTACTATTAAAAAGAACTTTTAAGAATTTGAGATTTATTAATAGAAACAAGTAATTTTAAAAATATTTATGCTTTGAAGACATTATACTTTTATAATATTATTATATTTTCTCTTGTCATTTAAGCTGAACTCTGCATTCAGTTATTGTAATATTTTTATAAAGGTTTCTTTTCAACCAGTTTATTATAAATACATACATAAAGGTAACTTTTTAATTTTGAACTATTTAACTGAACAAAACGTATAAGCTTATACAAAAAAAATTGTGTGGTATCACATTTTTAACCAGAAAACAATAGAACATAGCTTCGTAACGGTTGAACACATTTTGTTAAAATGTAGAACTAGGATAAATTTTCTTTTAGTCAATAATGTGCAAGGTCAAGGAACAATTACCTAGTCATTAAATAAAACAATAACATAAAAATATATTAAATTATCTTAATTTTAATATTATGAAAATTTGTTAAATAAGGCTTGGAAGATACACAACAAGAACATGGTATTACATTTTGATTGGTCAAATACGTTAATTTGTAAATAATAATAATAATAATAATAATAATAAAATAATAAATATTAAATAAATATTAAATAAATAATAATAATAATAATAATTCAATAGTCAGTTGGACGGATTCGTTAACCAATAATCCTAGTTAAAAACAATAAATTTTAATGTTATACAATTGTTTGACAAACAATTTTTGTATTATTCACCTAGTAACAAAGTTTAAGGTGTAATGTGAGCATAACTTGATGAATAATTAACACTACTATACAGATCAGAACCTGCTGGAGAATGGTTACCCTGAAATATCAATAAAGCAACAAAATAAATAATTATTAATTACAATAACATTAGAAAATATGAGAAATTATTGTTTTTATGAATTTTTTTATACCTGTAAAAATCTGTTAAGTTCTTCTTGAGTATCAAAAATCATAACCATAAATGGTGAGCCAGGAACATGTTCTCCAGCCCATTTTACTTCAACTCTATAATCCCCTGGTTCTGTTGGATCAAATTTACATAATATAGTTCGATCTTTTTGGTTTTCACGTTGCATTTCTACACGAAATGCTCCTAAAATAGACAAATTAAAAATAAATAACAAAGCCGACAATTTTTTTTTATTTAAAATAATTTTTGTAATTTAGAAATTTAGTATATTTTATATTATGTACCTTTAGGACCTCTAACCCTTACAGTCAACTGGCCAGCCCCAGCTCCTCGAGTATCACATATAAATCTACTTTGAAAAATTGCTAGCACACCATGTTCAATACCTGGTCCATAAACACGCACTTTACTAGCATCTGGCGCTCCACTAACTCGAACAGTAAAAGGACTTCCTGGTACATCCTCACCTATTAAGAATAACAATAAATAATAGATATGCTATACACAATTCTATATTATACTCACCAGCATATTTAACAGTTAACGTATGTCTGCCTGATTCTTGTGGTTTCACATTTAAAGTAAATGTACCATCGCCATGGTCATAAAGTTCACAATAGGCAACTTTATGAGGTCCTATACAGTGTGCACTCAACTCTCCTAAAAAAAAAAACAGTTAATACATAAATTATTTTTATTATAAATTATTATAAATAACTGAAAAGTATTGAATTTGTAATATATACCTGGACCTGCTCTACGTGTGTCAATAAAACTTCTTATATCTTTTCCAACTGTACCAATACCTAAACCATCTCCAGTGCACAGAACTTTACTAGCATCACAAACTCCGGTTACATTGAGTTTTAAAGGACAACCTTTTACTTGCCTAAGAGGAGAAAAAAATTGTTTTTATTGATTATTTAAAATACTTGAAAATGTATTTTTACATACCTGTGTCCCCAAAGTACATTTAATAAATAAGGTCCTGGGCTTACAGGTGTATAAAAAGCACTGTATATGTTATCACCTTTTTTTTCAATGTTAACAGAAATTTCATGTCGAGAGCCTGCTAAGGTAACTACAGGATTGCCTAAAAAACATAAAATTTAAAAACTATAGAAAAATAGAAAAATGTTGTTACTCAATGCTAATTAGTAATTATTATGATGAATTTACCAGGTCCAGCTTGTGATCCATCGATTGTAAACTCTGTTTGTTGGCCACAGGTAGCTGTTGTCAACCCACTACCTGACAAGGTTACTCGTACACCGGCAGCACCACTTTCTACTAGAACTGGATATGGTGAACCTGGCAATGGCAGTCCAGCAAAATTCAAGTTCAAAGTATGAGGACCAGATATATGTGGTGTTAATACACATTTCACATTATCACCAGAGTGGTCCATTAATATTGGAAAAACCGATCCCCCCTGGCTTTCTAAATGGCCTTCCAATTCACCTGTAACATAAAATGTTTAAAAAGAAAACAAACAAAAAATTGATAAAATATATGGTATTCTGTACCTGGCCCAGCAGCTGAAATATCAAATAATAATGATGAGGGAGCATTTACACCGAGCATAAGACGGCTATTTAAATTTAATTCGCCAATTGTCAGCACTTTACTTAAATCAACCACTATACACTTATAAGGTGATTCGTCGACATGTCTTCCATTCCAAACAATATTAATATCACAAAAACCAATATTATTTGGTGTAAATGAAACTTCATAATCTCCTTCATGGCCATTTAAAGATTGATTAATCGTTACAGGTAATATTTCAGTTTCATTACATACAGTAACAACAGGAACAGTGTGGTATGATGTGCCCAAGGCTGATAAGTAGAATTTAGATGGAATGTCTTTTAATGCTTTTACTAAACCAGAACCCCAAACACGAGGTACTCCAGGATCAGCTACATGTACTTTTAATGGAGATTCTGATATATGATCTTTGCCATAAAGAATATTAAAAATAAAATCTCCGGGTACAGTGGGATGTATTTGAATAACATCGACGTCTTCATTAAATGATTTTAAATCAACTGGAACGTCTTCATTTTCTGGTCCAAGACAAGTAACAGTAAAATCAGCCAAACCAGCGTTCTTTCGTAACACTAAAAATTTTAAATAAATTATCATTCAGTTTCTTCTGTAAAACAATTTTTATCTCATACTAACACTTAAATGATACTGGCTTATGAGTGACAGCACTGTTTTTTTCAGGAAGACTGTCAATTTTAACATTTCCAGCATTATAAACATAACTAGTAAATGGTGATCCTTTTAAATGTTTACCAAAATGTGTGACATCAATATTGTACTGTCCTGAATAATTACAATTAATTCAACATTTTACTCAATGAATAAGAAAAAATAAGATATATATATTATATTATATAAAAATATTAACGTACCGACTTTAGGAGGTGTAAATTCAACAATCAAGTTCATACCATTTTTGTGTTGATAACATTGTGAAGGGACGGCACTATTTTGTGGTCCAGTAATCACAACATCAAATTCATGACTAGATTTACCGGCACTATCGATTATAAATGTAGACATTTTGTTTGAAATACCTTGATAAAGTCCTAAACCAATAACTCGAAGTTCAGCTGATGTTGATGGATTTTGTTCTCGAACATTCAACACAAATGGTGACCCATTGATATTAAAATTGTTATATTTTATGTAAACCTGATGAGGTACAGGTATAACAGGTTGATATGCTACTTGATGGATACCATTGGACTCAACATCTGAAGTTTTTAGTTTGACATTACGACCAGCCGCTTTAATTGTTACAGATAGCTCTCCTTTACCAGCATTCCTGGTATCAACTATATTTTAAGAAGAAAGTTCATTATAAACTATTCAACTATGTCTTTAAATTAATTTTTACCTTTAAACATTGTTGGTTTATTACAGATAGCTTCATTAAGTCCACTAACAGTTACCAACTCAGAATCTATGACTTGAACTTTCCAAGGATGTTTAGTAATTGATTGATTTCGATGCATAATTGTTATCATATGAACACCAACAATTGATGGCCGATATGTCACCCGATACAATCCACTGTCATGTTTATGTAAACTAACGGGTAATGTCTTATTGTCAGGACCTAATTTAAATTATATGCATTACAAATTTGGACACGTAGGTTTTCTTTTTTGTTTAAGTTAACAAACCTTTTACAATCACACTAATAGATCCATGATCCGCAATATGTGGATTAATATCAAAGCGAGCTGGATAACCAAGTTTTACTCGTTGTAATCCTTCGCCATATGCAGTTATTGATGAACCAGATACACCCTTTTTAACTCCATTTAAATCAACTACATCACAACTGTATGGGCTCCCTTTAAAATAGAATATTTAAGCATTCAAAAATGAATTAAAACTTAAAAAATAGAAATATTATTTACCGGGTACAATCTCATCGTTAAATGTTATGTTAACAAAATGTGGTAATGCAATATGAGGAACAAATGTCACATCATATAATCCTCTAGAACAAGCCACTACTTCTGCCTTGACTGTGCCTCTTTGGCTGCTAACCACCAGTTCTAATGTGCCTTCCCCAGCTTCAGTAGCATCTACGCTGAAGGTAACTGGTTTACCAGCCTTTGTGGAAGTATAATGTATATTATATATATATAAATAATATAACATAATCTATTAGAAACATACTTTAGCATTATCAAGTCCTGTTACTCTGATGTTGTTTATATTATACACATTGCATGCAAATGGACTACCGTCAACTGGTTGGTCTTCTATAAAAACTTCTATCATATGTCGTCCTAAAAATTAAAAGTCAATTATTCACAGTAGGTTAAGATAATGTAATTAATTTATTTGTATATAATATTTTCATAAATCAAAAACAAAAAATCTCATGTCACACCACCTTCAGTATTGAACAAAAAAAATTTTAAAAGGTTAGACTTGTCACTATCACAGTTAACCATTGTTGCCAGTAATTTTTTTTTTTTAATTTAGTTTCTTGTCAGTGACAATCAAATTAACTTATAATAACTGTTTTTTTCTTATCCACGACACCAAGTTAACCTAATAAATAAATAAAACAAAAATTCAATTTTTGTTTCAAAGATACCAGGAAACCTGAATCAGCCATCCTCTAGGAGTTGAGTTTTGAAAAATTTGTTCTTGGTTGTCTGTATTCTATAAAGAACCTTTGTGCAAAATGTATAGTTTCTAGACCCCATGTTGATAAATCAGTCGGTCAAAACAGGTATTTTTTATATGCATAACTATCTGTTATAAATATTTATATATTTATATTACTTCTCAGTTCTTACCAATTTCATTTGGTGTATAATTAGCTCCAATGGCATTAGCCATTATGCTTGTTTTAACATCAACTATTTGTCCAGATGGTGAAAAAACATTAACTTTGAAATTTGTATCATTTGATATATCAGGACTTTCTACTTTGATGTCTGCTGTTTTTTTTATGGCACAATATCGAACGCCATTGCCTGTCACAGCAACTTGATCAATATCCAAAACTCTGCAAGTCAATGGAGATCCTAAATAATACATTTTCAATCAAACAACTATTTTAAAACTATATCTATAATAAAATATTGCACATATATATATATATATATATTACCAGGTATGGGTTCACCATTGAAACGTACACTTAGACTATGGGGAGCAGCATCACGAGGTTTAAAATTGACCCGAAATTTAGCATTGCCTTCTGATTGAACATAATTTGGAACATTAACTCCATTAACTGATACTATAATTTCTAAATTACCAGCACCAGCTTCACTAGCGTTGACTGAAATTATGTAGTTTTTAGTTTTATTTATTAAAAAAAATGTTATTTAAAGTATGTACTTACTGTTAAAATTTACAGGTTTGCCTACAAAGCCAGTGTTAATGTCTGTAACGCGTACTTTAGAAGCATCATATGCTTTAACTAAAAATGGACTACCCTCAACATGGATACCATCTACTTTAACTTCAACGCTATGATCACCTAAATAAATAATTAAAAATACATCAATGTACAAAAACAATAGTATAATTTTAATTACATTATTAATTAAATTAATACACTAACCAACATCAATGGGGGTAAATTGAACATTATGTGTTGATGGTTGAGCAGCTGGAATAACAGTAACAGGTAAAGAATGTCTAAGAGGTGCAAGTACTTGGACTTGAGGACTGCTTTCACATTGAACAGCAAATGATGCTACTTTACTAACAGCAACCTTATCTTCAGTAGCTGACCAGACAACAACTCTCGCAGCTTCAGAAACTGAGCATGTAAATGGTGAACCTATAAATAATAGTTCATAGTGATTGATGCATAGTATTTTGAAAGAATCGTATATTTAAAATAAAAACAATGGGCAACTTGGCACTTGGGTGGGCCACTGTTGTAGGTGAGAAGTTGGGAAGGTAGAAAAGGAGAAATTTAATGTATATCTGTAAGCAATGATAAACCATTGCTAAAGAAAAATGATTCTGTGAGCAGTTCAGTAGATAGTGTTGTCAACAATATATATATATAATATTATGGACAAATAATTACATAAGCATTAATATTTTATTTAATAATATTTGTTTAATGTTGTACCTATTTGTCAATTATTCTCATTTATTAAGAAAACTCCTGGGAAAATCAAAAAATAATCTCCCTAAGGTACCTCCCCAGTCAGATTTCTTTTCAGAAAAAAGTTCTATCATTGTAAATCAAAGCAAAATTGCTGGTAGAAAAGTTGTTCATAGAAAAAAAAGCTATATTTTTTACAACTAATACCTACATTTCGTACATTTTCCAGTTTTTCTTCCATTTTTTCCAATTTGTTGGGAAAATTCTTGGGAAAATCGAAAAATGACTTTTCTAAAAAATCTTTCCAGTCAAATTCCCTTTTAAAAAAAATACTACACTTGTAAACCAGAGCAAGATTTCTGATAGAATAGTTGACCACAGAAAAAAAAAGAAAAAGACTGACATACTTCGCATGTGGGTGCAGCCACTGTTGGAGGTGGAAAGTTGGGAAAGTAGGATATAGATGGTTATTTAATATATATTTGTAAGCAGCAATAAATCATTTCTAATGAAAAAACGATTCTGAGTGGAGTTCAATTGATAGTGTTACTTTGTCAACAACAATATATAGATCATATAATGGTAATATGGTTACAATGTACTTTTTGCGTGATAACAATGATTGTTAAAAATAGATTAAAATAATAAAAACTTAATAACAAAAAAGGTGTCCAATGATAACCGTTTTTTAATCTAAAGAACCAAGTTTTCTTCATTATCTTGAATATTAATGAGTATTTCAAAAAATGACCTCTATAAGTACCACCTAGAAAATATTTCCCTTCAGAAAAAGTGCTATACTTGATAATCTAAGTAAGATTTCTAGTATAAAGTGTCCACACATAAAAAAAAATAAACATCATTGTAAAACCAATACATTCCTTGATCCGCTCAGAATCTAAAATAAATGTAGGGAAATATAAATGTTTAATAGGAAACTCCAAAAAAAAATTAATTTTGTTTCGAAAAAATGTTAGTTCTAACTTAAACTTTACCAGGTACGTCATGATTATTAAAACGCAAATGAACTGTGTGTAAAGTTGGCTGACGAGGTGTAAATGATATTGCATAAGTATGTGGTCCTTGAGCTTGAGCAGAAGTTGGTACTCGACCTCCATTTACTGTTACTTCTAAATTACCTGGACCAGCTTGACTTGTTTCAACTGAAATTTACCAAAAAAAAATAACAGCTAACTATTTAAAATTATAAAATCTCACATGATATATTTTATTATTTAGTATTTACCAATAAAAGTGACTTGTTGTCCAACAGTTCCCTTGGGCACTGACTTCACTTTAATTGCTTTGATATCGTATACTTTACAACTAAATGGAGATCCGGCTACTTGATTTCGAAGATAACTAACAGCGATTTTATGTTCGCCAACAATTTTTGGACAGAACTCAATTTTATATGATTGAGAACCAGATTCTTTTACTTGGGCAGGAACAGCAGACCCGTTAGGACCTATATAATCCTTCATTAGTGTTAGTAACATTATTTTATGAGTGAAGCGCATAAGCATTAAATAAACATTTTTTTTTTTAATGTTTAAGTAAATAAATTGCTTAGAAAAAAAAAAACAAATTTAAAAGAAATGTAGTACACAAGATAACAGTGCAATTCTTTTATAGTTGGCATGCTTAAGAAACTAAAAAAAAGTTATTTCATTATTTGTCATATAATTCAAAAAGAATTGCTAACTATCCATTTGTACAATAATTATTTATTTTTAATACATTATCTTTATAACAAATTAACTAACCAATTATTAGTTTATTATAGCAGATTGCTTTTCAAACAAATTTTCACTTGGGTGTCTTCTAATTTATCAATTATAATAGTTGCTTTAAAAAATACCATAAGTTGATATTTTATATCCAATAACTATAAACATAATACAAGGGTAAAATGTTAGAAATAAATGAAATTAGTTTGAATAGGTAAAACAATTTTTTATTTGTATTATTTAAAAATAATAATTATGTAGAATTCTTCAAAAAAACCAAATTTAATCAATTCCTAGGATCATAACATAAATATTAATACTATTCAATTTAATGTATTACATTATAATATATACCTCTATAAACATTATACAAGCAAATTATTTTAATTTAATATAATAAAAAAATGTTTAAATCAATTTTATATTATTTTATGACAAATTCAATTTCAAATAAATGTTTTTACTTCTGAAACTAAATTTATGAGTGACATTTACACAAGAATTATATTAAATTATAACAATATATTACATTAATTTGTTTTATTCGGTTAGTTCACCAATAATTTTAAATGGGATTCTAAAATAGTATCCAATTAACTACATATCTTAAAAGTTAGTAATAAAAAAATGATTTAAACATAAATAGTTCTTGAATTAAAATATAATTAGTAAAATTAAATAAGGTAAACATTTATACTCAAATTTAATGCCCTTTGTATATCCACACACAGCAATGCAAAATGTGTTTTCATACTTCAAATAATGTAAATAAACATTAGACAATATTTGACTTGCATTTGATTCATTATTTTTATTAATGATAACATTATTTAAGGAATATTAATTTTTAATTTTTTTTTGGCAGATATTACATTTTTAAATTTGATAAAAATATATATTATTCGAGTAATTATGACTTACTTTTAAATTAAAATATTGAAAAACAACCACTAATCACTGTTTCATTTCAAAAAATAATGTTATTTTCAACACATTTTATCTTGGAACTTAAATCACTGGAAATTCAGAAAACAATTTAGCTTTACAAGACAAAGATAATAAGATATACTAATAAGTATGACATATCTTTTAGGTATTATTTTAAATAAATTTAATACAAAATATCACAAATACATAATATGATTGGTCATATTTAAAGTAAATGTCATTCAAATTATAAATTGTACAGAATATATAGTGTTCATAGTGTAACATTTTAGTTACTTGCATTTTAATAACAATTATTATGACAATATTGTATTAAACTCTTTATTTTTTATGAGAAAACATCTTTATTGGTCACTGTCACTATTATATAATAAGCGTATTTTATGAAAATATGTCAAAAGAGTTACCCCAAAAACATAAAACTCATTAATAAGTAATATGAGATGAGAATATAAGAATAAAAACAAAAATTGAATTTAAAACTTATTATTCATATTTTTTACATAATACATTCATAACACCTACCAAAATTGTTTATATTTTATTAGTGCTTTATTAATCTTTAATATCTTTTTATATGTGTATTAAAAATTTACCACCTTAAAATAATTATTATTTATATACTATAAATAACATTTATTTAAGTACTTTATTAGTTTTATTTTATTTTATTAAGATAACTTCCACCAAATTAAAGTAATAGCGTTAATAGCTAACAGAAAGTTTTAAAAGGTTTGTTATTAAAAGATAGAAGATCAGTAAAATCGAGATTTGTGATATCGCCCACCTGTAAAAATATAGACACAAATACTTGTAAACAAGCTATAAACGAAATTCCATACAGTCGTGCTGAGGCGAATATGTAGAATGAAAACATTCCAAAATAAATATCATTAATCAATAAACTTACCCTCAACATTAACTTCAATGTCGTCCAATGACCCAGATACATTGCTCATAGTGAAATGGGAAGTAGTTGAGACAGGTGCGCTAGTCAGTGAAGAACCACTGACTAGCGGCAAATCTCCCTCAACGTGAGCAATAAAAGGAGACCCTGAAAAATAATTTTTTTCAACAGTTAATCTCTTGTTAATATATAATTATTTCCAAAGTTAATAAATATTATTATATATTTTATTACTATTGTTATTACCTGGGACTGGTTCCTTATTGAAATGAATCGTAATAACATGATCAGTAGGTTGAAGTGGTAAAAAGCTAACGGCAAATTTAGCATTGCCTTGTGGGTGCACTTGAGTGGGAATATTGGCACCTCTGGCTGATATAGTAATTTCTAAGTTTCCTTCACCTGCTTCACTTGCATCAACTACAAAAGAACAATAATATTATATTATATTATACAATTACATAATATTCAATGAAAAAAAAAATGTCTACTATACCAGTGAATTGAAATGTATTTCCAACATGACCTTTAGGCACATGACCAACTAGGACTTTGCTTGAATCATAAGCTTTAGCTACATAGGGAGTACCATTAACAGCATGTCCATTGTATTCAACTGAAATGGAATGAGCTCCAACTTGAAGAGGTGTAAACTCGGCAGTGAAACCTATATTTACATTTCCTGTTACTTTAACTGGCAGCTCGGCGGTTGGACCTGACATTCAACAAAAATAATTATTATTTGGTCATAAGGTATAAGGTGGCCAACACAATCATAAAACAAATATTTACCAGTTACAGATACTGACAACTCAGCTGAAGCTGAATTGTCAACCATCATATGAAATTTTGCGACTTGATTAACAGGAATCAACTCCAAACGAGATAAATTCACTGATACCCGACTGGTATCAGATACTGAACATACAAATGGACATCCTTAAAATAAATAATGGTGAAGTATAAAAATTTGAATACAACTAATTTATTATTTAATAATTTAGAATCAAATGAATAATTTTGTTTACCTATTACAGTTTCACTATTAAATTTGATATCAATCATGTGAGGTTTTACATGCTCAGGTGTAAAAGACACTAAACATCTTCCACCCCCAACTACAGTAACATGATTTGGCACTTCTCCTTCATTAATTGATATTTCTAGCTGGCCTTCGCCCGCATCACTAGCATCAACTATATGCAATACAATTATTTTTATTTAAAAAACAAATAAATAAACCATAAGTGTTATTCACGTAAACAAACCTCTGAATTGACATGGTTGGCCAACAACAGCATCGGAAACATCAGTTACTCTAATCAGGGCTGAATTATAACCTTTAGCTAATAATGTACCAGTTCCAAGTTTATGACCAGCCACAATAACATCAACTAAATGTGTTCCCACTTCAAGTATAACAAACTCTATCCTGAATATTCCATTTCCTCCTTCATTGATAAGTTTATGTATTACATTATGCTTTGATGGACCTAAAAAAATAAACACCATTAAGTCACATGTTAAACCCTATATACATCAACTAATACTTAAATACATTTAAAAAAAATGTATAAATGTTCACAGTGGCGAAACCAGAATTTAATTTTGGGTAGTTATTATTTTCTTATTCACAATAATTTAAACTTTGGTTATAGTTTTTATGTTATTATAGAAAAACTTTGAGCTTGTATATCATTTGGATTAAAAGTAATCTCCTTACACCAAACCACTCTTGTTTTTAGAATACTGATCAGCCAGGCAATTTAAATTTGTTCAGTATTTAATAAATACAAACAAATAGACAATAATTTTAAGTGTGTATTTTTATTTATTAAAGATATGATATATGATATAATAACGATGGCCAGTAGGAAAGTTACACAGAAAAAATTATAGACTTTTCCAGATAAGCTATACAATATTTTTTAAGAGAAATTATTTATCCACGGTTACGAAATAAAAATATAATTTTGTCACATATTCAACTGTCCAATTATATTGTAAGTTTGTAACACATCTACACATTCTACAATACCTATTTCATACATGCTACTTATGACTATTGAATTAATAAAACAAAACTTAGGCCAATGGAGAGGAAAGGCCCTTTGGCCCTCCCCTTAAATTCGCCACTGAATGTTCATATTCAATTAAATTAACTTACTTAAAACATTCACTTGTATGTCTTCTCGATGAAATCCAATAGCACTTATTTGAAATGTTGCTACTGAATCTACAGGTATCAATTTGACAGCATCACCGAGGATGCTCAATTTTGGACTATATGATCCTCCACTCATGATTGTTACTTCCCAGGGACTCCCTGAAAATATATTAAACATAAATGATAAATAACAACAAGTGTATTAATTTATTAAATGAAATATATAAAAAGATAATTGAAACATACACAGTAGATGCTTTTTCCAGTCTGTTTATTTTCTACAAAATGTTTTAGTAATACCTACTCATACGCCTATGGCTATACAATAATGGTGACAATTTTATTTCAAAATTTAAAAAGCACTTACTTAGGCTATCATTGGAATTTTAATACAGTGTGATTTTTTTTATTGTTGAAACACTCATCATTTTGTAAAGAATTGACTATTTTCAAAATGGATTTTTTTTTGAAAATTTAAGAAACAAGGAGCTCTAAATTGTTACATTAAATATGTGTATTTCACTATAACTACCTACGTTAATGTTCATCTAATCTATCTATATTCATCTAAAAATTTATAATTTACTTGAGAAAATTAATATAATGATTTTAATTAATTTATATTGTCTACATTTAATATATAACCTATGGATGATGTGTTAATAATAAATTCCATTTACATACATCTGTATAGCCTAATAAACTACTAAAACAGTGAAAAATGTATTTCTTCGTAGTTCATAGTAAACAGTATGAATGTGTACAGGTAAAGCATTTTAATTTGTTAATGAATAATTCAAAACCATTACTATAAGATTATTTATTGAAAACCTACTAGACATGTACCTATTTCGATTAATAATTCTAAATACAAAATATGAACAATTATTTGTTATGAATATTGAAATAGTTAGGTCAACAATGTAGTACATAGGATCAGTAAACTAAATATATTATAGCTGATAAATTTGAACAAATACAAATAACACATAAAATGTAGTCAAATAATTTATGTGATTTGATAAAAAAAAAAAAAACCTTTATAGTACATAATTAATTAATACAAACAAATTATTAAATACCCATGTTCAAAATTAATTTACTTTTGTCTTTTTGTATTATTATGAAAGTAATTACAGCTCGTTTAAAAGACTTATTAATAACAACATATTATATATATATATATATATAATCTTCCAAGTAGAACAATTCATTATACATTTAATACATACTGTTCTAGATAATTTACTAAAAAAAACTCCGTAGTCTTTAATGATTTAGTTAAACTTTGCAGATGACCAGACTCCTTGCAAAATAACACTTAACCATTAAATAATTTAGCCTCTCACTTTATGAAATTTTAAAATGATTTATTAGGTTTAATAAATTATAGGTAGGTAATTAAATATATATATACTAATTCCATTAATGTACTATATCTAATATCTAAAAGGATCTATTTTTACAATATTTGGCCATCAGAGCTCATATGTCCAGTGTAATCAAATAGAAAATGTTAAAACGTTTTGAATAATTTTATAATCATATTAAAAAACAATGCAAAATAAGTTATGAAATCAATGTTAAAGAATCAACAATAAATAAAAATACTTGTAAAAATATCTCAGCAAATATCATTTAATATTATTAAAATATATATTGTTTAAATATAGGTAGGTACCTATTTTATCTTGTATTATTATTATTATTATTATTTTTTTATAATTCACATTTTAATATTTCATTATGTATGAATTCATAGTATATGTCAAAGTAATATGATTTGATTTTTTGATTAGTTTTAAATGAAAAAACCTGAAACAAAACTATTATTATGATTACTGAACTTTCATATTTATAACCAAAGTATATATCTAGAAGTATAATTCAATAAAACGAATAACTGGGTATATCAAACAATTTAATGAAGTTCTTATAAGTAACTAGATATATATATTACCAAATGATAATTTTGAAAAAAAAAATATCATTATTGAAATAATAAGTGTTGCATATATCATTGGTAAATAACTGTTGTTTATGAATACCTCTTTTTTTTAATTTTAGAAAGTGGTTTTTGGTTACAATCCAAGAAGTAACAGATTTCTATTATACTATCTATTAGATACCTATCTCAAGTGAATATGGACTGCTCCTATTGACAACTTACAATGTATTAATCGATGTACGCTTTTTAATTGTTATTTAAATGTAAAACTCAACCGGATGTAAATTTATTAATTTATATAGCAAATACATAATGTTTTATTAAATACCTAGGTATGCCAAGTACAGAAAACCAAATTAATGTTTAAGAAATACAGGGAAAATAGCATACCTCACAATTAAATCACTGTGAAAATTATAAAATCGAGAAAACTTTATATTGTTTATCATAATATGATAAAAGCAACTATGAAATATTATAATATTGGTCTCAATAGAAATGCAGGAAACTGTTTTATTATAAGTAGCCAGATGGGTATTCATGTGTCACATTACTATTGAATAATTTGAATACTTCGGTGGTTGTCAGTATTTAATGATTTATTTGAGTGTAAATAACGACATCAAAATTGTTTCTTTCTTAAAAATATGGGCTGTAATCTTAAAGTTTAAATTTACTTTTTATATATATTTCAATGAGTAATACTTCTCCATTTCACTATGAGCAATGTACCAAGTCAATAAATCGCACAAATTAAAACACATTTTACTAATATTGACACTACTATACAGAAATACTAAAAAAAAAAAAAAATAAAAACAACACGAACCGTACACAGAACACTAACTAATCACGAAAGATACACCGCCAACCTGTTGCATCTACCTGTTTGACGTGTACATGATAAAAATATCGATACTTTAGACAACAATCGACGCGATAGTATTTCGTGTTTACGAGCGTAATTCCAAACAGCTCAAGAGAAGAAAAACGAATCAAACATGTATTGGTAAAAATCACTGATGCAATTTTTAAACATTATTTATTACACTCAATAATCAATTTTTTTTTTTTTTTTACATCTAACTATTTAGTAGGTATTGTGTATTAATGCATAATAATTCGGTCTAGTATCTGACGATCTGTGTATCGTGATGGTTGCTGATCTAACATTGATATCTACGAAAATATCGTCGGCAATCCTTATAATCCGATTTCGATGTTTGAGAGACATTCCAAAGATACAGGCGCGCCAACTGGAATGTCCTCCGATATTGAATTCCCTCCAAGTATTTAAAATGCGTCAATATACTATTAGTTATTAGGTGGGTAGGTAGGTAGGTAGGTTACCAAAGACAAAGACCGGTTGTTAAATTATTAAATCGAAAATTAAATCGTTCATTATTTTTTATTATTACGAATTACAAACGGTACAGATTGCACGTTATTATTATCTACAAATCGTTATAAGCATATAAAATGTATTGTAATAAAATAAACGATACAAATTTCACGTTTATGAACAGACTGAAATCGAGTATGTTACGCATTTTTGTAAATCTCTCCAGAAAATATTTCCGCCCGTGTGAGTAGGGTCGTTTGAGTTAAGCCGGGGACATGCCCCAGAACGGTGAGCGTCGTGTTTGTTGACAAAATCGAACGTATAGTTTAGTATAAAAGTGCCCGTACTGCAGTTGTGAGCGGTGACCGTCAAAACCATTTTGATTTTTATCGGTTAGCGCCGAGCGGCAAACCCTTATCAACATTGTTGATGATCACAATCCGATTCAATAATATTACAAAAAAAAGTTTTCGTTTATTTTAATGTTTTCCACTGTTGTAGTTTGACGGTTTAACCTAGGTGGTTTCATGTGTTTTATCATATTTCAGTTATCGCGGAAAAGTAGACGCAATTTTAGTATGTGGTCACTTTGTCGCTGAGTGGTCAGTGGAAATCGCTTATCGCTTTACCGCTCACCGCTCTGAAGTACGTCGCCAGCCAGCCTTGCATTGGGTTACAAACTGTGTGAAATTGCGTTCATTAAAAAAAAAAAAAAACAAATAAGCAAATAGGCGTCGTTTCCAAAAATCTTATGTTTAATATTATTGTCATCGACAATCGGAACGTTCAGTTTCCGATTTCCGTTCTTACGCCTACAGGATCACGCTATCACAGTCTACGGAAGAGCTTTAAAGCGGTCGTTTTACCTTTTCCATACCCGTAACATTAGAAACACCTACTTACACTGTTTTGTCGGATTATATTTGTGTATTGGTAAATACACTTTTCTTTTGCTTTATCCTGATGTCCCCGTGTCGTTTACCCATGTGAAAACTTTGTAGGCACAAGTAATGAGTAGATAAATAGGACTACGAATAAGTAATGTAATATAGGTGCCTACAGTATTATAATAACACTGTCAACCTTCGGACCTTTCCATTATGTGTCGGTCAATTTCTCCTCACAAATTGACAGTACATGTTTCGTGGCAAATGGAAAAGGGAAGGGTAAGTAAAACGCTGCGGTCCGGTGTTTCTAAATATGTCTAACCTAGGTAGGTACCTATTTATACGGGTCAGTATTTTTTTGTCACACTCGACTTATAAATTAGGTGTCCACCGGTAAAATTATAAAAACACAACTGTATTTTAACCCCGATCAAATAATATCGTTTTCGATCTCTACTAGAATTGAGAATAAATTCTAGATATTATGTTTTTTATTATAAAATCAATACCCATTAGATAATATAATATTTTAAGGTACCTCTTGATGTATTTGTGTAAGTAGGTAACTATAGTTATTAGTAAATATTAAATTAAAAAAAATTTATAACTACACTCGGGGGCGGATTTAGGACTGGGTTACCTAGGTCATGATCTAGGGGCACTACGACTTGGGGGGGCGCCGGGGTCGGAGAACTGTAGATCTTTTTTTTTTATGGATATAATTTCTATCTGCTTGATTGAATTTACCATCTACTGATTTTATTAGAAAACAATTCTATTAAAATAATAGAACAATATTTAAATATAAAATATTATATTTGTTTTTATTTCCAAATTAGTTGTTCGCCGTTGTAAAATTATAAAAATAGCCCGGAATCGGCCGAATATCATTCTAACATTATATTGATAAGTAACAGTACGGTTATATAGGTGCTTATGGATAAGTATAGTCATTGTTTTTATTTGTTCAATTGTACAGATATGAGCGTACGTAAAAGAATGTAAAATTGCCGTCGCCTTAGCGAGTTTACGCTCACAAGTCACGTTTAAATGATGGGTGAATATAAATAAAGTAGGTAGGTACACATTACTACTTGGGCATCAACATAGTGTTCCATACAGGTGCGTTGGTGCGTATAATATGTATCCGCCCGTAGCCCAGGACTGACGGTATATCCGGTGTGCCGGAATTTGGAAATTTTTGTATCGTACCGTACCGTATATTTTACATTTTCGTTTTCGGAGAAAAATTTTACTTTTGGTTAGCAAAAGATTTTTTTTAAAAAAAAGACGTCCTTGGATAATGGAGACGGGTGCGGACACTGTTTAGGGGTAATTTAATGTATATCTGTAAGCAACGATAAACCATTGCTAACGAAAAACGATTCAGTTGATAGTGATGTTTTGTCAACAATATACGTATGTATGTCACATTACGGTAAAATAATTAAATAGGCATTATATATTTTCTATAATAATATTTATTTAATATTGTATCGATTTTCCCGTTTTTCCCTGTTTTCCCGGATTATCACATTCGCTTAGAAAACTCTTGGAAAAATTGAAAAACGACCTCTCTAAAGTATCTTTCCAGTTAGATTTACTTTCAGAAAAAGTGCTATCATCGTAAATCGGGGCAAAATTGCTGGTAGAATAGTTATACACAGGGAAAAAAAGGCCATAATCTTTTTTAACTAATAGCTACATTTCGTACATTTTCCGTTTTTTCGACATTTTATCTCGGTTTTTCCCAAGTATTATGAAAACTGATTGAAAAATCACAAAAATGACATCCCTAAATCTTGGAGATAAAATTTCTTTTCGGAAAATAAGCTACACTTAATAGATGGAAACAAGATTTTTGGTAGAAAAGTTTGCACAACAAATCGAGGAGATTTTTCGGTTATAATCGTCCGAGCGAGCGATAGTTAGATCTCTAATCACACTTAAAATTAATTTATTTTTCCCTATTTAGGTAAAAGAGGAAAAAAAGTGTAACATTTTTTTTTTTAAGCCCCGGTTTCAAACCCACGACTCATAGCATGACAATAACGTATTCATGACCACAAAAAAAAAATATAAATAACGGAGAGCTATTTGACATAAATATCTGCATAATATATAAATTTCAAAAAGCTATAATTTCGAAATTTAGTCCGCTCAATTCTGACTTAACCAAGCTTCTTAAATTGAGAATATGTTCGAAAAAAAAAAATTGAAAAATTAGATTTGTTCCAGATAATTTTTTACTCAAACCATTTTCGTCAAAATATAGTATCAAAATTCCTTTATAAAAACAAATACTACATTAAACTCAATTTTTTTTTTTTTACCACAAAGTGAGATTTAATGAATCTCCTGTTAAATTTTCAAGCATTTCTATTAAGTCTAACAATTTTACAACAGAATACCTACCGAATAAAAATTACGTACAAAACTCGCAAAATCAAAATGTCTATCAAAAGCTCAAAAATGGTTTAAATTTTTTGAAAATTTTACCACGTCTGGAAAGGCAAATATAATATTTTCTGTCTAAATTTCAAGTCTCTACGAATATTTTTCCTTGAATTACAATAAATAACAAAATTGATAAAATAATAAAAGCATTAATTTCGTATATTTCCCGGTTTTCTTACGTTTTATCCTGATTTTTCCCAAATATTATGAATACCATCTGGACAACATTCCCTTTCAGAAATGGTGCCGTGCGTATATATCTGAATAAGATTAATGTTCGAATTTGTATACATAGGATAAAAAAAAAAATAAAAAAATAAACATCTTAGTAAAACCAATACATTCTTCGCTACATTCAGAATCTAAAATATTTTAAGAAAGATAAAATAGGATGTTGATAATTTGATAACACATTTATGCAATTAATTGGCATCACTATTACTGAAATCGTTACTTAACCAAATTAAATAATGTAAGTCCAATTACTGACAAAAAATAGAAACGATTAAATTCGATAATGGTATTTTTACAAGAAATCTTGGACGAACTTCCATCATCATTATCTTACCGGGTTTTTCTAAGTTTTATTTCGGTATCTCAGTACCCTGTTCATAACGGTATTTTCGGTATTCGTTTTCAATACCGTTAGCCCTACGCTGTAGCAGACGCGCACAAATACCTATCAACTGGTATATATTATTGTTTTCATTAAAATGCATTTTATCCTATACCAGGTGTCCTACAGTGTAATCCTTGTTATGCTAATAATTCTGTCAACAACAATATTTTGTTGTCAATCGGGTTTTGAGCGAAGGGGACACACATAGGTAGAGAAAAATTAAATTTTTTTCCACATCCCTTAATTAATGAAAAAAAAAAAATAATAACTTTTTATTTAATCACTTTTCAAAATTTTCAAAATAGCCATTTTGTGATAGATATTACTCTAAAATCTCTAATGTACCATGCATTCATATCCGACCAATAGTTTCTCAGTAATAGCCGTTGTAAATTCTAGAAAATAGGCGTGAAAACAATATTCAATATACTATATACGTATACAATAGAATATTAGGAATTATAACGTGGGTACTGATTGTGATTCTTTATCGCGTAATATGGCCCATCACGGTTTAATTATTTTAAATTTTTGCAAACGATGTTTTCTTCCAGAAATCCGATTGAAAAACGACATGATATCGATTTTGTTCTATTTAATATCTAGCCACTGACAGAGAAAGTAGTTTTCATAGTAATTTAATTTAATTACGACGCGATGGTTCCATTATTTACAATTTCTAAGGAAATCTTTGTCCAAATTTCAAGAATAGCATATTTTCTGAACGAAAATGTTGTCTATTTTCCTAAATTTTCAAAAGTTGTTAATATTCAATATTTTTCAATCTGTTTTTCTTTGAGGGAGACATCTATTTAGAGAAAAATTAAAAATTTGTTTTCATCCATTGATCACTAAAATAAAAATATATATATTCACAACATTTTCAAAATAGCATTTTTGTAAAACATTTTGTTCTAAAAATGTTAATATATCGTATCTGATCAATAGTTGCTTAGTAAAAGCCGTTTTAATAGATCGCATTTTAAATTTATTATATAACAATGAATCAAACTACTTCTATTTTAGCGATAGTCTCGTTTTTCATACTTTTTCCTATCTTTAGTTACCTAAACTAAGAAACTATTGATCAGGTACGATGCATTCAAATTTTTAGAATAATATATTAGACATGTAAATATTTATATTGTACAATTTTTACAGTATTAAGTTTTTTAAAAAGAAAGTAGGGATGAAAACAAAAATGTAATTTTTCTCTTAATGGATAACCCCCTCAAAGAAAAACAAATTGAAAACAGAAGACTGACATAATTCGCACGATGGGTGGAATACTGTTGTAGATGAGAAGTTGGAAAGGTAAAATTAAATGAGGGGAACTTAATGTATGTTTGTAAACAAAAATTATATCATCGATAACGAATGAAGGATTCTCAGCGGTCAGTGTATAGTAGACAAGAGTGGGGTATTGACGCCCACCTGAGAATAACTCTATAAAAATAGTTATAGTATTAATAGAATGATAGTTATTGTCTTAAAAGAAAAATAAACTTGTTTCCTATCAATTAATTAGCCGTAATATTTTAAAAAACAAAGAAAATAAATGAAAATCGATATTTTTTCAAATTTATATTCGGATACACACGAGTCGGTTAGAATGGCCACGTTCTATAATTTTTAATATTCATAAAAAAATTGATAAAATTAAAAACTATTTTAAAAAAACCATACCTATGCAAAACTTATAATCATAAAAATAATAACCAGTCTTTTGATATTGTAACTGATAAAATTAAAAATAATTTAAAAAAAACATAATATGCTCAGCATATATGCATATAGAGCGGTCGTCATTACACATTTTCATTTTTTTGAAACCAAGTATTAACATATTTATAACCAATGTTTGTAAACATATTATTATACCGGAAATTAAAAACCACTAATATTTACATAATTACAGTTCATAAAAAAGCAAAATACGAAATAATTCGTCAAGTAAAATAATTAGATTAACAGTAACGTAGGTACTAAACTACTAACGTGAAAAAAAGATATGGAAATAATTTTCATAACGATTCGCAGATCCTTAAGACCTTAACAATTATTCTGATAAACTCCAAGAAGCTTATAAATTATAATATATTACGAAAAGCTTATTAGTTCTTCATAAAATAAATTATGAAACAAGATATCATTGTGAGCGACATTACCGGATTCTACTCTTATTGTTTTTTCGACATTATACTTAATATTATGTCATATTACAACGGCTTGTGTTACTAGGTGCACTCAAAATGCATTTGTTTTTTCCCTGTTACCTACCCGACGTGATTTTGCAAAACATTTTTTTCGAAATTAGTGTTTGAGCTTGGGATCTCTACTAATCCCACTACTAGACTACGACAAAAATACGATAAAATTGTCAGTATTGAGATATTATTTAAGTATTTAATATAACACATATTATAATATCCGCATAATATCAGAAAAGCTATAATTTCGAAACTAAGTCATTCCGCTCAATTCTGACTTCAAAATCGTTCTTAAATCGACAATAGGTGTAGGTAGGCATATATTTTAGAAACAAAATACAAAAAAAATTAAAAAACTTGCACCAGTAACTAGATATGTTCCACATAATTTTTTACTCAAATTTTATATTGAAATTCTTTAATAAAAAAAATACTATATTAAACTCAATTTTTTTTTACCACAAAGTACTTTTTATGAACCTCCTATTAAATTTTTAAGCTTTTCTGTTTGGTCTTACAATTTTATCCACAGAGTTCAATAATGGCTCAAATGTTTTGAACATTTTAAACTGAATTACAATAAAACCAAATTTAAAATTAAAAAAGCATTATTTTCGTAAATTTTCCGTTTTCATTACATATTTGTCTAGTTTTACCCAATTATTATGAAAACCCCTGAGAAAATCAAAAGATAACCTGTTTATAGAACGAACTCAAGAAAATTCTCTTTCAGAAGAGGTTCTACGTTGGTTGATACATAAGAGCAAGATTTCTGGTAAAATTTTTATACACAGTATGAAAAAAAAAAGAAAAGAAAAAACATCATTGTAAAACCAATACATTCCTCGCTCCGCTCAAAATCTAAAAATATTCTATTAAATAAAATTCTAGAAAAATCGACATGGTGGGATACCCCCATAATCTTACTATTAGGATATATTCAGACATTGTACATATCCAACAAACCTATATGTATCTACTATTTAAACATTTGTATTAATCGAATACATATTCATAAAATGTAGGCAATCAAGAAAATTTGGGACATAAAATATAGTTTCGCAGTTACACACAATGTATACATTAAAAGAAGTATTGACTCCACAAAAATCATGATAGGTACCAACAAAATGTATATTATATAATTAACATAAACGCAAAACAATAAGTCGATATTATTTAAATAATAAATAGGCAACAAAAATAATATAGCACAGTATATAATACTAATATAATACAATAATAATATTGAAAAATATTGTTGAACAAATAGGTTTTTAAATTTTAAATATTTTTATTTTAAACTATGAAAACCAGAGTTGAAACATTTTTCGCATTTAACCTTATACGTTTTGATGTATTTACTTAACAATATTTCCGGAGGTTGAAAAAATCTCTTTGAAAATGCCGATGATGCAGGTGTGCATAAAATATTCTTGGCAACGTTTGCAATTGTTGGAAATATTTTTTTGTATTTTTTCTACGACGAGTATGGATTAAGATTATGGTTAATTTGAATTTCAGTAATACTGTTCAAATTCTACATATGGATTTTCAGCTTTCTCAAGTAGTATATCAATAGCTGTTGTGTTTTTTGGTAATTTGACCTTAATCTTTTTCATATATTTCCTCTTAACTTTAAATAGGTAGGTTAGAGATTTGACAAACAGCGAATAAGTTTAACATTCTCAGTAATTGCATGGTTCAAATGTTTATGTCTAGAATCTAATGAACTTGCAAATACATTTACTTTTGGTATCTGTAGTTAATCCAATTTCTATAATGGAACTTATTGTTTCTTTTAGTGAATTAAATTTGTCTTCATATGAGTTATGGATACAGTTTTTAATATTTTTTCTTGTTTTATAATATATTGAGGTTCAAAAGAACGCCTAAAAATTATTTAAGTTTTAAAATTTAAAAACAATGCAAAGAAAATTTGTATAATTATATTTGTTTATGCATTTTCGCAATACCTCATGATCTACTGTTATATAACATATCAATACAAATCATACTGCTAAGTGCTAAAGTAATCAGTTCTTGACGAGCTTTGTTTAATTGACGACCAATGGATATAATGGATTTTTGTTCTTTTTCTTTTTTCACCAGTTCTTTTTCTCGGTGGCTCTATATTATTTCTGCTTCAAAATCTTAATTTTTATTGATATTACATAATATAATATGTTGCCTCTAAATATTTACATAAGCAACTGCCTATTTTACTTGACTTTAAACCCACTACTAAATCCAAAATTTGATGAGTTTATTTTAAATTTGTTAATTCTTAAATATATAAAATTAAATTAAATTCAATTTTTAATCAAAAATCATGAAATGGTTTATCAAAATTTGATTATTAATAGTAGATAATAAGTTATAATTACAATAGAGTTCATTTTCTATACCTACATTTAACAATGAAAAAATTGAATTACTCACACTGATTAAGATGATTCCGAATATTATTATCAACATCAAATCCAATTTCTAACTGATGAAATTGGTTTTAATGATTCCGAAGCATTGATGTGGAATTTCTTTTGTTTAATGTTGCATCACATATTTTATAATTTGCTGAATGTATGTCTTTTTTTTAAACAATTCCATTCTTAACTGATATTTTTACAAATCATTTTAATCAAAATGTATGTAATTATATTTAGTTTATTAAAATATAAAATTAAACAAAACAATTAAATTAATATGTTTCATTGTATTAAACCACTTCAGCACAAAACCGAGAAAAACTCTTAAATAAATCCAATTGTCAAATGCGTGAAAACGATTGGATCCCGGAATTAACATTATTGGCATACGGGCACTACAATTACGATATTTGTGTTTATAACTATTCATAACTTGTTATATTGCATCACCATTTTACAATATGTAAAATCCAGAATTTCATAAGGTTTATTTCACGAATCACAATCAAAATAAATATTTGAAAAAAAGTAAAAGTAAGTAGGTACAGTAATCCGGATACTACACAAATTTGAATATTCGAATATTATGAATAGGTAATCGAGAATATTCAGATTTTGCAATTTCAATTATTCGGATATCACATTCCAGATAAAAATCCAATATATCCCAATACCACCAGATACCGACCATTTTAAATGGTTTATTAAACTTACCAATAGGTAGTACATTTTATACATGATTTTATTTCTGGATGAAAAATCTATAAAAATGCAACAAATTGTTACAAATTACAAGAATACCATATGATACGTAGTTAATAGTTTTAATTGGGTAAAAATAAAATTGTGTATATTTTTAAATACATCATATATCATCATCTATAAAAAATCATTCATGATAATAATAATCAACGATGATTTAAAATAGGTTGGTTGTAACTAATATAATAGTAGGCATTATAATTTACTTTCATTTGTTTTATTTTTTAAGTCTATTTTTATTTTTAAATTAAAATTGTGATTATCTTTTAATGAGATTACATGATACTATTTATTATATACTTAATTTGTTAGTAGGTACTATACAGATATTCTGTTTTTCTTTAATTGTTTTATATACATGAGTATTTATTAATTTTTTTTTTTTAGGTACTATACTTACATTTTTTTTTCGGTTAACTAATTTTTTAATAATTCATATTACTTTCTTTAATAATTAACTAGGTGCCTGTTAAAGAAAGTATTTTCAGTAAATGTGAAACGTAACATTATTTCAAGTAGGTAGGTACCAGTTACTGGTATTCGTGTTTGATTTACTTATTATTATTTATAAAAGTATAACTTAATATATCATATTGTGCATTAAAATCTATTATATACTATGCAATATTTCTAATATTTGAAGGGAGGTGTCTGGTGAGGGATTAATAAATGTGAACTCAAATGTAACAATGTTATCTTATTCATCTCAAAAAGGCATTGGGTGAATCTCAGCATTATAATTTGAAAGCATGTTTATGTTTCTATCCATAATTTTTTTTAAATTTAAACAACTAGAGAATTTAACTGTGTGACATTGATGAATTTGGGACAATAGTTAAATTAGTAGCTAAATAGTAGTTTAAATTCATTATTTAAAATGTACTAATGTTTATGATTTGTACTTGTTTAGGTACAAATTAGAATTATTGCATGGCAGCTATATTTAGAGACATGTTTAAATTTTAATAAGGTACAAACATGTATACCAGGTAATCCATTTAAGTCGGTACACTCATTACCTCGGAAAGTATTAACTTTTTTTCGTTATTTGTATTCAAGAATATTAAGGAAACAAGCAGATCTATAATGTTATATATTTATGTTATTTTTGGGGGTAAAACCACTACCTACTTTTAATTTTCAAATTACGACCTATATTATAACGTCTATAAATAGATGGAGTATTATTTAAAATACATTTTAGTGTAGACATTTTTGATTTCTATCAAGCCGTTGACGAGATATTCCAATTTTAAGTCGGAAGAGAGTAGTACGTTACTAACACGCCGCGTGCCACACACAAATGATACTCCACTACTCTCCTCATAATAAACATTTTTCAAAACATATATTTTCCGTCAAATTTATATATCTAATTAATATTAATATACTATTATATTGTTTTGTAATTTCCTTATGTAATCCTAATATATTACCAGTTAGGTACCTAATTGTGGGAAATGTATTATCTAACATTTTTTTTCCTGATGCTTATAAGTTATAACAACAAATATTTATTACCTGGAACCTGTTCGTTATTAAATTTCATATCAACTAAATGAACAAGCGCTTTATGTGGTACAAATGATGCCAAAAATTTTTGATTGCCCAAATTTCGAACAAAACTTGTGACATGTCCTCCATTCACAAGAATTTCCAGGTTCCCTGAGCCAGCTCCTGATCCATCAACTAAACAGTTATAAGAATAACAGTTATTGACTTTTACTTGTTTTTAATTTGATTTATTTGCATTAACAATAAATAATGATTACTTTCAAATTCAACTGGTTCTCCAACAACTCCATTAGGTATATGGCCAACTTTAATAGCATACACATCATATGCGTGACTCCTGAGAACAAATTTAGATAAATAGTAATAAAAAGTATTTATTTTAAGAAAATCTTGAATACCTATAGAGGGTGTTGCATAACCAATAATTGTCATATATTTTGAATATTAATCAAAATAATTTATTTTTTATGGTATATAGTTATTATGGTTTTAGACATTTTAATATATGTTATTCTGATTTTTTCATTTACAATTAAACATGTTAAAGTTGTAGACACTTTTTTTAAAAAAAACATAGCTAACTATTCTCTACGCATTTTCCTTTGAAAAATTTCTAAATTTACCTAAATGGAGAACCAGCAACTTTAATCCCATTAATTTTGACATCAATTGTATGTTCTCCGATTTTTTCTGACGTAAATTGTGCTAAAACATGACCTTGTGAAATGTTTCTTGACATTCTAACAGGAATCATCTTATTGGACGGGCCTATAATCAATTATTAAACACTTAAACAAAATAAATTTGTATATTTATTTATCATATTGATTAACATACCAATCACAGTTACATTAATATTGGCTAGAGCTTCATCAGAATTAATGTATATGGTTGAAGTTCTATTTATTGGCATGAGCTGCATATTTTCACCAAAAACTATATCTAAATTTAAAAAAAATGTTAAAACTTGTTTTAAAATTAACAAAAGCTAATTACCATTATGTTTTAATTTTGATGGAGACAATAATAGATCACTTTTAGGCATTGCGTAACTATGAATTGGCGATTGAGAACTAGGAATATTTAAATGTAATGGTGATGAGATACTATGAAATCCAGATTCCGAAATGTTATTTGACTATAAAATAAGTTTAAATTTATTTATTATTTATTATTATTATGGGTGTATTAAAAATTAAAATAAAACATACTTTATACAAAGAATGGTGATGATTGATAGGAGAAGAAGTAAATTTTGGAGATTGCAAAGGTGAAATAGGTCTGAGAAGACTCATTTTGTGATATTCATTTGATGAAGTAAAGTCATCTAAAACATATTGAATGTATTATATGTATTTAATTGATAAATTATAAAACATTTTAAATAATTTCTTACTAAATGCTGAAGAATTGTTTCCGTTGACTAATTTTGTAGGGGCTAAAAGTAAAAATAAATTATTTTTTGATCATGACAATTATTTTCATATTATATTTTAGGCATATTATTTTTAATTGAATATGCAACTTACTGTTTCTGTGTCGCTTAGTGTCATCTTTTGTACCAACTCTCAATGGAAAAGGACTTCCTACAAAATAAATAATATATAATTAGATGCATGTTCAAAAGTAATACCTACTGAAATTGATATCAGTATGCATAATCAAATATTTAATAGTAACATAATATTATAATATTTTTATTTATGGTAGATATAATAATAACATAAACATAAATTTAATTTAATGGATATGTTAGGCTTATAATAAGTTAATTAAAATATAAAAATATGACTATGCATAAAAAACAGTCATGTTTTTTTTTCTTTTTACAGAGATTATCAAAATTCTTTATTATACTAAAAAAAAAAGGTATATATGTATAATAATACTTTTTACAATAATGTCACAATGACTCGTTATTAAGATATAAGGTATGTAAGGTCACAGATTTTCCTTTATTCCTTGTGTTTGCTTTAGTTGTATTATATTACCTATATATACTGTTACACATATTCCACGTTTTTAGAAGTTTAATCATAGGAAACTTATTATAGGTACCTATTCTTTTCGGTAACCTTTTTTTTTTTTTCTATATATATAAATATCTCAAATTATTATAATGATCACCTTTAACAGTCGCCCCATTGAAATAAACATAAATTTTATATTTTCCAGGTCTTCTGGTGTGCAGAGAAACATTATAAATAGAATTTCCTATATGGTCGATTGTGTGAGGAAGTGATTGTTTGTCATGGACAATGTCAATTTCTATTTTCCCTAAACCACCGGTTCCTCTGGCATCCAAAGTCCAATTGACTATAGTTCCTGCAATAGCAGGCCTATCCAAGCCAACTAACTAAACAAAACAAAAACATGTCAATTTTCATTTGTGTTGACAATGTTCACGTTATGACTTTTTTTTTTTTTTTAACCGTTTCTTACTTTAATTCCATTCGGATCGAACACAAAACACGTATACGGACTACCCTGGATCAATTGCCCACGATGTTTCACAGCTATGGTCCATTCTCCGGGTTCATCCGGTTGGAACGTTGTCCGGTACGCGTCTCCCGATTCTTTAACTGGACATTCTAATTCTCGGCCCCCTGGACTCATCGCTAACACTTGAATATTTTGAGCTTTAGCACCATTACAATTTATCTAAACGCGAAAACACGAATAAACATGCGTATGTCCAATAGATATATACTAAATTACAGTGCACGACTTAAATATAATTTGGTAAGTATATTTGCATAAGTACGCATTAAAAGCTTACCTGAACTTCAACAATAGAGCCGACGGCGCATGGTTCCATACCCGAATGTTTGATTTCGGATACTTCGGGCATAGCTCGTATAAACATCGGACACCCTTGTATCACCTCGTCACCATTGAAAATCGTAACCTATAAGAATTGCATACAAATTAAAATCACCGACCGCATCATTTGGGGAAAAACTACAAATTCTATTTACTTTATACATTCCAATTATGAGTGGCACGAACGTGCATGTGCCGCCGTTGGATTTTAAATTTAAATTACACGGTATAGTATTGAGTTCCGGTCCAATTATTTCTACTGTGACATCGTTTGGATCTACTTCTGAATCCAAAAATGTTACTTTAAAACTAGTCTAAAAAAAAATTCATTGATTAGGTTTTAAATTCGAATTTATCAATTTATGTATACTTAATCAAAATAAAATAATTTAAATTCAATTAACCTACTGGTTTATATATTCTTGTAGTGTGGGTGTCACTATGGGCGCGTACGGTATGTGACGGTCGAGTGCGTGGTTTTACCCATTGGAAATTAGACACATAAGACATCATGCCTAAATGTGAAGCATTAAGACTGGACACGTCTTTGGCTTTCAATAATGGTTCGACTCCTAATTTTTTACCGGCATTCATTCCTGTATATTATAAATGCAAAAAAAAATACAGTTTGCCTAATAAAACTTCTTTCATACGTACCCGCGTTTAGGTTAGACTCCCAAACATCTGGATCGTCGTGCAATTGATACTTAACCGGAACACCGAGGGATTTTGTCAATTCGCACAAAACAATGCCATCTTTCCAGTCGGTCTAAAAATAGATAATATAAGTTAGTCTGCATACGTTTATTTTTAAATTCAATAAATACTTACTGTGAAATTAGACACTTTGTGTGTTTTCAACTGACTGTTCACCCAATTCAGAGTAGCTTTAGTACCAGGACTTTTTTCTTTCATGAAATAGGATAAATAAGTCATACCGGACAGTTCGTCTAAATAAGGTGAAGCTAAATATTCGGGTTCTAGAACCATAGGTATATTGAAACGATCACGTGCTAATTCCATAGCACGGCGGCAATTATTCACACTATCGGTAGGATCCAAATTTCTCCAATGAGGAAATAATCCAGATTCACAGTAGTCCAATAAAGAAGAAAGGCAAATACCAGAATTCCAATCTGTGGTAAAATTGTTTACGCGGCACTCCGGTAATACTGACTACAATAATTTTTAAACTAAAATATTTTGTATTTTAATATTAGTTAAATGAATCGTTATTACTTTAAGCCAAGCCAACATGAGCTTTTTGGGTGGAAATTTCGATCTTCCAATTTGATAGCGAACTATCAATGACCAAATAAGACCCAAAATTAGTTTAAGGTTTCCGTTTACTATGTCTTCGTTTCCTAAACCAGAAAAGCATTTACCATTAAATTAGCCAATATATTTATTAATAAAATGCTATAATAGCAGGTATCTATAAAAAACATTTTCTATTTTTAAATATGTACACTATGTATCTATAGATAATTATGATTTATTAGTTATTGGATTTTTAAAATACATTTTGAGTTATGGAAGTTTTTTATTGAACTATAGTAGATATATAGGTATGCTACAAAAAAAAAAAAATAAAAATAGGTCCGCCCAGTTTAATTGTATTAAATTTATCATTCATATATAAAATTATTCAATCATATAGAAGCATGGCAATTTAAATATCGCATGGGCATGAGAGGTCAATACACCCACATGATTATAACTATTGCATACTTTATGTATTTTGTATAACACTCCCTATTTGGCGATACTACCCAACACCTGTTCAACATCAAAATTGTATTATTTAATAATATAACACAATTTCATTCAATGAACGTTTCAATGCATCTGTATAGCTGTATATATATAGTTTATTTAAAAAATACATATTTTAATATTTGTAGGTCTAGGTACCTGTTTCAGTCTTTAAATAAACTACTAGCACCTACCAATGTTGACCAGCTTTACTCCGTCGTCCGCTATAGCCGTCAGAGCTTTGGACACGTTCTCCAACATCTGATGTCGATTCCCGGGACTGTGATTCCATGCTAGTATCTTTTTATTCTGCAAGTTCTCGACTAATTCGCACAAAACACGCCCATCCTTTAAGTCTTCCGCCAGGTCTTCTACCCGGTTGGACGGCGATACGTGCTCGTTTACCCAATTCTTGAACGTGTTGGCCTGGATATCTACCCATTGGTCCTCGTGTCCTTTTATTTGCATTGTTCTCGCAGCGTGACCCTCCGGACTACGGGCTACGAGCCCTATGTGGGATATTCGCGGCGCTGCGGAGTCCGTACGCATCATGTTTGGCGCGCTGCGTTCGTGATACTGAATAGACCACAGAGAGAATTAAACATGGGTGGGTCCGATGAGATATTACCTGTCTGGCGGTGAGGCCTGAAATGGAAAGTGAATGTCTCCCACCATAAACTGCACCTGCATAACTGGTTGTATTTGTACGAGCGATATATAGGTAGCGAGTAATTTTTACTATACACACCGAATTGCATAGGTACCTATGATGTTATAATGGTAGGTACACAAAACCCATGTTGAACATTATTATTTCTACTAGTATATTTTTTAATTACAATAATTTTTAAATTGTAATGGTATACGGTTTGTTTTAATAGTCAGATGGCGGATATATCCTCAAAAGATCAAAACTTTCATATTAATATTATTATTACAATAGAAAATTATATTACTTATAGCTGGTATATATGAACTCGCGGTAAACAAAAAATAAATAATTATTCGGTTTATTTTTTTACCCGTCGTGTAAATAATAATATATTATGCACCAATGCACATAGACATAAATTAAACAACATGCTGTAGTTGCATTTAGAACATTTGTAGCTATTATTGAAGTATATTACTTCATATTAACATTATATAATATGTAGGGTCAGACACAAGAATTTTTAAATAGGTACCTGTTCAAACAATAATAAGTAAATTTTGTATTACAGTTAACGTTTAATGATTTTTATACTATAGTTGAATAATTTTGTGCAATATTATTTTGTGCATTTTTATTTTTAACTAGTTATGAATAAAAAAAAAATAATAATGACATTTCCTATAATGAATGAATTAAATTATTTTTATTTGAGAAATTATAAATATGTTAAGCTCTTTGCAAAGAAGTATTCGTCTCTATTTATTTTCCCATAAACAGCATGTCAATGTTATCTAGAAATCCATGGAGACTAACATCAGTATTCCTAAGCCAAAAAGCAGTAAGCAATAAAATAGTAGTTTTGAGAAAACGACTTTTTCTGAATTATCTTTTTATTTTCTTTAAAATTTTAAAATAAATAATTAACTATTAATTAAATAATTCTTCAAAAACTTTGCCTGCACAATCTAATAAAACTTATGGACGATCTGCAAAACACCTTAAAAGACCTATATGTATATGTTTTATACTGGCATACTGCTTTTTTTCTTAGTATCATTTGTATATTTTTAAAATGCGTATGTTTTAATTGCATTTACGGTATTTTTAATAGATAATCAAAAAATGCGCCTTAAAATTACGAATATATTGGTATAATAAACTTATTTTAGATTCCGAGCGTAGCGAGTAAGCTATTGGTTTTCTAATATGTTTATTTTTTTTTCTTCTTCTAGTCTGTGGACACGTTTTTTCCTAGTAAACTTTCTCCGATATTTACGTGTAGTAAATGTTCTGAAAGCTCAAGTTGTTTAAATTGTACTTTAAAAGGTCATTTTTAAATTTTTGATACTTTTTTTCAAATAAAAGCTCTTAAGTGGGAAAACATACAATTTCATGATTCGTCGTTTTTTGATTTTCAACGCCATTTTTTAAATAAAAGCACTTAAGTGAGACAAAACGTAGGAAAACGTATAATTTCACGATTTCAATATTTTATGAAAACACAGAAGTTTTCTATTAAAAAAAATGATTTGATCGAAAAATTACAAGATACCTTTTTTGTTTACTTTCTAATGGTATCATCACAAAAACTTTGTGCCACTTTTGAGCTTTTAAGGAATTTTAATTTTTGGGAAATTTTTTCTGTAATTCGGTTATTAAATACACATGGAGACTTGCAACTTGGTAATAGTACTTAAATTGAACTTACTTAGACGTGGACAATTTCCAAAATCAAAATATATCCCCTATTTTGTTTAATAAATATATTGAAAAAGCTATAAAAGAAATAAAAGATGAAATACAAGTAGGAGTCAGAGTAGGTGGGCAAAATGTAATAGCACTTCGCTTTGCAGATGATATAGCTTTGATACAGTTTTGACAGAAAAGCTTAGAGAACTGCACTCAACCAATCGATAGATTGAAGACAAAAAAGAATTGGTCTCATAATCGTAAATTACAGGGCCGTGCATTTTAAGATCCTAGGTTTTTGACCTAACCTAACCTTACTTTTTTACTTTTTTAATGTTTGAGTTCGATTAAATATTTTAAAAGTTCGATTTAATTCGGGTTCGAATAAAAATGTATCGATTCGGATTGGTTCAAGTTCTTTAAGTCTAAGGAAAGTTCGGTTAGGTTTGATCTTAAAAATCAGGGTTTGTGATATCTCTAGTTTATGTCTTTAAACATCTCTTTGTAAGTACGTGTTGCACTAAACAATTTTCTTGGCTGCAAAGGAGTTTGATTTATATCTAAAAAATAAAAAAAAGTCAAGTAATGTTCTGTGTTCATCCAGAAGTGCTGTTAGGTAGCTGACTTGAAATAATAATAATTTTTAAGATTCTTTAATCAAAATTTAGTAATTTTCTTCGAATATATAGTTATACATATTTTTTTAACGAGGTCTTCTAGTCTTATTTGTTTGTCTTATTTTCTTAATCATAACCCTATTTGAAAATTAAGTCATATATTAATGATATAATTATATTAATATTATGTAAGTATATTATACACAATCTACAACCTCCTTCCAGTTTTTGCCTCGTAAAATCTAAATGAAACAAGCCGAAATTTTCTTGACCGACATCGCCAACAAAAGGACGACATCGCAGGACGTCCGTTTTTCATCACTACTAAACGAGGAGGCGTATTATGGCCGGTCATGAGCATACATTTTATACAATATGAAGGTCGACTGAATTCTACAATTTCAGAACCTTGGTCTTCAGAAAAGTAGCCAAATGGATTTTCCAGGAATGTGTTTACAGTATCATCTGGATTGTCATGCATCGGGTTTCTTTCATCGGGGTTCATTTTGAGCCTATAAAAGTATAGTAAATATACAATTTATTTTATTTTATTATTTCTTAAAGTAATTAGTGCAACTTAAAAACCTATAAAATATTTTAATAGCTTAAACAAATTATTTTAGAATGAAATTGCCTAATAAATATTATATTATTGGCAACCATATATGGAACAGTAAACTCAAAATATAAAACAAATAGTATACCTATCTAATACTACATAGGTAACCTAGGTAATTCTAACCATAGACTTTATCAAGATTTTTCTCTTATAATAAAATATTTTTATAATAATAATAACGATTTAATTAAAATAATAGCAACTGTCTATATATTAATTCGACTTAATGATGAATTAATAATCAATTTTATTCATACTTGATTTGAGATTGTAATACCTAGAAGTCCAATGGTTGAATTGGGGGGGATACAATGGGACGGACTAAGAGAGCTATTCTCCATCTTATTTAATTTATTTTTTGTATAGTGTACCTCCTTATTTTATTATTCAGGAATATAGCGAAAATCCATCTTCATTTTTAATTATTATTTTTTTAATAAATGTCAATATTTTCTAGAAAAAAAAAATGTTTATGTAAGATTATATAAGAAGAAAATAATTATATGTATACCAAATTTTTACTTACTACTTTATCAAGTCATTGGTATCATATTAATACACTTTAAAATAATAAATAAATTGCCAATAAATAGCTAAAAATCACCGACATTTTTGTTTTTTTATGATTGTAGAACATTTATAAAATATAAATTTTCTGTCAACATACGTCTCTACGAACATTCTTTATGGAATTACAACAAATGCCGTAATTTTTACGATTTTCGTCGAAATTTGATCTTAAAACGCTTATAAAAATAAAAACTATTGCATTGAACTCAAATTTCTTGATGATCATATAGACCACCAAGTACAACTTATTATGTACCTTGGATTAAATTTTCAAATATTTTTTTTAAGTTATATAATTTTAATAACAGATACCTACATAATAAAAATAAGTATAAAAAGACGTCTTAGAATAATAAGGACGGGTGCAACCACTGTTTAGGTAATTTAATGTATACCTGTAAGCAACAATAAATCATTACTAACGAAAAACGATTCTGAGCGTAGTTCAGTTGATAGTGATGCTTTGTCAATAATATATATAATATCAAACACCTACAAATAGCTTAAAAATAAGCAATGTTTTGAAGATTTTTTACGTCTACAAAAGGTTATTACTTTGTGAAAACTACAGGTCTTTACAATAATTTTTAACCGAATAACAACAAAAAACCAAATACCGTATACTTTGTCGTATTTCCACGTTTTCGTAATTAAAGGAAAACTATTCAGAAAATCAAACAACGACTTTCTTACTCAAAAAATAGACAACAACAAACTTTAGATTTTTCTAAATCTTTAGAAAATTAGTCAACATTTTCGTTCAGAAAATATGCTATTCTTGAAGTTTGGACAAAGGCTTCTGGTAGAAAAATATAATCCTAAACATTTTAAATAATGAAATCGTTAAGCCGTAATTTGAAAAAAAAAATCTTCTTTTTTGCCTTTTTTAATTTTCCCCAATTATTATGAAAACCACTTTCTTCACACAAAAAATGACTTTCTAGAGGCTAGATATTAAATAGAACAAAATCGATATCATGTTATTTTTCAATTGGATTAAAATTTCTTGTAGAAAACATCGTTTGCCAAAATTAAAAAGATCGGTAACGTTGCGATACGCCGTAATTAAATAGTGGCCGTTTTACCTAATATTTTCTGTCAGGTTTTTCCAATTTATTTTGAAACCCCTTAGAAAATTAAAATTTGATCTCCTAAATGGGGGGGGGGAAATGGTAAACTCCTACAAAAGTAGGTAATCTCTTACATTGACATAGTGTTAACTCCTACAACAGATAATGTAAACTAGATAATTTTAAAGTTGTAAAATGTAAAATAAGGTGCCTATTATAAAATAAGTAAAAATCAGTTATAAACTACAAAAATTAAAAACAAAATATTATAATTCAATTAAATTTTTCTAGTTATTAAAATGAATAAAAATCAGTCATAAACTATAAAAATGAGAGATAGACTAGATAGAGATTATTGTATTTGCAATTTACGGAAATAACATAAGTAGACTTTATCGAAATATTCGAGAATTTCCGATACGATACTCTTATATTAATATGTTTACTAAATTTTATTTGACATTTTATTATCTTACATTCGTAAGTCTCTGCGAATATTTATCCAGGTTGCAACAAAAAAGGTCTCTTATCATTTTTCCATTAGAAAACTATTTCTGTTATAAAACGTCGTGTTAATTTAAAATAATGAAATCATAAAATCGTACTTTTTTTCCCACTTAAGTGCAATTATCTCAAACAAACATTATTGTAAAACCAATATACATTTCTCGTTACACTCAGAATCTAAAATGTAAAAAGGTCTGTGTAGGAGATTACACCATCTATTTTTGGCAGATAAAAAGAGACTATGAAGGAGTTTATACTATGTTTTAAATACAGGTAAAAAAGTAATTTTTGTAGGAGTTTAATTATAACAACTAAATACAATAACTAGATCTTAAATTCAATAAAAAAGATCGCTTGTAATCTTTCAATCTGAGCAAATTTTCTGGTCGAAAAATTACTCACATATTTCATGGTACAGTTAGGGTCACTTTTCCTTCTATGTGCGCAGGAACGGTAAACTCAGGACCCACTTTAATTTTTTTTCTAATTCAACCACCACCTTGTACACTTACTTTATGGATACCCACAAAATTATATATTTTTTATACTAGCCAATGTCTTATATTTATAAAAAAAAATGATAATATTATCGTAGAGGTCAAGTAAAGGTCAGATGTATACAATATAAAATTTCATGATTGGCTATTGTATAGCACATAGGTACGTGTACAGTGTTTATAAAAGTTGACCTTGAGGCCGAATTCTTGACCATTAGAATTACATCTAAAAAAATAATGGTTCAGTTTTCAATGACCAATAATAGCATTACCTACATAGTTTGTGTTAACCTATCCGATCAATATAATTAAGCGTTTTAAATTTTATTGATACGATGCTCACGTTAACTCTCTATTTTACTCTAGGTAAAATTGTATAAATTAAAACATTGGTATGCATTGTATATTTTTAAATCGACGAAAAAAGTAAAATTTAATTTTAACAGTACTTATCTACGAGGTATCTAGGAATCTATACTTATATTAGGTCCATTTTACATAGACCGGTGTCAGTTCTATACAATTCTAACTATCAATATTATTAATATAAACGTTCATAATAGTTTCAATAATAATAGTTTCATAAAAATTTCAATACATTGTACATTGTTTTCCATTGTATTTGTTTTAAAATGATATTTTTTTTTTGGTGGATAACTTTTCTAAAAGCAAATTTGCTAGATTTGTAGTGTAGCACTTTTTCTGAAAGTAAATTTGACTGGGATGGTACTTTAATGAGGTAATTTTTGATTTTCCCAGGGGAAATCATAGTAAATGGGAAAACCGGGTAAAGCGTAGAAAAAACGGGGAAATTTACGAAATGTATTATGTTTTCAATTTTTATTTTTTTTTGTTTTGTTTTGATTCAGTTAAAATGTTTAACTTATAAATATTTTTAAGTTAAAAATATTTATAGAGACTTGAAGTTTAGACGTAAAATCTATACTTATTTTCTTTGGACGTGGTAAAATTCGTAAAACATTATAACCATTTTTGAGGGTTTTTTAGACATATTAATTCTATCGAATATTTTACGGTAATGCATATGCAATTATTTTACTATAATATGATATATTATATTATATTATTGATAAAGCAACACTATTAACCGAACTCCGAAAAACTGGAAAAAGACGAAAAAATAAACATTAAACTATTAGCGTCGTACGATTTCATTATTTTAAATTTGTATGCTTTGTGTTATCTACCAGAAATATTAATTCAATAAAAAAATACCAAAAGACTTCTTTTGTTGAATTTGATATCTAGTTGGTAAACAGGAAAAATGAAAATAATATTTTAATTTTCCGTGTAGTTTGCATAGTAATTGAAAAAAGGACGGCCATACATCGCACGTGGGTGCAACCACTGTTGTAAGTGGGAAGTTGGGAAGGTAGGATACAGACAGGAATTTAATATATATCTGTAAGCAATGATATACCATTGCTAACAAAAAAAACGATTCTGAGCAGAGTTCAGTTGATAGTTTTGCTTTGTCAGCAATATATATGTTATATCATGGTAAAATGATTACAACAATGTGCGTTTCCATGACAATGGAAATCGCGTTTCCACGATTGTTTAAAAAATATTAAAATAATAAAAAATTAATAATAACAAAAAATAAATAAAAATGGTTGCCAATTATAACCTTATTTTAGATTCTGAATGGACGAGGAATGTATTGGTTTTACAATGATATTAATTATTTTTAATTTTTTTATATGAACAATTTTTATATCAGAAAGCATTCTCCGATTATCAAGTATAGCACTTTTTTTGAAAGGAAGTATTCTCTGGGTGGTACTTTAAAGAGGTCATTTTTTGAAATTCTCATCAATATTCGAGATAATGAGGAAAACCTCGGTCTTTAGATAAAAAAAAATTGAAAGATTAAAAATAAGACAATCATTTTTATTTTTGTTATTATTAAGTTTTTATTATTTTTTAAACAATCATTATTGTCATGGAAATGCATATTTTAATCATTTTACCATAATAAAATATATATATACATAATAATAAATATATATAATATATTTTATTGTTGACAAAACAACATTGTCAACTGAACTTTGCTTAGAATCATTTTTTCGTTAGCAATGGCTTATCGTTGCTTATAGATATACATTAAATTCCCATCTGTATCCTACCTTCCCAACTTCCCACCTACAACAGTGGCTGCACCCACATGCAAAGTATGTTCGTCTTTTTTTTAATCTTTCAGTCTTTTTTAACCTAAAGACCGAGGTTTTTCTCATTATCTCGAATATTAATGAGATTTTTAAAAAATGACCTCTCTAAAGTACCATCCAGAGAACATTTCCTTCCAGAAAAGGTGTTACACTTGATAATCGGAGTTTGCTTTCTGGTAGAAAAAGTGTTCACATAAAAAAAAGAAATAACATCATTGTAAAACCAATACATTCCTCGTTCCACTCAAAAAAAATTTTAAAAAAAATGGAAAAAGATGTAAAATTAAAACTAACAAATTTTCGGCGAATTATAAAAAAATATGATTTAAAATCACAATCGATGATGACGATACAGTTAAAAGAACCGATATCTATTAGCTACAAAAACATAACAGAACCAATTTGTTGAACAAGAGAACATTGGAATATTCGTCTGATACTACACAGACGTACACAATATACTATACGCATTATAATATCGAGTAGGTATTGCCAGAGCCATCTGTTGTAGTTTGCCCGAAACCTTGCGGCTAAACAGATACTGCTACACGATACAATTAATCGCACGACAAATCGTACACTGGTTCCGTGAACGAGTCATACGAACTTGCAGTACACGACATATACCTCACACATTCAAACAACTCATCGTTTTTTTTTACAGGCTGTTCCACGAAGATACACCCCTTGATTATCTCCGGAGTAATAAAAGGATATCTAAGGAATAACCTAACTGCGTTACCATTACGCGATAACTAATTTTCACACGGATTAGTAGCCGTTACTTAGAAAATATCCATCGGATATAAATGCGTGATACATTCAAAATTTTCAGAAAAATAAACTCTACAGAATGGCTATATTAAAATATATATATGTCATATTACAGTAAAATAATTACATATGCATTAATCGTTATTTCTTTGATAATATTTGTTTAATGTTGTACCTGTTTTTCCGTTTTCCTACGTTTCACGACTTCCCTAAAGTATTCCAGTCAGATTTCCTTTTATAAAAAGTGCTATCTTTGTAAATCGGAGCAAAACAGGTAGGTACGTATCTATACCTGTTTTTTGCGCAGTCCTTACAATTTTTTTCATTCAGTATATCTATAAAAAAAAAAAAAACAATTTTTATCTTTAGGTACCTTCATAGTTGAACATTTTTTTTTCTCTCTTTGACTTTTTTCCTTGAAGTCTGCAATTTCAAAAATAAATTCAATGATTTCTATTCCAACCGTTTTGGCGTTTTCAAATCCATTTGTACAATATTTTTCTAGAAAAGTAATAAGGCTGTCCAAGCTGCTGGCCGATGCATCTAAACCCATTTTGTAAATTCTATTTACAATTTTAACTTGACCCAAAATATCAGTGATCTTGCCTCACTTACTAACTTTGGATCATTAGAGCATTCAACTATTTCTTCTGAAGCATTTAATACTTCAGGTAGTTCATCTCTAATTGCTTTAACACATTTATATCTACTTTCCCATCATATAACTGTTCATTTCCTTACTACAATAGAGCAGTGTTTTTTAAAAAATATCCCATCTTTTATAGACGCTGAAAATAATGTGTACACACGTTCTACTATCCCAACAAATATTATGGCTATAATACAACTTTTAGAAACATCACAAAGGAATAAATTTAGCTTTTGAGCAGCACATGGGGAAAAAAATTGTCGATAACAACCCGTGTTCTAAAAAAACCACACGGCCACACGGGTCGCAATTTGCGTACTATTGGGACAATATTATAATAATTATTTTTAAATGAAGTGGTATTCGGAATACATAATTTGCACCATTTAATTTGTACCATTCGTCTCCACTTAGGCCGGCACTGAGTATAAAAGTTGTATTTTGATTTACCTCCGACCAATTTCATAATAATTGAGAAAATCGGAAAAATAGGTATGGCAAATTTATAACATACAAATCTAATTTTTTGTCTATTTTTGTTTTAATGTTTTATACTAGATAACTAACTTTAAATTTCAAGAGTAGCGATTTTTCTAAAAGAAAATGTTATCTTTTTTGTTGGTATGAAAGCCATTTGATGTTCTTTTTTTTTAATGATTGAGCAATACCGTGCGAGTTTATGGAAATAATTATTTCGTTAACGGTTTCATTATTTTCAATTAAATTTTTGTTGTTTTTCAGTTAAAAATATTCGTAGAAACGTTAAACTCACAGAATACTTATATTATACTGTATGATGTGTATATTATATTTTTTACTTATTTAATATTTTTAATTTTATTTTTAGTTTTTATTTTGTTCGTACAATACAGGTATGCGGATAAAATTGTTTTACTTAGATAATTGAAATTCTTGAAACTTTAACACGACAAAATTCATTAAGTATACGGTTTATATAGAGGTCAAAAAAAAATTGAGCGTATCTTCGTTTTAAGATAAAAAATAAAATGATAAAATTAAATGTCACAATAGTTCAAAATATGTGTAAACTTCACTCAGAATCGTTTTCGTCAGCAATGTTTCTAGCTATGAACAAGTATAAAAATTAAATATCTCTACGTATATCCTATCTTCCTAAATTCCCACCAACAACAGTAGTATACCAGCCAACAGTATCAGTTAGAAAACGTTAAAAAACCAATCACTTATTTTTATTTTTAGTATATCTTAAAAAAGTAACTTTTTAATAAATTTTAAAATTGCCCAAAAATAAAAATGATCAATCAATATATTATAAGTTTGTTATGACATGATTGATGAGCACAAAGTTCTAATTAATTGTCAAATCATCCTCCTAATAGATTTACTTGCTTATAGGTATTACGTAAATATAAAATATACACGTTTAAAGGGTCTAACGTTCTTAGAAGTCCATGCCGTTCATGATTTGAAAAATAAACAATACCTACTGTAGTCATCAATTTATTATTGTGTGAAAATTATCAGTGATACATGACCTAGGTACCATGCATAACCTTGACCAACGAGGTAAACTGGTTTGACAAAAACATTTACATTTTTAACGTCATCATCAAACAATTTACCATTATATGTAGTAGGTATTTTTTTTTTTTGATGTTGTTGTGACTAGAATAATCAGTTCAGTTCTCTTCAACATGTTGTTAAAAGTCAGTTGGGTATTAAACCTTTTGACTTTTTGTGATGCTTTCTCTAGACAAAAAAGAATTGTGGGTGGATATCCAGCATTAATTCCAGAGGCTGATGGGTTTAACGTAAGCCAACCTCAAAAATTGAATAATATAATATCAATACAAGATGATTACAGAACTGCCACCATAACAGGTACTGAAGATCCAGAAGGATATTATGCATATAAAGGCATTAGGTATGCTGAACCACCCACAGGGCGACTTAGGTTTCAGGTAAGATAAAATATTTTTGAATTTTAAATGCCAACAAAATAGTTTAGTGTAAATCTACATTTTTGATAAAATAGTTTTACTATCAACTAGGTAAATTTAAAAGCCACTAGATGATGAAATATTTTTAGATAAATTTAACATAAAATAATTCATCATCTAGGGGTTTTAGGTTTATAAAAAATATTTTGTGTTAACACTAGAACTCATTCTTTAAAAATATTTGTTTTATACATTAAATCATCCCAACTAAGATTAGACTGGTTTATGCTCTAAACTAGCAGTAACCAATGAGGCCTTTTTTATATACAAGGCCCAATATTTCTAGTTGATATAAAAAAAAGTTATGTTATGTTTAGTAATATGTACAATATTATTAAAAATCAAAGTATGGAGAGGCCTAACATAGTGTAAACAATAAATATTGGGATACTGCTTAGCAAAATTAAAAAAAAACTTAATAATTTATTAGGCACCTGTGCTTTTTTTGAAATCAATGGGTCTTAAAAGGTCATAGCAAGGTAAAATGTATCCCTGTACCTACATTATATACCAAATATCAGGTATCAACAAAAAGTGCAATAATAATCAAGGTCTCTTTTCAGTAAAACTTATATTATGTGAAACGATTATTTGCTCGATAGTCATATGAAGCCTTCAGTACCCAGTCCAATTCTAATCCCAATTCTTACCATCTATTGATCAAATAAAAATGCAAAGAATAGTACTGTTACAGTATAAAATGTATAACATAGTAAACTTATTTAATATTATAATTATTTTTAAATTATTATCTTAGTTATGTAAAAACTATCTTTAGGTTACTTTATTTGCAGCGTCCAGTACTTATTCGTCTTTCCGGAGAAGTTGATGCCACTAAATATGGAGCCCCTTGCCCACAACCGAGTTTTAATGGTAGTGGAATAATTGGGAATGAAGATTGTTTATTTCTTAATGTGTATACTCCATTGGTATAGTTATTAACTATTTTCATAATTACTTAGTACATGTTATGTTTTTTGAACAATTTTTTGTTACTATAGAAAAAAGCCAACAATTCCAATCTTCCAGTATTAATTTGGATACATGGAGGTGGTTTTTATAGTGGATCATCTTTACAATATGGGCCTGCTCATATAGTGAAAAATAATATAATTGTTGTTACAATACAATACAGACTTGGATCCTTAGGTAAACATCATTATTTTTTTATTTCAAGTAAAAAATATTGCATATTAACATATATTGTAAGTTTATTAATTTATATGAATTAGGTTGGCTTACAAGTCATTTAAAAGATCTCCCGGGTAATGTTGGTTTATTTGATATGCGTGCGGCCATTAAATGGGTTAAAGAATACATAAGTTATTTTAACGGAGATCCAGAACGAATAGTTTTATCAGGCCAAGGTAGTGGAGCTAGTGCTGCCACATTACTGACAATGTCAGATTTTACAAAAGGTATACATTTTAAATTAAAATATTTATGAATGTTTTAATACAATAGTATATAATTTTAAACTAGGAATGATTAGTGGGGTATTTGCAATGAGTGGCGGTCCGCTGTCAGCGTTTGCAGTTGATCATGAACCGAAAAAAACATTTATGAATATGACTACATTATTGGGCTGTGATCAAAATGGGCCAATAGAAGTTATTAGATGTTTACAAATGTTATCAATTCAAAAAGTTATTAGCTCGGACTCTAAATTTCAGGTTTAATGATAAATTTAATGAAACAAACATTATTTATATTTACTTACTATATATTTTGTAGAGTACAAAACTATTAAAAGAAGGATTTTTGACAGGACTGGGTAGTTTGTTGAATGTGGGCCCTGCTGTAGAAGGTAACAATGACGGACGTTTTTTACCATTTATACTTCTAGATTCACCTCTACGTTTGTTAAAGAAAAACAAATTACCCACAATACCAATGCTTACTGGTGTTAATAAGATGGAAACTAAGTCTGAAATATTAGGTAAGTATTAGAAATATTAATAAATAATTTAATAATTTTCACTATTTAGTGCAATAAATAAAGAATAAATCAAAAATTAAAATCTTAAAAAAAATATAACAATAATATAAGAATAGATTTTAAAATTTTTATTATATATTATGTAAATTCTACAAATTGTATGTTAGAAAATATATTATGTTATAATTTACTAAGTTTATTTTTCAGGAAAATTCAGATTTGAAGTTTTAGACAAGTTAAAGAAAGTACCAGAATATGTTAACAAAGTATTTCCACATAATGTGATTATTACTAATACAGGTAATAAATGAAATATGTTTTATCACACATTATCTGTAACAAAATATTCTACATCGAAATTAAACCAAATAAAATAAAAAGTGGACATTTGCGTAATTTTAATAATGCCATGAATTATTAATATCTATAGTGAAAATAACAAAACAAAAAAAACCTACTTTAATAGAAAACTATAGGCCAAATATTTCTATTTAAAAAAAAAGATATGTTATACATTTGCTGAAGATTTGTTTAATATTTACACTATAGGTTTATTCAAAAATGGAAGTGTAAACAATGCTCTAAAAACAATTTTTGAAAATAAAGATTACTTAAAATTAGTAACATCAACACTTGGAAATGGGGCTCAGGAGATTAGAAAAGTTATGCAGGTAAATTAAAAACCAAACTAAAAAAAAAAAAAATAAATAAATAAAAAAATGAAACCTTAATTTTATCAGGGCACAACAGATGCACTATTTAACTTGCCAGCATTTTTTACATCCCATCTATGGTCAAAACGAAGCAACGCATACTTTTATAGTTTTGAACACAAATCTAATGTTAAATCTCCTGGAAAATGGTTTTTGCCAAATATGTTGGATGTTCCCAATACAAATTTGGCAAAAAATGATGCATTTGATAGTAATGATGTTGAAGAAAGTGGTAAATATTATTTCAAGTAAAATATATAAGTAAAAATATACTAAATATTTTTTTTAAAAAATAATAGGAGAACCAAGTCATGGAGACGATTTGATTTATTTATATGACGTAAGAACTATTGAAGGTAAACCAATTCCAGGAACTGAACTGAAAGACAAAAAAGATATTGAAATGAGAAATAATTTTACATCATTAGTAGCAGAATTTGTACGAAATGGGTAAATGTTAAATATTAAAATAAAATTTTTACATGGTTTTATTAATAAGTTATTATTTTAGGAAACCAAGGTTAACAAAATTGGGAGATGAATGGCCTTCATTCACCTCATCAAAACAATCTGATTATGTTATACTGGATGAAAATGCACGTATTGAAAATAAGTTCCGTTTTTGTGAAATGGGATTATGGGGAGGTGTACCAGATATATTACAATCATCATATTGCAATTTACCAGGAATATCAGATATATTAAAAACAGTCCCAGATTTATTACAAAATGGAGTTTTAGGCGATGTTACTGAAGGCACAGTCAATTTACTAGAAAATCCCTTAAACACCATTGAAGGATTATTAAAAAATAACAATGGTAATCAAAATGGACTATTAGGTGGATTAACAGGAACATTAAAACCAAAACAAGAAAACAAAAAACCTTCTGTGAATACTCCGAAACCTTTATTAGGTATACTTGGATAGTGTACTAAAAAAATATAAATATATATATATATATGTGTTTTCTATACATAAAAAGTTAAGAATTAAAATTAATTATACATAAATTTGTATTAAATATTTGAATAATAATAATATTAATAATAACATTTTAATACTAAGTAATAAATGAAATGTAATAATTTACTTATTTTTTGTTCTTTTTTAAATCCTCAAATCGATTCAATAATTCGTCAAAATCCATTTCTTCATCATCTTTTTCTTTAATATCGCCTGTAGGTATATCAGTAGGTACACTAGGGAGATCAGGCAAGTTTGAAAATCCTAGATTTTTATTTGACAAAATTTGATTTTTGGGCATAGGTTTAACAGGGTTAGCTGTAGGTGGTTTTGAATTGAGCTGCTGTGTGGTTGCTGGTGGTTTTGGATTGGGTTGTTGTGTAGGCATTGTAGGTATAGTAGGCATAGTAGGTGGTATATCAAAATCCATAGACATTGAGTCTAACATTGTACTCATAGTTTGCATATTCTAAAATTAATAAAAAAACACATCAAACCTGAGTAATGTTTTTATTAGTTATAAACTTACAGGGTAATTAATAGGTGGTGCTTGAATCGGTGCTATTGGTTGCGGTGGAAACCCAATAAAACCAGTAGGCCGTGTAGCATTTTCATTATTTGGATTTTTATTATCAAAAAGTATAGAATCTATACTATGCGATTGTTCATATTCTTGCATAACCTAAAAATAAAAACGTAATTAATTACCAATAAAAAGAATGAATATTGCTTTAATAGTGTTTAAATTTGTTGTATTATGTTTTTGTTATTAATGCCAATGAATACCGTTTACAATAGTATATTGATATATTACTATTATTTTATTTATTAATATTAATTAAAAATAAAAGTTTTAGTATTAAAAATTACAATTATTACTTTAAAAAATAAGTACCCATATATTATTTATTTATTACAAACAATCAATAAATTATTATTACAAAATATAATTTTTTTTTCTTACTTGTAAATCTGGTTCATAAGGAACATTATAATTTTTTGAAATAGCAATTAGATATTTCTCAACAAGTATTTTTGGTGGAGGTCTTAAACTCAACTTATGTTTAAGTTTCTGTGAAACCGTGTCCATGTTTTCGGTTCTGCATGCCTATATAATATTAAAATATATTATTAAATAACATAAAATACATAATTATAACAACATTTTGTACATCTATACTACCAGTTTTTTTTCAAAGGGGATAATATTTTTTTAAACGTAAAATTATGGTATAGTTTAATCATAGTTCAATGCTAAATACAACAAAATAGTATATTTCAATATATTACCTCTGTGTATTTTTTACCAAATTTTTGAGTTAATTGATCAGAAATAACTTTCATTTCACTAACATCAGCTTGAATATGAGGAGCTACCCATAATAAACTGGATACTGATTCTGCTAAGGTAGGGTCCAACATTCTAAAAATGTATTAGAATTCTAAATTAAAATCATGGTAATATTAAGAATATTGTAACACCAATAAATTATTGATCTGAAATTGTTACACTAAAAAATCTATTTGTAATAAAAGTAGTTTTCTTAAATATGCTAAATATTAAATAGAAATATTTATACCTAAATAAGTGTACTTATACCTAGTTATAATTAGTTAATAAATAATGCATATTTTATTCAGTTCTTTTAAATTAGAATGCAGTAAGAAAGCTAAAAATTGAAACAATGATTGGATTTCTTTAAACCTAAATCTTTTGTTTTATTACTGTAGGCAGTTGTGACAGTACATACCAGATGCTGATGTAGTCAACTGCAAACTACTGGTGCCTCAAGCAGTAGTAAAGTTGATTGCAGTAATAAAACTATAGTTTAACATCTATTTAAGTAGGTGCCTACCAAACAAATTTAAAATATATTATTTTACAACTTAATGAACAATTTTAAATTTAAGCAATTGAAAACAGATGTGGCTAAATTATGATAAGTTTTTTTTTCAGTTTAATACAACTAAAGAATAATGAAAATAATTCCAATTTTAAAAAATATATAATTAAAGGTGCAGTTCCTAGTAGAGTAAAAACTGTTAAACCTGGTTTTGTCAAAAAAAAAAAAATATATATATATATTAATGATATATAATAATATAGCTAATCAATTATAATTATAAACAACAATTTATCATCTTATAATCAGTTTATATTTCTTATTTGATAAATCATTTGATATTTGAAGACAACATTCATTTGCTTATAAAATTATTAAGGGACCATCATATTATTACCTAGTTAAAATAATATGAGTGTTACTTTAATATATGGTCTTCCTCGTCCGAGTGATGTTAGAATATCTACATACTGCAAAATTCATTAATAAATACCTATACAAATATTGATAATGATAATGATTTATTTCACATCCATATTTCACACCGCAAACCTGACCTTGCATAACAAGGTTTAGGTTTACACTTAGGGCATTAACTACTTTATACCAGTATTACGTTTTGGCCTACAAATCAGTAGGTCTATATTACACTGAAAGAAATAAAGTGTCACTCATCACATGAGCTGACGAATAGAGCAATTGAACATCACATCTTTAAATACCCCTGCAAACTTTGAATTGGTATAACCCTATAATTCTTAATAATAAAAAATATATCGGTATATCGAATATCAAATTAGAAACATACTAGTAGCTCCCATATTGAAGTAGCATTAAAATATGAAGCAACACATAAATAACCAATTTATAATTCATAGCAGTTATTATGTCAAAAAATTAAATACATTTAGTATTATATATCATACAATAATTATGTAGTATAATTTACTTGGATTGTTGTAATAAACCAAATCTGGACAACAGGGCATCACACAACATTTCAACAATTTCTAGCGCTTCAACAAAGTAATCTTCCCGTATAATATGTTCAACTCTTATTTTAGCACGTTCACTTTTGCCTGCTGCTACCATATCTGCAATTTCTTTACGCGCTTTTTGAGCTAATTCAGTCTTTTTTTTTTCTAATAATTTTAGACGATTTAAAGCTAATCTCAAGTTAGTCTTGAGTTTTGTATAATTTGGGTCTGAAGAAAACATCACAAATCGTAAAATAATAAAATAATACAACTAAACAATTAAAAATCTATTATGAAATACGAGGAAACTTTCACTATACTACTATAGATACTTTTATAAGCGTACAAAAAATATATAAAGAATAGAGATTAATGAATGAGTCATATATGTATGTAATGTTATCATTATTTATTTATATAGATAATACAGAATCGTGGTATTATCTAGCACAAGATCTTCTAAACATAAAATACACCGATGGATCATGATTGAGTATAGAGTAATATTTGAGTATTCCAAATAAAATTTAAAAATGTCAAAAGGCAATAGGCATACTAATAACGGATAATATACATGTTATTGTTATTCATAGAAATTATCTATGTTATTATTATTATTATAACAGTTTTTGTATATAAGCTTAAAAAGCACCGTATCATCTGTCCTTCAAAAACCACAAGACCCCATATGAAAATTGGGGACGCATATAAAGTACGAATATATTTTGTTAGATGATATTTTATCAAACAAATAAACTGTCAAAAAATATTTACGTCGAACCGTATTTTAAAAGAAAAATTTGTTCAGAAAATCAAAATAATATTTGATACGGAAATATTTTGTTAGAACCGTGTTTTGGGTAGAAAATACGTATAAAGGTGATAACACTGTTATCTTTTATCATCTGTTAACCGCTGAACATTTGTTTCTCTCATAGATACATAAAACTACTAGATATGGGACTTGTTTAAATCTGTTATCACATATTGTGATACCCTATAATAAAAAAATATAAAGTATTCATCAATTCATAATGTGAATTTTAAATTTTAATTTTATTAATTTCTGAAGTATTATAATTTATTTCCTCCATCAATGAGATTTGTATTCTTTAAGTCACTTGAAAAATCTTTGAGATTATTTATTTTAATATTTTTTCTTCTTACTTTTGGCTGAAGTAATTATATTTTTTTCTCAATACTTATTTTTGAAGGACTTTTTAATCGTGAAGAAGAAGTAACAACTACTTTTGTTCTAATGTTTTTTGATGGTGTAATAAATATGGGAGACACAGGATTTTTTTTTAAAGATGTTACTTGTTCTGTAATGGGTATTTCAACTAGTACATTTGATTCAAATTGTGTATTATTATCTGTTTTGATACTGAATAAATCACGGTTGTAAGATAGTAAAGGTACTACAACATTATGTACCATTGATGTATTAATGTGAAATTCTGACTTAGATACTTTAACTTTAGACTCATACCTATTACTGGAAGGATAAGTAAGAAGTTTTGAAGGAACTGCATCTGATTTTAATTTGGGTAAATAACTGCCTCCATGATTTTCATAATAATCTTTTTTTTTCAAAATGAGCACTACATATTTTACTATATTTGCTAGGTGTAAACCTCTTTCGAGCAATTGCTTTGACCGATAGATTATGTATAGGGATCTCTTTGAAATCTACAATAAACCAAAAAATTTAAATTTTAGTGAATTTTTATGAATTATGATAACTAATGTACCTATCACTATGATGTGATAGGTAGATCTGGATAGGATGATCTGATGTGCCTATGTACTTAACTACATTGTTAAAAATGTTTGCTTTGATAAAAAGACAAATATTCAAACATTTAAGGCAAGTCTTTTTTTACGTATATGGCTATTCCAAGTGAGGTGTTTGTCCGAGTCCTAAATATCTAACTGAGTTAGATATTGGAATGGGAACATTATGCAGAGAGACACTAGGACAAAATAAATTACATAAGGTGAATGTTATATGTACTGACTTACTTAAGTTAAGGAGGTAAGTTAGACCTGTAACGTAATAGGTAATTTATTTATTTCTCTCCACAGACTGCAATCAGAAGAGGAATTAAATAATTAATATTCAAAAATATCTGATTTGTATATGGCAAGTTATTTTGTTAGAGAATTGACCAATTTGTTGTAAAGTGCTTTATGAGAGGTGAACAAGAGAAAGTGCATCAGTAAGGGATTAATTGAACCGGAGCAGTTGTTTGGATTAGATTGATATGCCCTGGCCACTTTATGAATGATTGAAGTAAATCCATTAACTAATTCATGAATATTATCATTTGATGTAATTTAAGTTTAAGGTTTAAGATATTCAAACTTACAAAAAAAAGGTATAAATCTAGTTTACAACAAAAGTTTATTTTTTATTTTAAAAAAAAAGTCTGACGAATTTCATTTGGAAGTTATGGGAGATAACTTCACGAAGTTTAGGTTTTCCGTTTTGCATATTTCTTATTGAAAATCAAACATTTAAAATTTTTTTTTTCCCCAAAATGAGGGATTTTTAATGCTTAATCCATTGGTATAATCAAAATTTACGGATCATACTTTTATAATTATTGTACATAAACCTTGAAATAGCCAAAATGTGGTCATTTTTATTATTATGATTTTATGTTTATTGAAATTTTGATAGCAAAGTTTTTATAGTCAGAATAAGTCTATCTGGCTTAGATTTAGAGTTACAAACGTTCAAACCCTAGTGACCTTGCTAGGTCTCTAGGTGTACTCAAAATGCTATTTTTCAAGGTTTATGTACAATGACTTCAAAAGTAAGTATGATAGGTAAATTTTGATTATACCAATGGATTAAGCATTAAAAATCACACATTTTACGTATAAAATTACATGAAATATAATTGTGTTATATTTTTATACTATGTCATACCTATCAGTTATCATTTGTTCTGAAATCTGAATCAAAATTTCGTTTATTGTTAAATCTTATTATTTTGAGAACCATTTGTTTTAATATTATTTGAAAAGCAAGCTGCGAATGCATAAGAATCCCTAAGGAAAACGCTTCAACGACCGCCAACGCGATGTGCAGAAAAGGATTTTATAGATAATATTGTAATTTTTAAACCCGTTCTTATGCAAAATAATTTCAACTTTTAATATTTTGTTGATCAAATAATTATTTTGAGAACCATTTATTCAAATATTATGCGATTCCTATGGTTCTATTATAAACAGATTTGTTCTAAAAATCATCAGGAAAACCATATAAAAGCCAAATGTTAACGTCAACACGAAACCCGCCAATTACAGATAAAGATTTTATTGTTAGATATTTATCTTTATTGCTAAAATTATATTAAGTAGTTATCACGGAATATGAAAATTTGTATTTAGTCACGTAAGCCACCGACTAGTAAAGGTCAAAACATTTTATCGACAACCTACCTACATAATATGTGGCATTTAAACATTATTTGTCCACTATATTATGGGAAAATTATGTTTAAAAACAAATATAACCTCTTGCCCGCATAATTTTAAACAAATCATAACTCCGAGGGGTTTTTGAGATTAAGAGATCGTTCTTTTACCGTACGACAGCACACGGTACACACTATAAAATCTCTTCACAACTGATGGGAGAAAACTCAAAACCGATGAATCTCCCAAAAAAAAAAACCCACTTTTGGACTGTATGGAAATATATATTTATCCAAATTTATTTGAATTCGTCGCACATTGATGCACAATCATGATTTACATCTTGGATACTAAATGTCTAAATGAAAATGTCCAATTAATTTGAATAGTTGGCTATTATAAAATAATTTTCCCGATGACTTGTAAACGATTTCCGTTGTTTTGCGTCGAGCCGTTAACGAGATATTCCACTTTTAATTTTGGGTTGGAGGAGAATAGTGGTACATTATTAACACGCCGCGCGCCACATGCTGCCACACAAATGATAGTCCACTACTCTCCTTCAACCCAAACTTAAAAGTGGAATAGCCCTTGCTAATGACTGAACCTACATTTTTATACCTACATGGCCACTTACTTCACGGTTGATAGAATAATTGGCAGGTATCCGTTGAATGAAACCTAAATGAAATTAGTTGTACACAATTTCCATTTGTGTGCATGCATTGCTTGTATGTGGCCAATTAACAGCAGTGGCGTAGCGAAGAGAAATTTGTTTATTATTAGGGAGCCTTGAATAAAAAGTTTGAGAACCGCTGATCTAAACGATAATAATGTTAAATCTACGGCAGTGATACGTTGGAAACGTTATAAATTTTCGTCATTAAAATTCCCCGGAACAATGTACTCCAATTTGAATAATTTAGATCCTAATGCAGGGATCGTACACAACCACGGGCCGAATGAAGATGATATTCAAGTTTCAAAATGTTTATTAAAAATTAAGGAAAAAACTCAATCAACCCAAGTAAATCCAGTTGAAATCTACGCAGAAGGAATTAATTCACTTTCGTCTTCATGTAAACCTCGAATTCCAGTTGAAGACGTTGTAAAAAGGACTGTCCGAAACTAACGGTTTAAAAATATTCCGACCGGAAAAACTGCTATTGAAGGTTAGTAATTTGATCAGATTTTAATTTATTTTTTCGCGAAAAAATATAACGTCCGAAACGACAGCCCGATCGGGCAATCATGGCGGCGTCGTGCACGTGGACGCCAACTAGGTCGTGGCGGACGGGGATTACCAACATTCACACGAGTCCCCGGAGCGTTAATGAGCATCTGCTCTGATGCTCTTGAATCGGCTGTGGAAATGGACCAAAACAATATTGAAATTGTTCAATTGGCCAGATCTGAATATATAAACCATGACCACCAATAATAACTATGGGTTGGCCACGAGCCAGAAGCAGGCCACCCTTACGGCGTGTCGTGCTTACGGTGCGGTTTGGGCATATTCGGCAAAACTGACCAAACAATAGTAAGTAAATTAATAAATACACTTTTATAAAAAAAAAAAAAAACAGTAGTCTATTATAATAATGTATTAAATACATATGTAATTAGTAAGGAATTAATAAGTGTTGTACCTACCAAAGGGCAAATATCTACTTATTTCAACTATAATTATATTTTGTACATTTTAGATTCCGAGCGTATCGGGGGAGCTATTTTTTTTTTTTAAATTTACTTTTATACTATATTTTTTAATCAACATTAAAACATAATTTTTTTTTACAATTTAAAAGGATTCTGAGCGAAGCGAGAAATGTATTGGTTTAACAATGATATATTTTTTTTTTATTTTTTTTCCCTGAACAATTTTTCAACCGGAAATATTGCTACGATTTTCAATTGCAGCTTTTTTTCTGAAACTAAATTACCTTGGGGTGGTATATTATGCAGGCCATTTTTCGATTTCCTCAGGGGTCTTCATAGAAAAATCGAAAAAACCAAGTATTACGGCCGTTTAAAACACGTATAACCGAACTCTGCTCAGAATTGTTTTTCGTTAGCAATGATTTATCACCGTGTACAGACATGCATTAAATTCCTTTCTAAATTCTACTTTCCCCACGTCTCACCTACAACAGTGGCTCACCCATCGTGCGAAGTATGTCGGTTTCTTTTTTTTTTTTTTTAAATAATTTGTTGTCTATACCAACGTACGTGTTCGTATAGTACACACAATTATTATTATTTTACATTTTTTTTTTAACATTTAAGATTTTTTTATATTTATTTATAGATTTAAACATGTTTAACTATACAGATTTATTAGTTAACAATGTGTAGGAACAAAAACTTCAAATAATTCATTATACTCTAAAGAATGCATATTAAACTCATAAATAACGTTCGTTACGCATGATAAACATGAGTTACGTTTTTTTTATAAGTAAACAATATCGGCCGCACGCACCCAATTGTGGCGGATTGTTTGTATGTAATGTCACTGGATATTTTTTACAAATATTAAAGACAACGGTACAAACGACGGATATTGCGCATACCATCTAGCCGACGACGGACGTCTTATCATATTATTTATGATCAATGCTAAACAAATAAATAATGGACTGTTAGTAATAGTTTTTAATTAATAATTATACATAATTACGCCAAACACAATAGGTTACTTATGAGATACGACCAAGAGTGCGTAATAATAGTTATTTAAAAATTCAAAATAGTTGTTGGTGACTTTTATATTGATTTTTCTAAAGAAATTTAAAAAAAAAAAAAAACAGAAACTTTACCTGTTGGGGCTGTATGAAAATCAAGACTGACTGTTGAAATTGTAGGAACGACAACTAAACGTGACGATGAAATTCAAATAAATGAAATGCTATACTTATAATTGGTATTATCGTCGATAATTATTATTAATCCAAGCAATTTATGAACACCATTGTATTATAAACAGAAACAATTGGTGCGCACCATGTCCTCGCGTGCTGCCATCGTCTCGTCATAGTCATAAGAATTCTGTACTATTTTCAGAATCAGATCCCACCGTCACGCATATCCGAATGATCGCCGGAGAAACCGATTTTAGTCCGTCGCCCGGTTCGTTTGTATCCGGAAAACAGTATAAAGAAAAATGTTCAATGAATATACGTAGAATAAGCTTGTACACCGAAAATTGCATTATCAGTAACTTACTAACGAAATTCGTTATTTGTCCATAGTGCAAATGTAATTCTCTCTTTTCAATTATTCAATTCAATAATTAAGATAATAATAATAAAATTACTGATAACTGGTACCTATTTGCTAGGGGGCCCTGTCTTAAAATGTTTCAAAGGGCCTACCGGGATTTTCGCGGTATCCCGGTGGGCCGGTACGCGCCTGAATTCGAACTATATTAATATTAACAATTTAATATTATATTAATATTAAATAAACTAAGCATGACGAGACAGAGAAATAATTGCTTTTGCCATTTAGTATTTAATTAATGTGTGAACGCGAAATGTAATGGTGAAACCAAAAAAGAAAAATGATCAAAAAAAAAAAAGTTTCGAAGCTTACATTAAGTTGGGCATTATTTAACCTTGTACATAGTATATACTGGGTACATACATTTTTTTTTTCTTTAACATGAAATGAACAATTATTTTTTATTTATTTGTACTTTTACTTCACTGTCTACATGTCTACATTCATAATGTTATAATAATAGGTTATATTAATTTACATGTACCTGTTGTTATATTTTCACATGAATAAAGACATGTTCTGGTGATGTTGCGGTATAAGAAAGTGTGTTTAACTACTTTTTCAAATGATACAATCAGAGGCGGAACTAGGCCTTTTTACTTCCGGGGAAAATTTCAAAATTACGCCCATTTCAAAAGTAAAACACCTACCCTTTCCTATATATACCAATGGTTAACACACAACTACTTATACAAGCATATTTACTGAGTGGTTAGGTTAAAATTATTGGTTGGTAATTGACATTTCTTCCATTTGACTACTAGAGCAACGTTAAACTTATAATTAATTCGTATACGTTTTTCCAATGTTTAATTAGTAATTTTATTAATCAGAAATCGCAGTTGCAGTAACTTCTTTAGTAGATTCTACTTGCCGAATAAATGTAAAACGTATTACTTTTGTAGGTAAATTTGTGTTTTTTTTTTTTTTTTGAATAAAGACTCTTTTATGTCAGCTATTCTATGTACTTCTATAAACTTTACAATCATTTTTTTTCCTATATCAATCTTGATGAATAATATCTGGAAAAAATATTTTAGTGTTTATCATATTATATAATCTATTTATTAGGAATTTGTTTAGAAATATCTTAATTTACCCCTGCATTATTCTGTCCAACATATTGGACATGACAGTAACCACTTTTTCACATCAGTGGTATACGAGCCAGCTATAATGGAGTTATGTTCACATACATGCCAGCCAGGACTCATCTAAGTAGCCGAAAAGGTAGGTACATTAAAATGTCCGTGTAAAAAATTATGACGGCGGCAGATTGTCCGTACACGGCGTTTTTCCGTGAGTACCCAATAATGATTGATAGCCAGATCCATTTGTCAAACGTATAGTGGAGGAGTAAGAAAGGGCAACAGTTTTCTCTGAATATATTCGCCTAATAAGAATAAACGATTCTGAAGGGATTAAAAGAAAGATGTACCGGTGAAATGATTATGGCTACGGCGGCCAGACGGTCGGTTTCATCCGAATGTTTAATGTAAATCTGATAGCCATTGCCGATCTGAATCGTTTTTTTTTTTTTTTTTTTTTTTTTATATTAAAAATATACATTTATCGTTGTTTTTACAGATAATTCGTCAATACACGAATTTGATTTCTAGATAAGCGACGAGAAATAATATTTGTCTCCGGTTTTAAACTTGTATTATTTGTGAATAAATATGCGATTACGTGGATATTGAGAACTATGTCAATGATGCAATTTTTCGGAAGAACTGATCCCAACGATCCCGTTGTCGGATAGGTGCGAGATTGTTCGTTGATTTTAGTTGTTCTATACTCTATCAGTCTATTCCATGATTAAAACACTCACGCACGCATAAATACCAACAAACTCTGTGATTGGCTGTAGCTCGCAACATCGTATGTTTTCTCGACGCGTTCGGACGGGCGGCCACTGCAGCGCCGCCGTGTATACAGCCGATCGGTCATAATAACAATAATTGTTGCACGTTCGCAATTATACGCGGCTATATAGTGCAAATAACAACAGCTTAGAATTAAATATTACGCTGTCATTAAAATATGCTATACAAAAATTAACGGCCGTTCATGTATCACGGTTATGTAGGCACGTACGGTACGCGTAGTGGGGAGTGTTGTGGGAATACAGCTCACACTCGGTACATTTGTCGTTTGGGTTGGTAGGTTGACAACAGCATTTGCCGTCAGTCATTTCGTACCGAGGAAATCGTATCCCTCTACTCCTCTCCCCCCCCCCTCGGTACGATTATGCCAGGATTTTCATACCCCGCTGGTAGCCTAATCCTAGCATATACATACACCTCTGAATTCGTTTGCCGGGGTATAATTATCCTAGCATACTCCTCGGTACCATAATCAATTCTAGTATTTATATATACCCCCTCAATTTGCCATACCTTCCCCGAGGTATTAAATTCCTAGAGCATTTAAGCACCACAACTCGGTAGTTTTTTCAACGTACCTGTGCGGGACCTTCACTAATATACGAAGTGATCCGTTTTTCTAAATTGATACACTCGTTATCTCGGAAAGTAATTAACATTTTTCAGACTTTGTTTTCTAAAACATCTAAGAAACAAGCTGTTCTACAATTTTATATTTATGTTATTAATTTTTCACCTTTATTTGTGGGGATAAAACCACTAACTACTTTTGATTTTCAAATGGCAACCTATATTAAAAAATAAATTTTGGTATTGAAATTTTTGATCTGCGTCAATCCGTCGACGAGATATTTTCCTTTCAAGTTTAAGTTGGAGGAGAGTAATGCATTATTAATACGCCGCACGTCGTACCACCACACAAATGATACTCCACCATTCTTTTCCAACCCAAACTTAAAAGAAGAATATCTCGTTAACGCATTGACAGAAGTCAAATAAGTTAACACTAAAATTGTTTTCAACTACTACTCCATTTGTTTATGAAATTTTTAATATAGGTTGCTATTTGAAAATCAAAAGTAAGTAGTGGTTTTACCCCTAAAAATAGGGGTGACAAAAAATAACATAAACATAAAAATGTAGAGCAGCTGATTTCTTAAATGTTCTAGAAATCAAATTCCGGGAAAAGTTAATACTTGGAATAGAGTGTGATTTTATATTTTAGTTTTTCGAGATTCGTCGGAATACACTCATTTAATTTCAGATAAGAAACATAACCTCAATCAGAAAAGGTAACAACTATTAAAGTTTGAAATTAATGTCCGTACGAATTTACCAACGGATCGACAGCTCTGAAGACTATTATATTCAAAATTTATTCACATTTAAATAGACGAACATTGTTTTTTTCTAATACCTTATCAATCTTTTTTTTTTTCGTACCTTACTAATGTTTATCGTCGCTGTCGTATTGTTATCTAAGGTGTTAATCAGTTAATATTTCACTTATTTGTGCGGCCATGTTTTGAGAAAAATTAATTTCCGATAATGTACGTTCATGTTAAATAATTTTCTTCCAATTTATTTTTCAGCTAAAATATTTGTCGACTGCAGTACGGTTCAATTATTAGTCCGTGGGTTCAACTGATTTATCTTCCGTTATTTTACTCGCTCCCATTGGCCGGTAGTTATTATTTTTTTGATGTTGGCAACTCTAATTTGTGACTAGAAAACACCCCCGAACTCTGAAGCTAATGATCGATTACTTGTAGACAAATTGTTTATTTGCTTTACATAAAATACAATTTAAAAAGCAAACATACTAAGACACTAAAAACACATTTTATTTTTCATCAATACATTCTGTGCTACGTTCAAAATTTAAAAATAATAAAAAGTGAATTTAAATATTGGTTTTATCAGTAGGTACAAAGGACTTTAGGCAACGTCAGTTCTCATCAAGGGACAAGGATACTATTGACCATAATATATTGTCCCTATATGATGTATTTACTGACTGACGAATAATTGATAAGCACTGTTTGTTTTACATGGATTTTTGAGATTTGAAAGCTAAAAAAACGTACTTATTATAAATAATTAGGTAGATAACTTGTTTAAAACTGTTGATAATTTACTTTTTCATTTCAGCTACAATGCATACAAATGTCTCAAATGACGCGCTTCCAAAAATTATGGTCTTCAGACCTACCTGGGATGAATTTAAAGATTTTAACAACTATATTCAGTACATAGAATCTCAAGAAGCACATAAAGCCGGAATCGCGAAGGTAAATATTTTATATTGACATATTTTTCATTTATCACACATATCTACCTGCTGTATTTATTGTTTTATTTTCAATTTTTTTTATTTTTCAGATTATACCCCCTAAAGAATGGAAACCAAGAAAACTGAGCTATATTGAAGATGATGTTTTGGGAATACAAATTCCAACTCCTATAACTCAAGTAAATAATTTAAAATTTGTAATTAAATAATAAAGTAAAAACAAAATCATTAAAATGGTTAATACTCGTAAATAAATAAAGTAAATAATTATAATAAATAAATAAAGTAAATAATTATAATAAATAAATAAAGTAAATAATTATAATAAATAAATATATAAATAAAAAATGTATATATAAAAATAAAATAAATAAATGAATTAATATGTTGCCTAAAGAATTATGAAAAGTGTATAATTTAAAACCGGTTATATAATACACTTATCGTAATTCTTTAGGCAACATATTAATTCATTTATTTATTTACTTTATTTAAAATGTGTTTTTTTTAAGTTAGCTTTTATTTTTACTGTATTAAATATTAATTGCATTGTTCATTTAGAAAATTACTGGAAAAGGAGGGTCATATATACATAATACTTTAAAAATGAAAGCCATGTCATTATCCAGTTTTAAATGTTTATCAGAAACAAATAAATACAAAACACCCGTTCATATTGATTACGATGATCTTGAAAGAAAATTTTGGAAGAACATTACGTATAATCCTCCAATTTATGGAGCAGATGTTTCTGCAACTGTGTTTGATGCTGATTGTGAAGTATGTTGGTAAACAATTAAAAATATCATAGAAATAATTTATGCAAACAATTTTTTTTTGTCTTAAAAAGATTTGGAATATAAACAAACTGGGTACAATCCTCGACTATCTGAATGACGATTATGGTGTTAAAATTGATGGTGTTAATACCCCATACTTGTACATTGGTATGTGGAAATCAGCATTTCCATGGCACACTGAAGATATGGACTTGTATAGTATAAACTATCTTCATTTCGGGAGTCCAAAAACATGGTTTTTATGATTTTTTATACATTATTCAATTTGAAACATATTTATAACATAAATACCTCTTTGGGCTGTTCTTAATTTCAGGTATGCAATTCCACCAGAATACGGTCGTCAATTTGAAAGATTAGCTGCAGCTAAGTTTTCAATGGATTATAGTGTTTGTTCAGCGTTCATTCGGCATAAAATGTGTTTTATATCTCCTAATTCATTGAATGATTCTTCAATACCATGGGATAAAGTAAGAGATTAGATATTAATAAATTTGTTTATTAAAAAATTAAACACTGTTATAAGTATTAGTGTTATTAATACTAGTAAAATTAAGGTGTATAAATTAATTATATATTTATTTGTTAATAAATATATTATTAATAAATAAATAACTTAATTGAAAAATACAAAACAAACCCATTTTTGGGCTACCCTGCATCACAGTATACTAGCCAATATATAATATTATAAACATTAGTATTATATTAATAATATTAGTAAGTTCACTACCTTTTTAAACAAATATTAATTTGTTTCAGATAACACAAGAGCCGGGGGAAATAATAATAACCTTTCCATATGGTTTTCACTCAGGGTTTAACCATGGGTTTAATATTGCTGAAGCTATTAATTTTGCAACAAATCGTTGGGTAGAATATGGTAAACGTGCGATGCAGTGTAAATGTAAAGGGGACAAGGTAAAGTTCAGTATGGATATATTTATTAAACGACTGCAGCCTGAAAAGTATGATAAATGGATTCAAGGAAAAGACTATGGACATCACCCAGAAGAATCAAAACGTTTAACACCTCGTCCAGCTGGACCTTCTAAACCATCAAGTAAAAAGAGGTTAATTTTTTTTTTCAAAAAAATAATAATTTTGATTTTATTGTCATAAAATATGTAGTCAAAGTAAATTATTAAAATTTTCAGAAAAATTGAAAATAAAGTCTGATCTAGTTTCAAAATTGAACTAATCAAACTTTTCCAAGAAGTGGATAATAAAGTTGATAAAATAAAGTCAATTGTGAATAAAGAGAGAATCAAAAATAAATGTTCACTTCTAATATGATGGGTAAGTGAATATCCCTACATTTTGAGTAAAGCGAGGTATGTTTTGATTTTACAATGATGTTTATTTTTTCATACACCAAGTACAAATGTTCTCCTATAAATCTTACTCCAATCAAAACAAGAAAAAACCTTTTTTATTGTATTTTGGCTTTAATTGATACTTTTGAAAGGTTATTTTTTGTAATTTTCATTAATATTCAAGTTAATGAGGACTATTTTTTCTTTGGATAAAAATGATTAAAAATTAAAATAAGGTTATTGTTGGCAACAGTTTTTATTTAGTTTTTGTTGTTAAGTTTTTATTATTTTAATCTATTAATCTTATTTAAACAAGTTGTCGTGAAAACACATTGTTGAAAAAGCATTACTGTTGACCAAGTTCTGCTCAGATTCATTTTTCGTTAGCTATGGTTAATTGTTGCATACAGATATAAGTTAAATTCTCCTCTATATTCTACTTTCCCAACTTCTGCTACTGTCCTGAAATAGTAATTTGATATTAAATTTAATATTTACCTAACCTACGTACCTAAAAAAATTCCTTCCATAAATGTTATAATTGATTTAATATAAATGGTATTTTACATTTTAATAAAACAAAAATTTTTTAAATTTTTACAAACTTAAAAACATTTAAAAATCATAACTGATAAAGACATTTTTATCTCATTGGGGATAGAGCCAATCAGAGAACAGGATTTTGATAGGGCTCTCTAACAATGTACACTTTGCTTATATGTGGATGGGTGCAGCCACAGTTGTAGGTTGGAAATTGAGAAGGCAAAATACATAAAGTTTTTTTAAAACTATTATTATAACTCTGTATTTTTTGATGTTAAGTCACATTGTAAATTATAGTTAAAAAAAATAAAAATGAGTAAACACGAAAAAAAAATGAAAATAATTTTGAAGTCCCAAAAAACTAAGTTAATTGAGTTAGAAAAAGTTGGTAAAATGTCATTGATTAGTTGATAACAAAAAAGGCGAAAATATTTAATAATTTTAAAATTGTATTTTTATTAAAAGAAAGGGGTTGAAGATAAGTATAAGTGAAATAGAGTATATAGAATATGAGTTTGGAGGAACACAACTAACCAGCTAATTAATGATTTAAAAAGAAAAATCCATTTATTTATTATAACTATAATGCAAAGACTTTATTGTATTAAAAATACATGCAATGAAATTAAATAAAAGTTTAATATATAATGTATAATACAAGAAAAGAAAGAAAAACTTAGAACTACACGATTACAATGTTTTAAATAAAAAACAAGGTACAGAATATTTTGTTTTAAGTGCCTAGGAGGTAAAAATAAAAGGTATTGTGTATACACTCAACACTCTCTTTCAATTTCTGTATCAAACAATTATGTATTTACATAATTATATACAAACAACTAATAAACAAAAAAATAAAAACTAAAAATGTAAATCAATTTTTAACAAATTATCCTTAAATTTACTTGTAGGCAGGGACTTTGTCGACATATCAGCTTCTTGATCAGTTGTATGAATATATTTTAATTGCACTGCATTGTTCCTTGAATTTTTTCTCAAATAAAATGATGTTTTATATTAATATGTTTGGTACATTTATGGTATTCATGGTTTGATGCTAGTTTTATGCAGCTTTGTGTATCTTCATACATTCACATATAGCATCACTCACAACCATGTATTCAGATTCTGTTAAGGAGATTGTGACCATTATTTTCTAGAACACTATGATATTGTAGAACCATAGAACTTAATCAGATATCCTGTTACAGATGTCATTACCCCAGTTAGCATCATCATAAGCAGATAAAACGAAGTATATTTATGTTTTTCTTATAACAAAGTTTATAATTAAGACTTCCTTTGATATAACATAGATCACGTTTCAGATGTATCCAATGTTGTTCAGTCAGATGAAATCGATACCTGCTAAAGTAACTAACAGTGTGGCACATATCCTGTCTTGTACTAAGTATTGCATTAATTAAACAACCAGTTTATTGTTTATATGATTTATCACAAGTTTTATCATTTTTATCAAAAGCTAGATTTAATTTGTGTTCTATAGGAGTTAATATTTGATGGCTATTTTCCATATTAAATTTTTTTAGTAAATTGTTCAAGTACCGTATTTGGTCAAGTTTTAGTGTGTCATGATTTCTTTCAATGTGAATACCAAGAAAGAAATTCAATTCACCACCATCAGTTATTTTAAACTGAATACGTCTTGTTTGTTTATCTCATACACACGATTTACATACAATATCAAGTTCATCTATATCCTTGGTAGAAATGTTAATTCCATTAATCATTTTTTCTTTGATTAGTCTAGACAAGTTTGATTTACATAAATGACCAAGCCTTTAATGCCATAAGTCTGCATTTCCCTCAATAACTAAATTAGTATTAGCTGAATCATGCATACACATTAAATTTAATCCGATATATTTTGTCATTTCTTTCTTCTATGGCAACTCAATTATTATCCTGTTGTATTAAAACCTTAGCATTGTAAAATGTAATTTTTATTCCCTCCTCTTCAGTTTTTTGTACAAAAAATAAATTATTTAATAAGTGGGGTACAAAGAGTACACTTTTAAAAATAATTTTTTATAGGTGTTCCAATACTTGAATTTCTATAAAATATTTTTTACTATTCACTATGTAGCCTGATGCTCCGCAGTCCAAGTACCAACATATTGTATTTGAATTTAAAAAAATTCCATTCAGAATGGTTGCAATTTGAGTTTGAAAAGCGATGTTTTTTTTTTCACTACTAATTCCTCAGTATGATATGCCTTACTTTTTTTCTGTTGTGTTTTAGGCTTTTCTGTTTTCACATCATAGTCAGAACATAACCTATTCACTCCAAGTTATATGGAAAATTGGGTTTTTATTAGATATTTATTTTCATTTCCAGAAAAAGCTGCTACAGATGTTTCCTTAGTAAAACCAATAGCTATCTCGCTACGCTTGGAATCTAAAATTACAGAATGTTGTAATTTCAATTATTAAATATAAGAAAACTAATTTTTATTATTAGTAAATTTATAATTGTAGAGTAAAATTACTGATAATTTCATACTGATTGCAGATCTATCATATATGATATTTTCTAGAAATATCAATATTGCCATATTCATACATACATATATATATATATTACATTTTCAATTATTGATTTGAGATTCAGAATGAAACAAAAAATGTATTGATATTACTATGATGTGCATTTTTTTTCATGCTTAATGATTTTGCTGCAATGTAACACTTGTGTGCACAAATGATGTTTATAAGACGTGACAACAATATACTTTGTTTTATACAAGTTTTTACTAATTGTTTTATACACATGATTACACGTAAAACAAAAAAATAAAAATAAAAACAATTGACCGAAGTCATATTGAACATATTTAATGCTATATAAACATTGTGTATATTTTATAATATTCCTAAATTAATTTTATTATGTATGTTATCATTATAGGCAATAATTATTAACTGCTATAATAATTAGTAACATTTTAGTAACCATTTAACAAAACAAATCCAAAATGTCGTCATCAGACTCTAAATCTTGGGGCAGATTGCCAACTTCTAGAATCTTGTATTTCCTCTTAGGCACTGAAAAATTAAAATGATATAAAATAAATTTGTATTATTAATAATATCTGCTTTATGATGAATAATTATATTATGGTCTGAGCTTGACCTGTTTTTTCCCTCAAAAACATTCACTACAGTAAAAACTAATGTAAAACTGTTAACTGATTTTGATTATTTTATTTTTTTTTTTTTTTGGTTAAAGAAAAACTTAACAAGGGGTACATTGTATTTTGAACATTATATTTGCTAAACACTATAATTTAGAACTTGAATATGTCCAATTTGCATAATTATTTTTAATGCATTTTTTTTTTTATAGTTTCAGGTTACATATTTGAAAATCAAAGTGCTATCTCCAATGCATAAAGAAACCATCATAAAAAAAAAAATTAAAAAAAAAAATCTGAGGCATGGTATTTTTTTTTGTAAACCAGTCATGGGCAGGTCCCACAGTCCTCAAGATAGAAATTAAAACTGATTGAACTATTTGTTAATAATTGTGAGTGAACAATTTGTAAAATGCCATAATTCTTAAATCTTTTACTATTTATTTGTACTCTTATTACCCGATTTCAAAAAGGGTGAAGTGTTTTGATTTTATATAAAATTTGAATGTTTATTCTATCATACCTCCTAAACTCCTGAATCAATGTGACTTATGTGACTTATCAAATTAAATAAGCTAGATTTCTGTTATGGATGCTGTGGGATGTCATCCTTATAGGATTGTAGTATTTGATTTATTTATTGTATTTATGTGAGCCTGTTCTGTCAAAGGAAAATCAAGATTTTTATTAACAATTAATTATAAGTTAACAAAGGAAGCAGTAGAGAATTAAAACAGATTCTCCATTGCTATTTGTTAAATTGGGGGGAAAAAGGTGGACGTCTCATAATTATTTCTATACATTTTGTTCACTTTTTAGATAGTATGGTTTTTGATTTTGAATAAAATTATTTAAACATGAGGTTAAAATAAAATAAATTAAAATCTCTAAAATACCTAAAAATTGTACTTTTAAATTTTAATAATCATATATCTACTTAACTTACCTACATTCATATTTATTAAAATATTTTAAGTATTAAAATATTGTAATACATTAAATAATGATTGATAATTATTTATCAGGTATCTTGTTACTATTATTAATTATATATTACATAATACATATTAGATAGGTACTATTTTGAGTTTCTACAAATGTTTACTTATACTTGCTTTGAGTGTTTTTGCTTTCTTTTACGATGCGAACCGACCAGGTCAATGAATAGAATACTAATACAGCGATTGTCATCAAAATGAAATACATACAGAACGTATCGAATAATAAAAATAAAAATGATTTTTCGAACAAACAACTTTCGATTCTGTCAAAATAATAATAACAAATTTAAATTAATCGTCGTTTGTTATTTACTTTTGACGATTTTTCAAGTAGTTTAAAGTCAAGTCTTTAGTACAGACGGTTTATCTCGTGCGTTTTCGTCGTATTTAATCTCCTTTTTCAACTCACTTTTGATTCGATTTCGAACGAATTGTTGTGGACGGCGGTTTCGCCGCTGTCCTCACGTCCCTAACAAGAAAATAATTATCCAATTCCACAGACAACTGCGTGAATATCGTGTCCGACAACCACTCGGCCAATTTTTCGCGCCCGATCTTCCTCAGGCCGTCCGTCACGGCTATAAAGCTTTTCTCTTTACCGGCGCTATCGTTCCACGTGGTCAGTAACGACAAACACGGCTCGTCCGTAGGCAAGTCTCGTTCTATGTACGCGGAAATTGACAATTTTTACAACTCGTTAAAATATCGACGGGTTTTTTTTTTTTTTTTTAATTTTTTTTGTTTCAATATAAGTGCACATATCGATTTACGGAAATTCACGTTCCTGTGTTTGAAAAAGAACGCGTTCCAAACTTAGTTCCTTCCCGAATACTGATAACCCTAGAATTCGTGAATTTGTCCAATTTATGAAACTTATAATTTTTTTGCCATTTTCGTGAAACGGCCGGGCGAATTGCTCGATTCGTTGACTCGACAAAAGATTACTAATAAATTGTCCGTTTCACACTAATAGTCCGTAAGTTAATAGTAATGTATACGTTTTTTCAATATGTATAACTTTTAAAACGATGTTTTTAATAAATTGCGAATCCTTAAAAAATATGTGTTATTAAATTATTTATACATTTTTAACGTGAATTGAAAACAAAAATCGTAAATTTTATTGCGTGTTTTTGCCCTTTGGGGTCTCTGGCGACGGCGTGATGAATAATAATGTCAGTCTAACGGACGAATAATAGAATTATCTCTTATCGCTTACTCATCGCGCGTAATGCCGTAATCGCGAATTAAGACGTATACGTTAATTCGTGGCCGTAATTAGTATCACGTGGGTTACAGCACCGTCGCTATGTTCACCAGTCCCCCGCCGTTCGACTGCTTTCATTTCCACTTTACCTCCATTCTCCACGGTTAGATGGCGTGTTTGGGCTGTTTGGGTGGTCGTAAGGGCGGTGTAGGGCTAGTATACGCGATAAAATGCGGTGTATAAGTCTACGGCCCGAGCGGAATCTCTATCGGTCTCTGTTGTCGTCGTGGTAACGCGTAAACATGTTTACAAAGTTACACCCAGCCCTCAAAAACATATTAAATTGGTATGTCAAAAAAACAAAAATTAATACCCAATTGTAATTGTGTCGAACAAAATATTTCTCGTAAAACGCGCACGATCCGTTTGCATGCCTTATGAACCGAGCTCAGTATTTCAATCGTCCAATGCCTTCTGTCCGTGGGGGGGGGTTTGCTGGGAGGTGCTTCCCCGGAGTTTCCCGGAATAATTGATTTTAGTATTTCACCAGTGATTTGTAAACTGTTGTGGTTTGGACAAAATATCAATTTTTTCCCACTATGCAAGTTCAGGGAATCGCGATTTAAAACGGCAGGTAGGTATTGCGTGTGAATGCACGTTTCAGTTTTCGTCTAAACGGCGAACGTACAGAAAATCGTATTATTTATATTTCTGGTAAAATTTTCGTACGCAGTATAGAAAAACGGAGAGAAAAAAAAAACACCGTTGTAAAACTAATACATTCCCCGTTCCGTTCGGGGTTTAGGATTTATTAATCGACAACAAAACCGTCCGTGCGTATGCACAACTGTCGGTTCGTGAAACGCAACGATAATCCTATACAATTATAATACGACGGTACCAATTGCACACGCGGAATACGGACGGAATCCGATTAAATTGTAAAAGGGGAGAAAAAAAAAAAAAAAAAAAAACTATCGGCTAATATCATGTAAACTATGCAATTAAAATCGTTCAGAGCGTGAGATCGTACCGTGCCGCTCCTATACCATTCGTAAAGTGGCCGATTAGTATTCGAACGACCGTGCGTGAAATCTGCCGCAGTTGGTGTTCACGAACGGCGACGGCCGTTTATGTTATATAATTTACCGAGTTCTTTGGCTGCGGGCGATTCAAGGCCCGCGGCATACAAATGAGCAGCGAGTTTCGGACACTCTTGCGGAGTCAAATGGTTGGCCAAGTACATGTACATGGCCGAGTTGACGTCCCGCGTGCAGACGGATTCCGACGCAAACATCGCGCCGACCAAGACCGCGAAAGCGAACATGCCGGCCGATTTGTACACCGTGATGGTTTTTCTTTTAATTTCCCGACGGACAATATCGGAGCGAACCGTGGTAATCGGGAATATTCCCGATGCGAATCGACGGCAATGTTACAACAATACACGAACGGAGAGAAACGCCCGTCCGGCATTGCCCGGCGCGGTTTATTATTTGTTTTCGTTTCATCCGTATCGCCAAGGTAACGCGCGACTAAAAAATAAAAATAAAAAAAGAGTCGATGCCGGAATTGGTAGTTGGAGTTGATTGGGAATGGGTAAACACCATTGCTGACGAGAGGCGATTCCGAGCGCAGTTCGGTAATGCGTAATTTGAAGTGCCGTAGTTCTTTTTGGGATTTTCGTTTAGATTTGATTTCAAAAACTCTTATTAAAAGAAAAGAAAGAAGTGTCTGACGATTTTGGACATTTTATCACGTCCAGGTAAGTCCAATATAGGTGTTATTACCAAGTTTCAATCCTCTACGTGTATTTATAACCGAACTGCAGCGAAAAAAACCACCCGAAAATTAAAGTTCTCCAGTGCGAGTTTAGTGAGCGCATGACGCTGTCGTCTTTAATTTGGTAAAATAATTGCAGACTATGAGCGCAGCGACGAATGCGATGTGGTTTTTTTTTTCTGCTTCTCGAAAAGAAAACTTGTTCCGATGTACCAAGTGCAGCACTTTTTCTGAAAGGATATTTTATCTGGCTGATGCATTGGACACGATGACAAGATTTTCAATTTAGTCGGTGAGTGAGTAATCTGTTCTTTTGGTTTTCCAAAAAGTTTTCATAATAATCGAGTAAAACAAAACAAAAAAAAATTATAGAAAAACTGGGTAATTCGCGAAAATAATGCTTTCGTTATTTTCAATTTTGTTTTTTTGTTTGTAATTCAGTTAAAAATATTCGTAGCGATTTGATTTTTACGTATTTTTTTTTTTTTTTATACTCAGTGATTAACGAAAAAAAATTTAGTTTAATGTGATATTTTTTTTACAAGAGTTTTACCAACAAATTTCTCCGCTGTTCTCCGTAGAGCAGCGGGCGTCAGGCTATTACGGCGTCACACGGATTAACGTTTTTTTTTTTTTTTTTTTTTTAAAATCACTCGAACAAACATTACTGTCGTCGAGATATTTCGGTGAAAGGGCTTGAGAAGCCCGTGAGCCCTGTACCGGTTACGGTACTATCGAATCCCGAATACGATACAGTGCGCGGCTTAAAACCGCTCGTAACCGCTGTGGTAAACAATGATGCGTATCGTTGTTCGCTGTGTACGAGATTACACGGCGGGAAAGTAATTGTTCGCGGCAAACCGCATAAACGGTCTTCACAAAACGTGTAATAATTTTAAATTTATTTCAGCAAAAGGACGAATAATCGCCTTCGGAGTCCATAATATAATATAATAATAATAATAATAATAGTAATAATAATAATAATAATAATGTTAATAGTAAAATAACAATATAATAACATTTATCGCATCACCGGCTCCTGCAACAGTCTTTGGGAATGTCCTCGCGGACGCCGCGTCGTTCGACTATTATTTCTTCTTGCCGGTGTAGTCGGTGTTCGGCACTCCCAGGCTGGTCTTGAACGTGTCGTCGGCGGTCAGCGACGGGTAACCGCCGATGCCGCCGTCCTGGTCGACGGCCGTGTGCACGTGATGGTGATGGTTAATGTGGTCGTGATGATGGACGTCGTCGTCGTCGTGGTGATGGACGTCCGTGGTGACGGAAACGTCCTGTTGATCCTGCAGGTACGTGTATTCGTCCTGGAGCGTTTGTTGCGCCCCCACCTCGTTTACGGCGTACTCGCCTCCAGCGGCGGCGGTCGCCGCCGCGGCCCTAAGTACCGCCAACTGTTGGAGATAACTGGCCGGCGTGGCCACGGTCGCGGGGTACTGCGGGGCGTACTGCGGTGCGTACTGCGGTGCGTACTGCGGGGCGTACTGCGCGTGATGCGCATGATGAAGGTATGACGGTTGTACCGCGGCCGGATATCTGACGGTGAGCGGTACACGGACCGCGGTCGGCACTCTAGCGGCAGCGGCGTAATGATGATGTACGACCGGCCTGACGGCCACGGGGACCGGACGGTACACCGGCACCGCGTACGGTCTGTAGACGGTCACCGGATACGGCTGAGCTACGGGCACGGCTACGGGTCTGATGACGTGCACCGGGTACGGTCGGGCGACGGGCACCGGGTACGGGCGCGGTACTTCGACGGCCACGGGACGGGCGACGGGTACCGGGACGGGTTGCGCCACGGGCACGGGCACGGGTTTGTGAACGACCGTGGTGGCCGTCGGGTACGTGTTCACCACCGACTGGTAGACGACCGGATGGTGTTTGTTGTAACTGTGAACGGTGGTCTCGTGGTTGTAGTATTGGCCGTTGTAGTGGCCCGGGGCGTAGCCTTGATGGGCGTGGTAGTACGTCGGGGTGGCCGCGGCCGCGTAACCATGCAGATGGTGGCCGCCGTGATGGTAGTGGTGTGCGGGCGCGTAGTGGCCGTGATACGTGGTGGCCGCGGCCGGTCCGTAATGCGAGTGATACGACGGAGCGTACGGCAGACCGTACTGATGGTACTCACCGTAACTCCTCCGGTTGGCTTGGTGTTTGTCGGCCGACGTGCCGGCTTCGTTCTTTGGTTCGCAGCTCGCCGAACCGATAGCGAACGCGGTCGTCAAGCACGCCGCGTAAAAAAACACCTAAAAAACCGCGATGGCGTTAAAAAAAAAAAAAAAAATACCATAAATAATGTGGAACGGTTTTTGGAAATAACAGTTTCAAGGTTTTAACGGTGTTTATGATGTTTCGCTCGCCGCGCGTACGGTAGACGTGCGCGCGATGTGTCGCCGAAGACCGTCCGGACAGGTGCGAAACAGAGAAAAAGCGTATTAGACACGGGGAAAAAAAAAAAAAAAAAAAAATAGAAAAATAAACACATTACTATTACGCGTCTTTAAATGCAGTTTATAACGTTATACCCGCGACGTTTGAACGGGACGTCCGCAGCGAGAACGAGAAACTATAACACAGACGACGGTGTAACTGCGGCGGGTCTCGCGTGTACGTTTCGGACTCGGAACGTGTACGAGCGTGAAAAACGCACGGCGGTATAGAAATTCGATAAATTCCGCCTGTTGCGTGATTCACTGCGTGGACGTTTTTTTTTCTTTTTTTTCGCGTCGTTTATTGTCGGTTCGATAATATAGTACACGCAAACGACTTTGGTGTCCTAACAAAAAAAACTTCAAACATAAATGTTCTGTAAAATGTTAAAATACAATTTGTTCGATATTACGCCTCTTATTCATAGACGGAGATTTGATTGAATTACATGGGAGGTGGTTATTTCAGTGATGAGCAAACGTAATGGTAAGAACGTAATTAACCACAAAAGGTCGTTTTAATTTAGAGGTCAATGTAAATTTTTTTTGTAGGGGGTCTAGAATAATTGTTTATTTATTTTTAATAATTTGAGAGGGTCTATGGGTGTTTTTGAGTTTTGTCAATTATTATGAAAACTATAAGGAAAATCAAAAAATAATCTCCAAAATGTAACAATGAGACAAAATTTGGTTTCAGAAATCACCCATAATACTGGAGCAAGATTTCTGGTAGAAAATTTGTTTACAGAGAGTAAAAAAGTAACGAAAAAAAGCACACAACAAATCTCAGTATAAAACTGTAAAACCAATACATTCCTTGCTTACCTCTGAATCTAAAAACCGTTTTAAGATTATATTTTACAATAAGTTAACGATTTACATTTGAAACGTCCAGCCCAGTTTAATGTGTATTGTTTGTCTTCAAAATAAAGAAAAAAAAAAAAACAACCGAACTATGAAAAATCTCAAACGCATTGAAATCGAAACCGGTGATTAATTTAGAAAATTTGAAAATGTTTAGACGTGTAAACCGAACGTTTCGACGTCTGATATCTTCGTTGAGAGTTACTCAAACGTTAACAAACCGAGTGAATGACTGACATCGAATGCAATCGCGAGTTCAACCCGTTAAATCAACTCGATGCGTGTTATGCGAATTTCAAATTTAAATAGTCGAGTTTATACCCGCAATGAAAACTAAACTATTATACAGTCGCATCGACATTATTATAATTCACGGAAGACAAAAATAATCATATGCAGTCCAAATGTCCAATTAAATATCAATTCAATTTCATTTTTAAATATATTGGACGGCCACAATGATATTGCCGTTCCCTCGAAAGTCGATAAATATCGAAAAGTGCCGTTGAAAAAGCTAATGATTGTACCAATGTTTTTTTTTTTTTTTTGAAAGAAGAATTCGTAGAGTGGTTTAATTTATGTATAATATGTGCGCGACGATAAACCATTGCTAAACGAAAAGCGATTTTGAACAGAATAGTATCAACCGTATTTTTTCCCTTGTTGCCAAAGTAATCCAGAAATCAACAAAAATTATACAAACAAATTGTCAGTTTCTCTCATAATTTGTTAAGAAAACCGCGAGGATTGTCTCCTCGACGCGCCCGACTGCGTCTATAAGAAAAGTCTTTATAGAATTTTTGTCCGGAGCGCGATTTCTGGTAGAAATCTACAGACATACAAAAAAAAAAAAGACTAAAAATACTAAACACATCATTTAGTAAAACCGATGTACGCGGGTACGTTAGGTTTCGGTATTGTGCTTACCGAAAACGATCCCATGATGGCGGTCCGTGTGGGTTTACGACAGTCGATGATACGATGAGCAGGTATTGCCGTTTTTTTTCGTTTGTTTTGATTTTCGACGACGTATACGATTTTCGAGCTTGCGGAGGACGAGACCGAACGAATGATGACAGGATGTCCGGTGTTTCGGTTTTTATATGGGCACACCGTGTTCGGCCATCGATTGCTTTCACTGGATTGCACACACACACACACACACACACACGATGATATTTTCGAGACATATGGAAAGTTCCGCGGCTCAAGTACGGGCCGTGAATCGGAAATGAAGTTCGCGGCGCACACAGGAAGAAGAGGATATAATAATAAAATGTTGCTATATTGTAGTTAATCGAATCGGGACGGCGGTGGCGGCGGCGTGGTGACGCTCGTTATATCACGAAGACGAGCCGCCGCATGAATCGATAATACGCGTTTCCGATCGAGGATCGCGCGGACGTAAGATAATAATCGTAATAAGACTGAGTGCCAAAAAATAAAAAAAATAAAAATAAAAATATACGACGATAATTCATCGTGTCTATATCATCGCATTGTATTTTATTATTATTATTACGATAATTCGCTTGTAATCCCGGCGAATCGCGTGAAAGTGAAAACAAACTATATAATACATACCTATTGTTTTCGTAATATACTCGGACGTCGATTTTTGATTTTTTTTTTTTTGTCACAAATAATAGTCGCTATTTCGATTTCGACGCCAAATATTCCGATTGCTCATCATTGGCTATGTAGATAATATACGTTCAGCGCTTATCAAATTCGAATTAAGGACCCTGCGGGGGCCGGGGCCGAACTTGGAAAACCCGAAAATGAAAATCGGCCATCCATTGTACTAAATGAAATTTTAAACGAACACATTGTGTACATAAGTCCGGGCCCTTTACAGCTGCGGGCCCAAGAGATCGGTCGAATGGGATCGAATTGATCGCTCTGCGAAAAAAAAAAGAAAATAAATAATAATGGGTTTTCTTCAATACGCGTTTTAATGTAATACTTTAAACGAAAAGTATTGACAGAAAATACTTAATAATGAAACGAGAATATAATATGAAATATTGTATTCTTATAATTTATTATAGCTACTATAGTTATTATATAGAACATACAGCCCCCCCCCCAACAGCTGAATCCTCCTAGGGGAATTTTGAGCAAAGGAATTAATTACCTTTAATTACATAATTTTCTTTAATGTCTTTTTTGTTTATTTATATTATTCATGGATTCCGGGTTAATCGAGTGTAATTTGTGGCCTAGTGTGCCTCCTTAAACTGTTTTTATACGGTTCAGTGAAAAACTTTTTTTCAGGAGTGGAAGAACTATCTGGAAACCCTCATATCGTATAATAGTACGAGTATTTGCATACTGTACGCAGAACAAGGAATCGCCGTTTAAGGGGGAGGCTATAGACGTCTTAGCCGCTCCGATTATGACTCTGTAATAAGACTGATCTATATATGGGCCTATATAAATGTCCTAAATTTACCCCCAGTGTTCACAGGAATGGATAAAAAAAGACATACCATAGAATTCGAGGAGTTTCAATTTAAACTTTAAACGATCAAATATTCGTGTTGAAAACGAGATTATGAGAAAGGAATTAGAACGGGTGCCGGTCAGAATGTACGGGGGAAACAATGAGCCCAGTTTTTTTAAAAAGTTATTCTCCAAAACTTGAGAGATCAAACCGTTTTTCTCCCTTCGTCGGGACTTGACCAAAATCGATAAACGAATTTCTCCCCTTTTGACGAAACGTCGATATGTAATTGTCGTAGGAAAATTCAACTCAACTCCATTGCTATAGCTACGGAAATGTAACCGCGTTAGTTTTCATAATATATTTGCTGTTTAGTTTGTTTTGAAAATGCTGGGAATTCGCATGAGCCAACTAGTCTCTATATTATATAATTTATAGTATATAATAACACGGTTTTTGCTGTAATTTTTTCAAAAATAAATTTTAATAAAACACACACGTATAGACGTATGCGCCCAACTTAAATTACTCGGCGTTTAATTTTCTGATTTATATTCGATTATAAATACTGATTTTATTTCATAATCAAATTTTATAATTAATAACCCTCAGGGGCGGATCCAGAGCACACAATTTTGGTGGAGCAAGTGTGCTAATATAGTGTTAAAAGTATTAACATAAAATACCATATGAAGCAAACCATACTAATCCACTACGATGTTTGGGGGACTAAATGATTCCGTTGCCCCTGTCCCCGAATATGCCGTTTAAATTATAAGTATTTATTATATGCAAATGGGACGGATTTCAAGTTTCGCACATCATCTGCAGCGTGCTGTGTAGTCGCCTTATACGGCGGCGTTATGTCGCCGTCACAATCGTCTGCAGTATAACAAAATTTAAAATTATAATATTCCAATTTATAATAACGCATATTCTTTGTATAAAAAAAAAAAAAAAACATCTGCGTTATGCAAAGTATTGCTAAAAAAATATTATATAAATGGTTGTTTTTAGATTTGAGCTAAATCTTTTTGTGTTTTTATTGATAATCACATGTTCAAGTTCTATTAATTAGTATCTGCTTGTTTTTATTTATTTTATTTTGTTTATTCATCTTAGTTTTAATCAATAATATGTTTTCTTATATTTTATTTCGCATGTACCTATCTGTATTTTTTTCTTATTCGTTTGTTTTAAATTAATCAATATTGTATCACTCTCTATCTCTATCACAAGGTTACTTAAAAGAGATAGATATTCAATAATAATTATATAAATGAATCACTACCTATGCAAATGTTTAATGATGATTAATAAAAAAAAAAAATAAATAAAACAAATATGTAGTGTATACGCATGACCATAATATATTATATAGGTACACTGCATTTTCGTCTATCGAATTCATTTTGCACATTCTCCCGCATATAAAAACCGAACAAATCCAATTACGTGCGAGTGTCCGTACCTTGTAACTACATAAAAATGAAATAATAAACTACATCGTTATGGTATTATTATAACATAAATTATACGCCCAATGATACGCCCACGATTTGGCTCCTAATTACCGAATTAGTTCCCGGGTAGTTTACAGGCATACATACGAATTGGTTCCCGTGCAGTCTACAGGTATAACATGCTCGTAAGTATGAATTGGTTCCAATTGAATGGGTAGTAATTTTCATAATAAAACAGAATTAAAAACCAACAACTATTTCCTTTCCGTTTTATACAGACTTAGGACTGTCTGGAATTCCGGACTTAAAACCGCCCAGGAATCAACCACCCAGAGTTTTTTCCACACCCGCATCTACCGTCTCTGCGGTTTTGAAAATATATGACATTTTCAAATTTGCGTACGGTAGGACGAACGATGTGCCGTTTATTTTTAACATTGTAGTGAACTGACCCCCATTAATAAGTTATTATTATTAAGTATATTTAATCGACGGTCGTATTATGTACGAATACCATATAATATTATACTCCTATATTGTACAATTGATATGCAATAAAACGAACAAATAAACGGGTGCAGCCACTGTTATAGGTAATTTAATGTATATCCGTTAGCAACGATTAATTATTGCTAACGAAACAACGATTCTGACCAGAGTTCAGTTGATAGTGATGCTTTGTCAACGGTATATATGTTATATTATATAGTAACATAATCAAATAGGCATTATATATTATCTTTAATAATATTTGTTTGATGTATCGATTCTCCCGTTTTTTTTTTTCGTTTTTTCACATTTTTCGAGAAACTCCGGAGAAAATCAGAACACGACCTCTATAAAGTACCTCCCCAGTGAAATTTCCTTTTAGCAAAAATTACTATCGTTACAAGTTGGAGCAAGTTCTCTGGTAGAAAAGTTGTCCACAAAGAAAAAAAAAATAAAAATAAACATATTTGTAAAACCATAAGCTTCTTCGTTCCACTCAGAATCTAAAATTCTCTGGTGATGAAAAAACATTGAAAATGCAAAAGAGACAAAACATTTTACGCTTAATGTCTCTGTTACCCGAATCGAATTATGTGCTTGGAAGCATTGCCCAATGAAAAAAAGATGCATTTTGCATTGAAATCCGTACCCTACTAATTAGTGTAAAACCTAAATACATATTAATAATACGATAGTATACTATATGAAATAGAAATAATTTATGATGACGTTCAAGGACCAAGGAAAAATTAATTAATTAATTAAGGTAATATTAACCGATAGTCATAACAACCGATACAATTAAACACGTAGAAGATACCTAGGATTTTTGACGGGACCTTTACTTTTAGAACATTAAACCCGATACGTCACTACAACCGGCGTCAGTATAAGCGATTTCTACTGTTTGTATTTTTTCTCGTGGTGAGAAAACAACTTTTAATTAAATCTGTTTTTACGTACGGGAACCAACTTGGGCATAAATTATACGATGCTATGCAATTTTTATCGGGAACCGATTCCGTAGACGCCGTTCGGTGTTTGGTGTGTACATAATTTCTCGCGTACTTTGGAGGTCATGCGAAAATCAAATATACTTATATTGCAGTTTATACTTATAAAAACATTAGCCGACCCTGTTCCACATATACGACGTTTACGTCGTTCTTATTGTGTGTGATTATATTTGTATCTTATTACGGCTATTGCTTTCCTACAATAATATTGTGTCCGAGTATAGTTACAAGTCATGTACAATTATTACGAATTGAATGTACACTTAAAAATATGCACCAATGGATTAAATTCAAATATTTGTTATGAGTAAGAATATTAAACCATCGTGGAAATAAGAACTAGTCTAGGAATTAGTTCTAATCTTCTTGTAATGGATCTCGTGTATTTTAATCTCTCCTATTGACACAAGAGCAGATATTATCGAAGACATGACAAGCGAGGAAACGGGTACGAATAAAATCGGTAAAATGTTCATGAGGGGTTTACGATTCGTAGAAAAAACGTATCCAAATTCTGGTTTAGATTTTATACACCTGCTATTATCACGAATATTGTCATAATCGAATTACTTAACTAAATAAAAAAGGTGTTTATTTATTTATTTATAAACGCCATTCGGCAATTTTAAATTTACATTTTGAGTTTGGTTTACGAGTAATAGTTATTTATAATATAATATTCATAATACACAGTATCAATGAAAATAATGCAGAGAAAACAATATACAAATTGGATGGTGATATATAACCAACCTACATAAAAAAGTGTTTTTTTTTTTTTTTTGTTGCCATAAATCAAGAAAGCTCTTACATTTCTGGAGGTGACTTATACCTGACTGTGGCAAACAGTAATTTGAGTCGTCTTGAAATGAGATAGGTATTGAAATTTATGTGAAAAGGAAACTCGCAATGACCAAGCGAGAGTAAGTTATTTCGGTCCTTTGGCAAGTTATACGTTTTCGATATTATTGTCAGACGATCGGACGAATTGCAATTTTTCGTTGGGCCTGGCCAACAAAACATTTCCTCGATTTATAATATTATAGGTATTCGGACAGATGGCCTTTCATTGGATCTATTGCAAGGACGTTAATTATTACGAGTTATATTATTATTAAGTCACGTTTTTATCCTAATCCGTCCGTGGATTCTATTGATTTTTTTTTTGATTTTTTTCAAATTTACGATTATAAATGATCTCGCTCAACGTCACTGCCGGTAATATAAGGCGGAGCGTGAACGTGCACTATACAGAGTGATTCTTGTATAATCTAAACATGTAATTTAATCGAAAGTTGATGTGTCGATACTATATGGTGTTTACAGTCAGGCACGTATCACGTAAGACCTTATCTACGGGCGAAGTCAATTAATTTTTTTTTTGAACAGTATTCCCTCATAATTAACTATTGTGTAGTTGTTTTTTTTTTTTTAAATGTTTTTGTTTGTGAACCGTTTTTCAACCAGAAATCATCAATTTAAGGGAGGTCTCTAGTAAAAATTGTTATCTAGGTGGTGAGTCAGGAAAGTCATTTTGATTAGTTTATTTTTTAATTTTTTTTCCGGAAAAACCGAACCACCCTCTCAAACGCTTATCTGAGTGTAATACACGGAATTAGAGGTAATATTTTGTGTACGGACAAACCTTGTAAACAATTTAATTACGGGGGGGACCGGGGGAAATCGGAAATAAAATTCGTTTCGATAATGTTACAATGTTATATTAATGGCTGATTGACGATAAAAATACAATCGCCCCGCCGCACAAGAGCCGTTTAACGCAACGGTTTTACACTGGGGAATCGCGACCGATAACTAGAGGGTGGCCGAAAACCGCGAGCGCCATTCATAATGCAGCGTACCGCGTTATTCAACTTCTCCAGCGAACGATTTTTTAAAGGGTCGTGAAAAAAAAAAAAAAAAAATAAAAAAAAATCCGGGACTCGCGGACGCCGTAATACGTTGAAAACCACCGATTCAACGCGGCCACCGCGATCAGGCCAATCGAACCGAACCCAAACGTCCGCCGTGCGGAATACGGCCGACTCGACGACGGATCGCTATTATTATAAACGTCGGCACTCGTCCGTCGTTCGCGGGACGGTCGGTCCGGCCGCGGGGACCGTGACCGACTGTCCGCACGGCACACGCGAAGAAAACCGAGTGAACCGGTACGCCCAATTATAATAATATTATCGTCGCGTGCACTAATATAGCGGAGAAGAGTGCGAAACGCATTATGATAATAAGGCGGCGCGATGCGGCGTTGTTGTGTAACGGCCGCGGGTCGCCCTTGTCCGGTTTTGAAACCGTCCGCGCCGTTGTCGTTATACGCGCGTGTAAACCGCGTTTGAGAAAATCCGCCGCACGGTGTCGGCCGTTTCGCTATTCTCGGGAATTGTTATTTGTAAATTTTTTTTTTTTTAATGATATGGACGTCCGAGCGACGACGACCCGCGGAGTAACGATAATTACACGGTTACGACCCGTTGCGGCGAACGCGCGCGATGCTCGACCGTGTCGTTCGGGCACATCATCGTATCAAGTGCGTCACAAACAATTGCACAAATATTACGTTTACGCGATATAATTCGACGGCGCACGTCGAAACGTAAATTTACGCGTTTTCGCCGCGAATCCGACTCAAGTTCCGGACAGCGTCCCCGCCGGTCTGCGGATTTTATACAATACGCCTCGACGTTGCCCGACCGTTTTTTGACCGCGCGAACCATTTAGAAAACTCTTGACGGGACGACGCGGACTGTTTCGATTCGAGAGCCCTTTTTTTTTTTTTTTTTCATAAAAAGGATCAATTTTTTCCTTCGGATTCGCTAGATCCGCACCACATGGTTGTCCGCTGTAATTTACTTAAAATCACCCGATGTTTGAGGTCGGCTTTCCTTAACAAGGAATCGCATTCCGGGACGGATACTGCATTGCGTAGATGTATACGGCGCATGTTATCGTTTGTAGCCTGTAGTAGTTTTATGATAAAACAGGTACCCGCGCTCAAATGTGCTTGAAAACGAGCTCGGACACGACCCATATGGTTATTTTAGGCGGAAAAAATATTAGTAGTTTCGACGGCTTTTCAAAGTTTGTCGAGTAAAATAGAAGCTCGGACAGTTTCCCCCCCCCCTCGTGATATAAAAGAATAGCAGACATCTGTAAGGAAGAAATGAAATCGCGCCTCTCCCTGTGATCACAGGGAGAACCTACTCACCGCGGTTTTGCATAACGAATCGGCGGTTATTTTCAACAATCGATCGCGAATGGCCTGACGGCCGAATGCCTCGGACGAAGCAACAGATATATGAAATATTTGTGGTTATGTTCAAGGAATTTTTCCTTATCAGACGTATATAGGGGGAGAATCATTGACCTAATGGACGACACCTAAATAGAGAGAACACAAAACGATGTTTAGGTCAACCATCACCCCCCTCTAACCAAAATATTTTTTATTTTTGGATTCAAAAATCCAAATTTATATTGATTGCTACAATCTTAAAAATATACTTAATCGTATATCTCTATAGTTATTATTATTATTAAATCTTAGCGTAATATAATTAAATAAATAATATTATGTAAGTAAGTCATCTTATAGATAATGAAATACCCATCGCTTGCATTAAAACTTTCAAGTTGAACTCACGGATTATGGTCAATGAAGGCAGAAACGGTATTGTTTTTCCACGAGACGGAGTATAGTACACATAGGTATACGCATAAGTATAAACATAAGTATAAAAATATATGATGTCGCGTTATTTTGACGCGGTCATTTTGACGCAAGAAAATTTGGCGCATGGCACATTTCGAAGCATTTTTCCAAAATTATTACTGTCGATTTATTTATCAAAATAAATGTATGTATAAAAAAAATATACTTAATAAATGAAACATGTAATTCTTATATATACAATTTTAAATTGCGCGCAATCCCTGTTAATATTATTAATCCCTGTTATTTTTCAAAATAAATGTATGTATAAAATAAAAATAAAATACATTTTTATCAAATATAAAATATACAATCAATAGAAATATCTAAGATATTATTACATATATACATTTATTTTGAAAAATAAATCATTAATAATAATTAAACAAAAAAAAAAAAAAAAAAAATGCGTCGCAATGCAATTGTTTCAAAATGTGCCATGCGCCCAAATGTCTCGCGTCAAAATTACGTAGACTCGAAATATATCATGCCTATGCGTCAGTGGTTATCATTGGCGCACCGTCCATTTACCTGGCATCAACACAATATTCTACATCATTTGGGCACCAATAAATTAAACGATAAGTAAAACGTAATAACAATAATAATAAAAAAAAGAGTAGATACTGAGGACGGGATTGGCTACTGTTGTAGATGGGTAGTGAGGACGGGGGGATACATCATAAAGTTATTTAATGTATACCTGTAATTAACGATAAACCGTTGTTAATGAAAAACGATTCGGAACAAAGTTCGTTAATGAATACTTTTAAAGGTCGTAATATTTAAGATTGTCGTCAAAATTTGATTTAAAAAAAAAAAAAATACTTCATTAAATTAAATTTTTTATTTTTTACCACAAAGTACAACTTATAATGTACCTCCATCATATTTCTGTTAAGTCAGACAATTTATCTTCAGAGTATCTTCCAAATAAAAATTACGTAAAATCTTGCAAAATTAAAATGTCTTTAAATAGTTAATTTTAACATTTTTTCTACGTCTAGAAAAGGTAAATATAATTTTCTATCAATATTTTAAGTCTCTACGAATATTTTAAACTGAATCACATTAAAAAAACAAAATTATCGATAAACGACTTTTCTGTCAATGGCTATGTTTTAAAAGAAATAAAATCGATATCTTGTCATTTTTTGATCGGAGTAATATTTCTGGTTGAAAACATCGTGTTAGCATAACAAAAAAAAAAAAAATGAAAACGGTAAAGCCGTGACGTAAATATTTGTCGTTTTATATATAATTTTCTTTCGGGTTTTTCTCGATTATTTCAAAAACCTCTTGAAAAATAAAAAAGTGACCGCCTCAATTTACCAATGAAAGAAAATTACGTTTCAGAAAAAATGCTATAGTCTTATACTTCGGAGCAAGTTTTCAGGTAGAACAGTTGTTCACGGACAAAAAAATACACACACACACACACACATCATAGTAAAACCAATAGATCCCTCGCTACGTTTCGAATCTATTATCGAAAAGTATACAAATAGCGTGTGTCATTTATAATAGCATTGGTCTTAGTTATCTAGTACTATAACCGTTACTTTAAAAACATGTCTTTTGGCATGTTAACTAGATATATTATTTGATAACATCCGATTCGATTGGGTCGTTGCACGAGTTATGATTGTTCACCGTGTCGTTCGTATAACTCATCCGGGGTTATCGCCATAACAAGTATTATATAATATATGTACGTGGTGTTTACTGATTATTGAAACAGAAATACACTTTATACGTCTATAATACCTATGCTGGTCATATTAAGTCAAAAGTTGCGGAAACATCGGGTACTCTTGAACACTATCAACCCTTCTATAGTTAAACATTTTGACGCGCAAATGATTTACGACCTAGCCATTTAACGGTGCGCAAATGTCTTACGGAAAAGGCCGAACAGTACGATTAGTGATGCGCAATTGATATAGGTACGGCGCTATATATGCGTACATCAGCGTATCGCACATTACACAATAGTGATGCGGACCAATCAAAAAATTACGAAGTTGTTACACCCCGTATATTCTCGACTACACCACTCATTTAAGCAATAAAGGAGGATGGTTGACATATGGTTTTCGGTAGCTTTCGGTACGGATATCGAATTATTTTCGTTGATTTACGGCGGTTACTTTGGTGTAGCGGATGAAAAAAAAAAATGATAACTGTCGGTCTTTACGGGCTAGAAACAGATGGTCTTTCCCGTATTTATATTGGCGCGGAAAACGCCGGGCGGGACAGCTAGTATACAGACATAGTAAATGCGAGAATACGAATTTTCAAACACGAATTACGAGCTCCACCGCGCTGGCACCCGCATACAACAGATTTACAATCGAACATTTTTTTATTTTTACACTTTTTACACCCCTCTCCCCCACCCACCCACTGCAGATACCTCGAAAATACCGTTTTGAAAATTGCGGGCGCCTGCGTGTCGTCAAGCCGGCGCCCGTAGTTGGAAAACGAATATTCTATAGGGTTCGGGGCGGGGGTGTACAAATGAGAAAAGCTGTTAATTACAAATCCGTAAAAAACGATAATAACACGGCCGTCGTTATTTGCCGTGGTTTTCGAGTCGAAATTCCAACGCGCGGGTGCCAGCTCGAATTACGCATCGAATCCGTGTAATACAGCAGGCGTGGGATACGTGCCGCAGCTATCTGTGCCGTTTCCTACGCGCGCACCTATCGCCTCTGCCAAGGTGTCCCCGGATCGGTTTTTAGTTTCGCACGTGCCGCGGTGGTGGGGCCGCGCCACGCGCGCCCGTATATAAAATAAAACCTCTCGGACCGTGTTTACTCGTCGATTACCGTTTTAACGTCAAGGGTTGCCGGGTTACGCGCGCCTGGTTTTTGGTTTCGGTTTTGCTACCGAATTCGCCCCCGGAGTGTACGTTCCGAGTCAATACGCGCAAAACGCAACGTCCAACACAGACAACACCGCGACGACGATGAAGTGCTACGCCGCGGCGGTAAGTGCATCGGCGGAATTTAAATTAAACGGTACAGCTATTTCGACCGGTCGTGGGTACGCGATATTTCAGCGTTACACTGCCGACCCGTAACGCTATATTGTATGCATTCATCTAATTATGTTTTCTGATTTGGCGTAAAAATAAAAAATTATCAAAAAAAAAAAAAAAAAAACTATAAAATCGAATGAGACGATATTTCTACGATTTTTTGTATACATACGTAGCTTTTTGAAATCGGCTCTTTTATTGTACGCCTAAATGTGTTTTTCTTGACCCGTACGTTTTCGTGTATTTACCGAGAAGGGCATTGATTTGTAGATAATAATTTAGTCGGGGGGGGGAGGAGAGTTTTTTTTTAATAATATTTAGAAATATTTAAAAAACCAAAAGAAACTAAATATTTATTGAGTATAACAATGCTAATTCGTATGGCGTACGCATTATTCTTTTACTTTAAAGTGTTCAATAATCAAATAAAAAACGTGTGATTTTTATGTATGAGTACGCACCTCTTCAGTATAGTAAACGTTTTGCGTATTATTTTGATAACGAAATTATATAAATCTATTTCTAATATATATTATAGTTTAAAAACGTGACACTTTTCAAATTTAAATGCTAAATAATATCAGAAAATATCTGAAATATAACATAATTGTAAAAACAAAACAATTAAATCGTTTTATCGGGTAGGTATTATTTTTCGATTTATTTGGGTTCAATGATTTATTTTGGTTCGAATGAAAATGTTTGAAAATTTAATAAGTGTTTCAGTATGAGTTGAATTTAATGGTTTAGAAAAAAAACTTGCAGCGTTTTTTATAAATCTTTTAAGATCAAATTATAACGTAAATTGTAAACTTTATGTATCACGCGTTCCCAATTTCCCATCTTCAACAGTGGTACATCAATTAGTAGTATCAACTATTTTAGATTCGGAGAGTAGCGAGGGATCTGATGATTTTACTATGATGTGTGCCTTTTTTCTTTCTGTTTGTAAACAATTTTTTGAAAAGAAATCTTGCTCCGATGTATAGAGTATAGTATCTTTTCTGAAACTTTTTCTAATTAGTGCATTATATTATTTTGATTTTCTAAGGGTTTTTCGAAATAATTGAGAAAAAGTCGAAAACAAATTATATCTAAAACGCAAATATTTACGGCGCGCCGTGACGTTACCGTTTTCTCATTGTTTTCAATTTGACAAAACACGATGTTTTTTTACCAGAAATATTACTTTAATCAAAAAATGACAAAAGAACGAGTTAATTTTTTTTTAATATTTCGGCACTTAGAGAGAAACTCGTTTTTTTTTTTATATCCAAAGTATTTTTCTTAATAATTTGGAAGAACTAAAAAAAAGTAAAAATTACGATTTTGTAGTATCATGGTAAATCTTCTAATCATCTTTGCAAATGAAAAGCGAATCTGAACGGAGTTGCTACAGTACTAAGCTAAATATAACCTACTTTGGACTTTAGGTTACATTTTTGAATATTTGTATAGACCTATACTCGAACATTTTGAATAGCTATAAATAATAAATATAGTAGGTATAATTATCTTAAATAAAGCTAGAATATATTGAAAAATATCTAGAAAAAAATAATATTAGTAGATACTTGTTCTGTAAAAATGTCAATTCTCTACGATTATTTTTAGTAAATTTGGAACAAAAAGTCATCTCGATGTTGTTATATAAATATTCCCACTCTTTTGGCTTTTTTTTTCAGTATTTCCCTACTCTTTAAAAAAGTACAAAACATATAAATATAACTTCTTTTACACACCAATTAAACTAAATTTGGTGTTAGAAATCTTGTTCCAGTTATCGCAAAAAAAAAAAAAAATTAAAAAACATATACATAATAGTTAAACAAATATATTTCTCGATTGGTTAAGAATTAAAAAAAAATAATAATTTTAAACTAATTTTACAATTATGACACATAATAATTAAGTCAATAGACCATAAAAAATGTTCCTCCATTGAACAAGGAAATTAACTATCATAATAAATAAACAATTAGAATATAGTATTGGTCTAATAATGTCTGATGATATAGTAGCAAATGAAATTAAATAGAGTTGATACTGCTGATGGGTGTGCCACTATTGTAGGTGGGAAGTTGGAAAGGTATAAGATAGATCATGTTATTTAAATCTGTAAGTAATGATCTACTTTTGCTAATGAAATACGATTTTGAGCGAATTTCAGTTATACTTAGGTACCTTTTTTTTAGATTTTTTAAATTTTCGTATTTTTTTTTTTAAAACGCTTATAAAAAACTACCATATTACGCTTAACTTTTTTTCCATCACCAAGTTGAACTTATAATGAACCTCCTGTTAAATTTAAAAGCATTTCTGTTTGGTCAAACAATTTTATAATCTATAGAACTAACTTAATAAAAAGGGGGTATCGAAGTAAACATTTTTACGATCAATTTTTAATCGTTAATTCTTTTAGTGCACAAATTATTATTTTTTGAATAATAAAACCTATTTATAATACTAGATTTGATAAGTTCTATATTTTTTCAAGTTAGTTTAGTCAATATAATATTTTTATCTCGCAAAGTGCTTACCTGCAATCCAATTTTGATAATAGGAATTTTCTTGTTATTTCAATAAATTTAAAACGCATGACTTTTAAAACGGGCAAATTTCAAAATTCTCTACACTTCAAACTTTAATTTTGGGTTTTTTTTTCTTCTGAAATTGCTTATTTTCAGTTAATTTCATATATGACAGTAGCACACCCTTTTATCTTGCATCTTTATACTCAAATAAGACGGCTGTATCTCAAGTAATTTTTGAGATGGAAAAATAGTATTGATCAAAATCGCCTGAAAAAATATGACTATTCGAATCTAGTGTAAAAAAATAAGAACTGTATTGCTACTCAAACAAATTAAGTTTTATTGTGTACTCGCGCTCTAGTAATGTTAAACATTTGTAATTTTGTTTTAAAACATAAATTTCGGTACAGGGGTACAAAAAACCACATTGCATTCAAAGGTTATTAGGCTGAGATATTCAGTGGTAGGCACGCGTATTAAATACACTGTATATTGTAGATTATAGAGGAATATTGAACAATTGAAAAAGAAAAAAACTTAATTAATCACGCTCCCCCTTTGAATTAGACCCCAGATGAGTGTCTGTCAAGTAAGTGTACAAAAACTAATGGTTAATTTTCGGTAGACTACAATAAATCTTAAATTAACAACCTTTCGAACCACCGAAAAAACGGGTAGAATATATTGAAAAACACATTTTTACATTAGGTAATAATATACTGTGTGTAGATTCATTATGAATAGGTTAGGTATATTGGTATACATAATCGCAAAAAATAATTTTAAAAAACCGTGGGATATGCAATTTATAAGCGTAAATTGAAATAATTTAGCGTAAAAACTCCGAAGACGCAATGATATTATAATAATATTATTGGTTTCGATAAATTATAACTGAAATTTAGCATGTTGTTTGCCAACAAAATATTATAATACTATAATATCATATAATATTCTATACAAATGTTACACTATATTATAAATATTTCTATGTATAATATGTAAAAAAAAACCGAAAGTATTATTTTCGATACAATGTTATAATATCATAATGATATACCTATCTAGTATGTAATAGAATAATTTATCTTTCTGGCTAATTGAATTTAGTTCGATATTATTGTTTATCGAAGCGAGTGATATGTTATTGCGAAATTATTACAGTCGATATAATAATATTACTGTTATACATACTGTAATATTATTTGGATATTAGAATATTTAAAAAAAAAAATATTCAGTATAAATATTCGAATATGTATAATAATTCGAAATACGTATTCGAATACTTAGCAAAAATAATATTTTAGTATTACAATATATAAAAATAAAGAGTTGATTCGCTGATTTGCTTGAACTGTGCTATCGTTATATAGGGAACTAATAAGTGATTTTCGAGAACAAACCCCAAAAATTTAAATTTGAAATTGTAGAGAATTTTGAAAAATATTTCTAATCAAGTACAATTGAGTGAAAATTTCGCATCCACACCTAATGTGTGAAAAATTGGATCATTTTTACTAACTGAAAAAGCGTTTTGCGAAAAAAGAAAAACAAGTGACAAAATGATTTTTTTTTGAAAGAACAAAATGCTTTTTAAAACTGTTCGGGAAACAGTGTCCAGAACAGAATATTTTACCCACGTCTGAAAATATGTCTATCCTTATTATATGAAAAAAAAAATCCGTCGGTATGAAAGCTTTATAATTTTCATTTATCGGATAAAATGTCATTGTTTTTACCGATTCTTTCAATGTGGTCGTGATTTCCGCGATATTTACCCGTTTTATAAATATTTCGGTTTTGGTATAGGTTTTTTTTTTCTTTAGACAATCTTTTTACCAGCAATTTTGCTCCGATTTACAATGATAGCACTTTTTCTAAAAGGAAATCAGACTAGAGAGGTGAGGTACCTCAGGTTAGGTCGTTTTTTGATTTTCTTGGAAGTTTTCCAAATAAATGGGAAAAACGTAGCAAAAACGGGAAAGTAGGTATAATATCAAACAAATAGTAAAGAAAATATATAATGGATGTCATGTAATTATTTTACCATAATATGACATATATATATATATTTATGTATATATATATATTGTTGACAAAACAACACTAACAACCAAATTCAGCTCAAAATCATTTTTTCATTAGCAATGGTTAATCGTTGCTTACAGATATACATTAAATTATCTATAACAGCTAGTGGCTGCACCCGTCCCTATTATCCTAGGACAGCTTTTTATATATTCTGTCAATCATTTTTCTACCTGTAATATCGCTCTCATCAACAAGGGCGCTTTTTTTTATAGAACATGTTGTTAATTTATTGGGGGTTTAGCAGATAGTTTTTTGATTTTCCTTGTAGCTTAATAAAAAAGAGAAACAGCGGGGGTAAAAGTTAGTATAACGGGGAAATTTACGCTATATCGGTTTCTGTTATTTTCGAATAATTTTTTTTTTTTTAAATTTAGTTAAAAGTACTTGTAGAGACTTTCAATATTGTCATGGAATACTTATATTGATTTTTTTAGACTTGACGACATTATCAACGAAATCCGGCGATATCTGCACAATTTAATGACATTTGCCTTTTTCTAGGTATTTTTTTTTAAATTTTTATCGTGTGAAAAACGACATAAAATACGATTTTTATTTGTTAATTTTCGAATTTTCGAATTTAATACATCACATTCTTCAGAAATAACATTTCTGCATATATTTTGTACGTTTTGTACCTACTCAGGTTCTACCGCACCTAATACATCCCTAATAACACGCGTCTTAAGCTGGATCTACCACGTGGTCGCTTTCTAGTTGTTGGTTGTTTTCGATTACAACCTTCTTCTCTAAAACTGTTTTTGTAATACTATGGCGTTGAAAAAGTTATTGAGCTCGCCATTGTGTCGTGTCCACCATTGCCTAGTCCGAGCATCTTTGCTCGGTCCAATTATTCTCCTCGGCATTTTTATTTCGAAAACTTTCAGAATTTTCAATTCCGTTTTTACGAGAGGCTATGATGTATATGTGAACTCGATTGATGAATTGATGAAGATTGATCGATTGGTTGGTATAGGCTTAATTATTATGTTGTAATAATTACTATTCGGTTTCAACATAGGTACATAATAACGTAAACACGAAACGTTATTATTGTCACTATTGTTATTATTATTATTTTTATTGTGGATCTTGCGAGCATAAACCGGTTTTCAAAAAAATATAGTGGCTAGGTCACTAGCAACGTTTTTACGGCGATTGTACGTGTACGCGCCTAATACCGTACCTCTTCTATTACTTTTGATTATTAACCGTCACACGTGCGAGTCGAGAATTCCAAGATGTTCATAAAATTACGTAGTACCATAACAGACTGCTAAATTTTTTTTTTATTCAAATTCTCTACGATTTATCGGTACGAATATGTACATAAATAATCGATATAAATCGAGCGAGATGGGAACCGACCGAAACGATATAATTGTGTTTTCGGGTGTGAGTAACGTCACTGCGGCGGTTATTGGCGCGCTGTAATTTAACTATTATTGCCCGAACCGACTGTACGTGAAACGTATTCGCATAATCGCGTACGGAGAAGAAAACACAGGGCACCGAAAATTAGAGACTTTGGTATTCAAATGTAGCAAATAATAATATAAAATAAACAACTCAGAAAATATTATATTATGGAATACATTTTGTACAACGAGTTGTTAACAAAAAAAAAAAAAAAAAGACCGAAAAAATCGATTTATAATTTGAAAAACAATTAAAAAATAAAAATAAATGTCCAATCTAGTTTAGTAAATTTGAATTGTAATTGTGTGTTTTAATATTCATTCGAATATACTAACTATATAGTTAGGGTTGACATTTGATCGTTTCGAAAATATACACGCACTTTGACTATTGAATTTTGTTCAGGGTCGAACTTTTGGATTCTAAATATAGAATTCTAGCCTCCAACAGCTTCGAATAGCTCATGATAAAAATTAAATGTGTACTTATATTATACACTATACAGATAAATGCGTACATTTGGCCGTCTGTCTTTTACATTTTCTCGCAATAACTGCAGACCACGCAGATTAAGTAAAACTAACTTAATTTTGATTTTAGAGTAAAAGTATCCGTTATGCGATTTATAGAAATAAATATTTTTGAGAGAATTTCGCCGGTTAATTTTTTTTGAATTATGGATTATTAAAAAAGTTATTACAGTTGTATAAAAAACAAAAAAAAAATATACATGTTTTTCAGCTGTGTATTTAGAAATATTACAAAAACCCGATGAGGTTCCCTCCGAAATATTTTTCTCCATAAATTCCAAAATTGGTTGATTTTGCTCTAAAGTCCAAATTTAAGGTGGTTCGGTTTGCGCAAGCATCGTTTTTGCATGTTGCTCGGTAGTTGGACAGCCGGGACGGTGGTCGCGGGCGCGGCGTCCACTCCGCGTTAAAGAATATCGGACGCCCGTACTGTTATTGTCGGCGAACGACAAACAGGCGTCGAAATAACATCCCGACCATCCGAGCCCTTCGGCCCGTCACCGCCCGTATTTAATCGAATGCCCGCGATGTCCGAGAACGCGTCGCGCCGTCTCGCTACGGGGGGTGGGGGGGAGAGGGGCGCGCGACGAAATTCGGGCGTGAAACTTGGTCGGCGTCCAGCGAATGATTTCTCGTTTACGCACATATATTATAACACACGCACACGTGCGGTTACACAACGTCACATTTTATAATAATATACACACTCACACACACGCGCACACACACACACACACACGCGCGCGTTTATTTTTGTATAGATTAGTATTCATTGCCGATACCGCACACACGCACACACACGCACACACACACACACACACTCGGCAGTACGCTTGTGAATTCCGCGCGCCGTTTCATTTCTCCAAATTATTATCATATTATTGCGGGCGGCACCGCCCCGGCCCATTATTACCGTATATCTGTCCGGGTACGTCGATTTGTTTACGATACATATATTTATTTTTTTTTTCTCTTTCCCGGACACACTTACGATGTTATTACGGATACGTAATATAACAATTCGATTATTATTACCATTATTGTTATTATTGCCGTCAGGCCCGGGCCGTAATGCCGCGTGACGGCGTTTCGCGTATAAACAACAAACGGGACGCAATACAGCGCGCGTGGGATCGGAATGCCCGCCGGCCGAGGTCAACGCCGTTATATTCGCACGACATTGATTATGGTATTATTATTGTCGCTGTTATCGCGCACAATGCACGTGAGAAATATCGTCACGTTACCGCGTTACGCGTTTGCGCGGTGACGTTTGCCGCCGGATTTTAAAAATGTTGATAAACACAATCTATCTCCCCCTCCCCCACCTCCTTACCGTGCAGGTCGACCGTCCGGACCTAATGCGCCGAATTTCCTCCCGGCTGGATTTCGTCGCCGTTACACGTTCCGCGTTTTCTTTTTCTTCTCATAACCATATGAGGAATCGAACCGAGTTGGTAAAGTACGGTTCTCGAGACTTTCGCTGACGTACAAACGGACGGCGGGATCGTCGGTTCGACGTTTAAACGTCAGATCGCCGCATACTCGACGAAAATTATACATTTATATCACACGCACATTTTAACCGAATTATTCGGTTTCGTGATTCTGTAACGATATTTGAAACCCGCTATTTCCTATGCAAATTATTGGGGTGAAGCGGTTGAAGGTCAAAACTACCGAAAGCCACACCCTCAATACTTACACAATTAGTATACGAAATTTCAGCTCCCCTAGTTTTATTTTGGGCGGTCTGTGGAGGTATACAGAGCTACAAAAAAAAAAAAAAAAAACTCTAATTTTAGAGTTTGAATTGTTTTGGCCCGTAGGGATTCGCTTAAAAGTGTCCAAATTTACCGGGAAAAAGACATACAGCAGAAACAATACAGTGGCGGTGTAAAGTTCTTTTTTTTATGAAACAATTGCGGTAAAATAGTAAAAAAAACATCATGACAATCCAAGCCCAGAAAAATCGGGTACTGTAGTAACTAGAAGTTCCATCGTACATCACCTTTTTCGTAAACTTATCTAATGATAAAGTTACTCTCATACATCCATCCATCCATCCGATTCAGCAATGAAGCAGCTACTTCATAAGATACCCATTTACGCCGCTAACATTCAGTGAAATAATACTTATTCTGAACTATAGTGGACTATGACACTTCTGCTGCACCGTCTGACACAATTTGCCTACCGAGAAAATCCAACGACATTATATTATTCTGATATATAAAATAAAAAAGGTATCCGAAAAAAAATAAATATATTTATCTTGTTGGTTCCACCACGAAAACGTCGATTTATCTGACCATCGAATAACGTGACCTCTGTACCTGTTGCTATGAACTTTTCCTGGATAGACGACTAATATATGATTCTATTAATTGAGTTGTTATCATTAGTTACTTTTTCATTTATATACTTCCAAACGTCATGTGAAACGTAATAGCCGGCGTTTCGCGTAGGCAATTTAGGTACATTTTTATTCGGGAAAATATTCGTCCAACTTGGAATGTAATATATTCTATTGTAAGCACCCAATATTCTGTTAACGGTTTTTATTTAAACATTTTTTTTCACTCCATCCTCTTCGCCTATATATCCTACGTAATTTATGGCAGCTACTCCTGTTTTTTCGTTCACGATTTCTCATCTATTCCACACGATGCCCTCAAATATATTACTTACCTTAATAACGTCTAACCTATACCTCCGATCATCTACGCTTAGCTGACCTGTCTGCTTGACTCCCTAGTAGTTTCACATGTTTTCAACGTGCTTAAAACCACCTTAATCAAGTATTGGAATTCACATAAAACTGTTGTTGACATTTTTTAGATGATATTGTGTGCCATCTGGGTAACATTGGTGGCTGGCGTGGAGGATAAAACCGGCGTGGAGGACAAGGCCGGCGGTAGCGGTAGCAAACAGAAACGAGGCTTGTGGGGCCTGGGATATGGCGGTGGCGGTGCCGGCGGCCTCTACGACGAGGGTCCCAGTTACGGCACGCTGGGCGGTTACGGCTTGGGCAGTTCCATCGGCACAGGTTTCGGAGGCGGACATCACCATCATAACGACGGCCACTATCCCACGCACATCCACACGGCTACCACGATCACGAAGAGCGTGCCGGTGTTGCATCCGTACCCAGTGACCGTCGAGAAACACGTCCCGTACCCGGTGGCCGCGCCGTATCCCGTCGAGGTGCCCAAACCGTACCCAGTGGCCGTACCCAAGCCGTACCCGGTGGCCGTGGCTAAGCCATTCGCCGTGCACGTGGATAGGCCGTACCCCGTACCGGTTCCGCAGCCGTACCCGGTGCCCGTTGTCAAGCATTTCGGCATACCGGTGCACCACGCGTACCCGTTGAATGACTTTCACAGACCTTATCCCGCGCTGTCTGCGCTGCCGTTCCACAAGCCATTGTACTCCGACCGCGACCTCTGGTGAACGGATAACGCGCCATCCGTGTTTGTAAGTGTATTTATGAATCAATTATTGTAAAAAAGGACATGTCCATAATTCCGAATTCCAGAAGGGACATAAAAAACCGGCGCATACCCTGGACTTATGTTCCGTGGCTGATATTTCCATATAACGGAAGGTTAGGTTAAGTTCCTAGGAATCTAACCTAACTTAAAGGTTTGAAAAAAAAAATTGATAAAACGTTTGTACGAAATAAATGTTTATTGCGGGTCATACCGGAAGTGTTCGCGAATCACGTGCCATGTGTTTGAGACCACCGGTTCCTACGGTGTAGACGTTATCGAATCACCGTGAGTACATGTCGCGAAAAAATCCAAATTTCGAAACATTTCGAACGGAGAACGGACCGGATTTTCACACGCCCGGTTTTTACGCGACGAGTACGTATAATAGTATAATAGTACATATGCCAAGTACTCTCATACGTTCGAAACGACCGGTTCGCGTACATACACAATACACACAAAACCACTAGTTTCGTGTATAAATTACGTGGTTTTTTCATCGGCTACGAAATTTATCGCGCGCTATGCGTATATGCGGTTGCGTACGGGCATTTTTCGGTCGATTCGTAACATTCGTCACGGACAATTTTGTCGATTTTCTTTGTACGCGCGTCACGAGCCCGAGATGATATTATTATTCGGTCGACTCGCAACAAAATTAACCGGTGAAAAAAACCATCGCCGATATGTGTTTTATTGTTCGGTATAATAGTGTTACGTAAAGCCGTTTATTGATATTCGGTATAGTCGCGGAGTGACAAAAAAAAAAAAAAACACCACAGGTTTGTAAAAGCTCACTCGCCCGCCCGGAAAAATGTCCGTATATGTCAATATATTTTTGTAATAACTATAAAACAATACCAAAAAATTCAGTAATAATGTTGATGATTATCAATGTGACGGTTAGGGTTGCATATTTTTGCTGACATATATATGTCCGGTGTGATATTTGAAACTGAAATACGCAAGTTTGCTTCTAAAAACTGTAGTCAAATGCATGATCTATGTTTGTTTTTTATAATTTGAAGTTGTGAAAATGCAGTTTCACAAAGATATGTTGATGCGAAAGGCATTAATATAAGTAAAGCTGCTTTTTAAATCACTAAATACTCTTGCTGCCGTCTTAACCAAAATTCCAGTAAGTTATTTTTCATTAAATTTTGTTTCAATAGTTTACTCAACTCTGATTTAAATTAATTGCTCTTTTTCGGCTTATGAAACATGATCGTATTTCAAAGAAATAGAAAATGGTAATTTTACCGAATTGTTTTCATTATTTTTATTTAAATTTGAAAAATATTCAGATAAAAAGTTTAGCATTGAAGACGTATGATCAGTTATTACACTTAAAACTGAAGTTGTTATTGAAAGCTTATTAACGGTAAGAAAATCATGTAAACTCGTAAACATCGAGGAATCTCCATTGTTAAATGCGTTTAACCAAAAAGACTATTTGTGATTAAATGCTTGAAGTTTTGAGACACGTATTAAAATGTTGGTACTTTTACCTCGGAGAGATAGATTTAATTCATTGACTTTATCGAAAAAATCTGCTAAATTTGATACCAAACACATCCATTTGTCATTCCTTAAAAGTGCGAATAAATCTGGTTTAATGTCACGGAGAATTATACGGAGCTCATCACTTAGTTCTATAACTCTTTTCAAAACTTTACCACGGAATAGCCAACTAACGTCAGTATGAAATCGTAATGTATTATGGTTGGATCCCGGATCTTCACTTAAAAAGATATATAATAGAAATACAATTTTATTATTATTAAATAACAGTTATTTAACATTAGACTTTATCGACAATGATTAATCGTATGGTCTGTTATTTAATAACTAAATAACCGAAAATATTTTAAATTAAATAAATATTTCACTGCCCACCAGTCATATAGCCTCGGCCCCTAGGTCGAGAAACACTGATATAGGGGATTGGAAAATTACAAATCTTACAGACCATAAAAATACCGCATACCAGAGTACGCCGGCCACGTCGCATAAAATAATATCATTATAGGTTATGCAGTATATCATTATTATCGTTTATCGGTGCCAGACACGAATCCTGCAATAACGTTTATGCTGTCGGTGTTGCGAAATTCGATTTTTTTTTTTTTTATTTTTTTTTTATAATATCTAATGCTTAAACGTGAGTCGTGAAACGTATAATAAACATGACACGCGACGAACGCGACGACGCGTTTCGAGTTGTCGTCCGGGTCGTTTTCCGGCCACCGTCCCGGAAATGTAGGATATATTTCGATCGGAGGAAAACACCCTGCGTAAATTATTTCCGCCATCATGTCCCGTACGATAAAATTTTAGAGGTTTTTTCATAAAGCATAATTTTCGTGTCCCGGTCGCAAACCGTCGTCGTAACGTTGTGGAGGGGGGTGGGGTGAGATTAATGGTAGCGTTTATTCTTCTGGTTTAACTACACTTTGATAGTTTTGGCTATATAGCTTTTATAAATGGGCGATACCACACGTGAATTTCGTCATTTTGACACCTCAATACACGCGCACGAGACATCATAGGTATCGAATATCAATATCCAAAGTATTCGTTTCTACTTAGGCGGTTCATCGTGAATATTAATTGCAGGTTTACATTTTTTTTTGGTAAATAATATTGTCTTTACGGTATACTTAGAGTTTTTCGTCTACTATATTGCGGGGTCGAGACCCGTAGCGCTTAAAATCATAAAAAATACGTTTAAAAACCTGGATGATATTATCGAATCAGAAAACATATTATCATTTTGTCTCTGGTAACAATATTAATTATTATTTATGTGTGTTTTAGATACGCGTCATGTAGATTGTAATAATTGTTACACGTCGTCGTCGTCCGAAATTATTGGCGACTTAGCCATAAATACACGTCATGCCACGGGACTGAACGCTTACTTGTATAGATTCAGATCGCTAACATTGTATATTTTAACAGTCTTGTATTTTTTTTTGCACAATACTTCAACAGCACCTACCCACTCGTTATCGTATTGTTTTTTTATTTTTTTTTTTTTTTTTTTATAAGAAAATCTATTTTTATCCGAAAAGATTACCGCGTAAAAAAACATTATAATATATATTATCATATACAAAAAACCAGAGATTTATTCATATATATATATATATTGTGATTTAATATGTTATTGTGACGAGCGTTATTTCAAAATGTAAATCTTTAGATCAGTTAAATTTGTTAAAATATTTTGTGTTTTATATTGAATATTGTTCGACGGATTTTTTCCATAAATATTATATTATATAATTATCTATTCTTGTTTTTTTTTTTTTTTAATATTATTATTGTTCTATAATTTTATGTAGTGTATAATTTATTATTTACGTGAAATTGTTGCGTACATTTATTTACAATAAATAATAATAATAATAAAAAAAATAATAGATACGTCTGTAAGTTAAAATCGTCTGATTTTCAATAATCCGAAATCGCCTCCATTTTGAATAGACAATAAAATATTTCAGCTATAGTACTAATCTTTTTTATAGCAATAGCAGTAGCTAGTTTAAGTGTTCCTATGGATTTCCAGTCGTGCGTCTAGAAAATCGACAACAATTTAAGTAAATAGTGATAATTTACGTAAGTATCGAGGACACTGAAAATACATTATATGACTATCTGACTGCTGTGATCATCGTACATCCCAAAAACGTTGGATCTAGTGATTTGAAATATTGTGCCGAGGTTCGTTAATGTGTATATGAGCACTAAGAAGGGGCATTCAACCAATTATGGTAGATATCCCCTAAAGATCGGCCGAAATTTGATTTGCAGTCCTATAAAACCCAAATGTATTTTCTGGCTCATCTTGGTGACACAAACGACAAAAAGAATTCCTTAAAATTGTCAAATTTGATTTCCATATTATAATAGTAGCGAATATTTCTTATAGTTACAGGTAAGTTAGTGGGGGATCAGTTATAAAGTATAGTTAGCCAAGCCCACAATCCGAACACGCAATTTTTTCGATTTCCAAACATATTTTGAACAAAAATTATGATTCCATATTATACGATTTCGAAAGAATTCGGTAATCTATAGTATTTATATTCTTATACGTAGAAACTTAAACAAATTTAAATATAACTAAAGATACTTAAATTTTGTAATTTATTATTGTATTTTGGATCGAGTCGGTGTATTGAGAAATTAATTTCATAATAATAGAAAAAAAGACAGACGTACTTCACACGATGAGTAGGTCACTGTTGTGGGAGAGATGTTCGAAAGGTTGTATACAGAGCAGAATTTAATGTATATCGATTATCGACAGTTAGACATTGCTAACGAAAAACGATTCTGAGCAAAGTTCAGCTATACATATTTTGAAATTATGTAATATTTACTATTAAATTGTTTGGTAGATATGGTCGAAAATTGAACACGAAGTATTATTAGTTACTATAAAGTATAAGTTCTATTTAGTGGTCAAAAATAAAAAAACGCTGTTACTGAGAATGGGGGCGACCACTGTTGTAGGTGAGAAGTTGGGAAGGTAGGATACATAAGGTTATTTTATTTATATCTGTAAGCAGTGATAAACCATTATTTGACGAAAGACGATTCCAAATGCACTTCGGTAATACATAATTTTTGTGATTTTTTTTTAAATTTAATTTCAAAGCGCTTATTAAAAAAAAAAGTCGTACGATGATTTTGGAAATTTTACAACGTTTAGGTAAGTCCAATACAAGTTGTATTACCAAGTTTCAAGTCTCTACGTGTATTTATAACCGAATTATAGAAAAAAACTCCCAAAAAGTTCGAAAGTGGCTCAAAAGTTTTGGCAATGATACCGCAAGAAAGTAAACCAAAAAGGCAACAAAAGTATCTAGTGATTTTTCGATAAATTCATTTTTTTTTTTGGTAGAAAACGCATTCCGTGTTCTTATAAAATAATAAAATTTTACGTTTTTCCTACTCATTTTCCCACTAAAGTACTTTTATTTTAAAAATGACCTCTCTAAAGTACAATTCAGAAAAGTTGCTATGCGTAAAAAATCGGAGCAAGTTTACCAGGAAAAAACGTGTTCACAGACTAGAACAAAGAAAAAAAAAAAAGAAAGAAAGATAGAAAGAAATAAACAGCATTGTCAAACCAATAGCTCACTAAACTCGGAATCTAAAAGAACAAAAATTAGTTGAGCGTAAAAAATTATCAGCTCAAAAACTCTTAAAAAAATGACTACATATTTTTTTTTATAACCCTTTTCGAGATTCAAATACTTTAATAATTAGGCCAATTCAAAACACGTATAACCGGGCTTAATAGTTTTTCGTTAGCATTGATTATTCATTGCGTACAGGTATAAATTAAACAACTTTTTGTATCCTACATTCCCTTCTCCCAGTCTACAGCAGTGGCTGTACACTGACAACACTAACACATTCATCCCTAGTATCAGCTATTTTTCAAATTAACTCGCTTCCAATGTATACGGAGCATATACTTGCCCAAATATCCGGTTCTTGGAATAATAATAAAAAAAAAAAATACATAAATATATATTCTTTATAAATAGAACGCGATGGAAAAGGAAAATTATTATTATTGAACGGAAATGGGAAAGATTTAAAATTAATATTATTATAAACGGCAACACTATTAAGATTGAATTTATTCGGGAATGTCTCCGTACTCTGAAAGTACTTTTTTTTAAACATGAAAATTAATGTTTTCTGAAAATATAAATGATCCTAAAAAAATCCAAAAAAATCTGGCGCTTTTTTTAGGATTCGGATTTTAAATTATTACAAATTCCCATAGTCAAATTAAGTAGAGAAGACGATTTAACGATTTAATTTTTTTTAAATCCCATTGAAAATTCCTGGGCACGCCAATGTATATGTATGACAATGTATAACTGTTGCACAATAAGAAAAATATTATGATTAAAATTTTTTAAACGTATTCTTGTTTACATGCGAACATTTTTGCCGAATTAGCCGTTTCTGAAACACAGCCAAGAACGGCTGTTACGGTAGTCCCGCAGCGTAGTGCTCGTATTATGGGAAAAATAGTTGACAATTTTCGCAACAGGAATACTGATATTTAAAAAATAATATTATAATATGTTTAAGATTCGAAAGATTCAAGTATTATAATTACTGTACGCTTGTTGAACCCATTAAACTCGTATCGAAAATAAATAAGTCTGTCGTTTTGCCAAGGTTCTATTTTACGCGTCTTTAAGTTTCGATCACGACCAAATTAAACCGGTGATAAATATTCTGAATTTTTAAGTGACTCGCCGAAAATTCATACGAAATAATTTAAATGATCGATTCCATAGTTAAAAAAGGGCTGTGACTTGTATTTGTTTTCTTTATTGCGGCTGTCTCTCTGTTAAAAGCGGACAATCATTAAGCGCTGCATTGCTTATTAAATTAATATAAATAACAAACGTTGTAAATTTATGTTCAGACTGTATAAAAGGAAAAGCATAACGAACTCGATAGCCGAGAATCGCTTTTAGTTAGTTGTATTCTTTTCAAGTAATAATAAACGTTTTTACTCCCTATAAAATAATTTCCGATAATATTGTAGGTATTATACTATACTTCCATCAGAATGGCGAAATGTCAGCTGAAACATGGTTGGGCCGTGTGTTGAAAGTTTAAATTTCCCAAAAAACATCGCATTGGCACTAATGCCGATACATATACACAATTGCATCCCTCTAGAGAGATCGGCACAGGTATTCAAAGCTAGAAAAAACAATTCTACAATTTCCCGAGTTAAAGCTCATTTGGTCCAGAGGAAATCGTTAAAAATGTCCAAAAGTAGCGGGATGAAACTATGACATACGTGTCCTTACTACTAAAGACATAGGTGCAATATACACCTATGTTGTATTATTATAAATGAAACACCAGAATACAGTGTAATAGACAAAAACGAAACTTTTAACGATATTACACAATAACCTTGCTACGTGATAAATAATAAAAAAAAAAATAGACGAACGTATAAATACGCATGTTACAAATTCCCAAGGACACGGGAGAGTGAAAAGTTACCGAGAATCGAAGAGACTGATTTATGACGGAGGAGCATACGGAAAAGAACTATGGTCAACCACCAATCGAATACCAAGAAAAAGAAATATTAACATCCGATGTATTACTCATGTAATTATTTAAATATTAGAAATTTCGGGCGCGCCTATTGAATCAACTGAAAAAAAAAAAAATAATTACGAAACGTAACATTTTCCGGTGATAATAATAGAATTTATATTATCTGGTCAGGACAATAATTAAGCGGATGCCTATAATGATATGCAATGTCTATAGCTTTTTCCACGTACGAGTAGCAAACTGGTTTTCGAATACCTACGACGACGATAATACGAGTATTATCGAAACTTTTATAATACTATTCGGCGTATTATGGAACGTTAAAAAAATCGTGGGAAACTGTTTTTTTTTTTTTAACCACTTCTAACGTGCGCGTAATTACTATATAATACTCGTAACGAAAACGCCCGGTAATTATTAAATTTACCAATATCGCGTTGTTATTAATTGTATCACATCACTTACTTACTTACTCGGACGATTATAATATTTAAAGCCCGGTCCACGAACGATATAATGACCGTTATCGCGTAATAATCGCTATTCTGAACTATCGTCGCGTAAACAAGGCGACAGTGGCTGTCGAATTGTTGCGAAAACAATTATCACACCATGTCACGCGTTATACCGTTCTGTTTTACTGTCGTGTCGCACTGTTGCAGACGTTTCTACGATAGAACCGGACTGGCCTGAAGTGCTTAGGTGCAATCACACCCGGGCCCCGACTTGAAAAATTACAATTAAGAAAATTTAAATTAAAACGATTGCCGATTATTATTTTACGAGGCCCTTGATATCAGGTTTAATAATCACACAAAATTACACAATTTTCAAGAGCTGGGAGCTATTCAGTGTCACAGACATATTTTGAAAACTTTTTTAGATTATCTATTAAACACCCGTGGCCCACAGTAGTAAACAACATAGATTATAGTCGGAGAGAAGGGTAGGGGTTCTTAAGGGAATATTAAAGCATGAATGTTTGAGATAGGTGTAGTTTAAATTTACTAACTGGCCAATATAATTAATCACAAATAGTAATTATTATTTATTATCAATCTGAGATGTACTCAAAATTATAAATCACAATTAAAAAATTAATATTTATAGTAAAATAAACAGAGATTAAATTAAATATTGATGTTTTTTTTTATATAATATAGGTAAGTACCATGTCAATAATATTAATATATAAAATTTTTTTTTTTTGTTGTCGATTTATACGGGTATATAAATGTTAAATTTATTTTGGAATGTGGAATACGAGTATGTCGATTGTGCTGTCTATAATACAAGGTATAAACAAAATAAAACAAAAAATAGTTAGGTACTCGCGCCCGAACAACGACGAAACAGACCGCTAAACAAACATCACGTTCGTTCGATCGCGTACAGTTTTAATAATTTCCGACATTCGTCCGATACATAATTTTATCGGAATTAGTTAATAACGTAAAGGTATAGGTAAAGTTTTTTTTTTTATTGATTTCGTTTGTTTTCTTAAATCAAAAAATCGAGATCTCCGTGTTCACGTCACAATGTCGTCGCTATAATAGTATCATAACGACGGCGTATTGAGAAAAAAAATAATATGGACGTTCGGATACTAAATCGCATCAATTCGTTCCTCCTCTTTTTCCGTAATAATATTATAATGATTAAAACATGTTCTATTTTTTTTAATAGCCCGGTTTCGAAAATAATTGACCGTCTTATATAAATAATCAGCAACGTATACTACGTATAATATTGCAACGAATTTCGAACGAATACGTTACATCATAATTATTATAAATAATATGTTATAATGTTGCGGAGTACCACTACTAATACGCAGTAGCGTTCCAAAACTAAACAGTTACAAACGTTTTAAATAATACAATTCTGTATCGAATAAATCGTATCACTTTTTAGACAATAATATGGTTTACAGCTTATGTTCGGGGTGTTGGTTATGGCGTATTCCTATGACGGCGACAATAGGCTATTCAAATAAGTGCTTAGGGCTAAACTCGGGCTCAATCCGTCCAGACTCTCGATTACGAAAAAAAATAAAATATATAGGACGGGTTCACAGGCCGTAACAACCGTCGAGCTCGTCTCCTCGCAGTTCCTACTCGTAAACGTGCAGGACTTTCCCTTTACACCGCCGTTGTTGCCGTACATAACGGATTTTTTCCCTCCCCATAGGTTTTCGACAAAATTGTATTTTTATTTTTAAGTGTGTTGAAACTAAAACTTCGTCTATGTATAGAATTTTTAACATAGGTCACCGTTTGAAAATCAAAGGTAGTTTAATGGTTTTACTTGATACAAAAAAAAAAAAAAAAAAAAAAAACTAATTTAACATTTTAGAGCCGCTTACGTATTTCTGTAAATCGTCTGGGAAATAAATTCCGATCATAAAAGTAAATAATTTCCGCGTAATGTTGATCGCCGCGTATAATATACTCGGCCGTAGTTTTACGAACACAATGTGCAATATTATGTTTCTAAAAAACGCGTACACAAGTATAATATTATAACAATATTGTAAGAGTACATCTGTACCCATGCGGTATAATATTGTTATTTAATATTACATAAAAAAAAAAAAAAAAAATATCGGCTATTAAAAATTGTGAAATCGCATATGTTGTAATTATATTATTTATTTAAATAGCCTCTTACATATATTTTACACGCTGCATCGTACACATCGTAATAATAATATAGAGTATAAAATATTCAGGTCACTGGGATATGTAACTATCAAAATATTATTATATCTACGTGTATTAAAATATACAAGGTGATTTGTTGATCAGCCGTACAACTCTTGTGTTATTTCAAAAAGTAAACATTTTTGTCGGAATCAGGGTGACGAAAGAAAACAAATTTGGTAATTAAGTATTTTATAGAGACGTATTTATTAACGTTTCTAAAAAATAAAAAAACAAATTTACTCTTTTTGAAATAATGCGTGTTGTATGATAATCGAATCATTTTTTATGCGTTTATATTATGTTCATAAAACAGAAATATAATAAACAGTAGCTAGGTTTAAATAGATGAGTATTGTTACTTATGTACAGTGATATAATATAATATTACGATTACATATCAACGAAATTTTTTATTCTAAGAACTAAAAAAAAAAAAAAAAGCGAATAGTTTATAAAGATATCCAATCAAAAGTATCAATATTTATTATTCTTATCTGCTTCTGGGACGTCAGGGCGTGTTATCATTATAATATTGGACCACGTTATGGACTTTGGTTTTTTTCTTGATTAATTTACGATAAATGCAAAAACACAAACTTTTCTCAGCGATTATTGTACAGTGGGAAACAGTAATTCGATTGTTTTGTTATGCGAGTAGTTTACACAATTATGTATAATATAGCGACTGTACGACTTGCATCATGTTCTTATTGCTCTTAGTTTTTGCATACAATTTTTCGTGCTAAATAAATATCCCCAAAACAAAGTCATTTATGTGTGAATTTAAAAACCAATGGTAAAAATGGCGAATTTTTGGTAATCGAACAGATGTATGAGGGGTTTGTGCCATTTCAAATGAAATCAGATATGCCACACACGCGTAATTTTACTTAAGACATGCAGTATTTTTTTATTCTGCACTATTACCATTGTTTTTATAATAATATGTTGATGTTATAAAATCATTGCTATTACTAAACAACGTTGACATTTTACAAGTCATATTTGACAAGTCAAATATGACTATTAGAATTTATTACAATATTAATAGAGTAATTAAGTACTTATTATTTATTATCCAGTTTAAACGGCTGCCAACATTTTTTTTTTTTTTCTAGGGTCGGTAATTAAAACATATAGCGCTTTTAAAAGCCGCTACATCCGACCCGTCGAAAACTGTAATTAGTAGCGCGACTTGGCACTATAGGCGTCTCATACGTTATAAATGTATACCGTTACGTTTTAATAATAGTTATTACCTATATAATATATACAGTATACTCATTGGCATGATCAATATTACATTTGTATTCGCTGCCAGTAAGCATACATTTTTTAGATTTTATCGAGGCGAATAAGTGCACCGGATTTACTATGATACGTGTGTGGAGTGAATATGTGTGTTTTTTTTTCTGTTTGCAAATAGCTTTTTTTTACCATGTTCCACTATCGTCGGGTTTAGAGGCGATTTATCGTAGACAATTTTGTCCGGTAGGTACATTGAGAAGGTTAGATTTTTAGGTTAGGTTTAGATTTTCCTTGTAGTTTTCTTAATAATTGTGTAAAACTATTAAGTAAAATGTGGAGAAAACCGAAACATTTACGAATTTTTTTAGTATTTAATTGGTTTTATACACATTAAATTATTTTGGTCCAGAAAAACCGCTCGAAAATTGAATTGAAGATTAATCAGAAGTTGTACACGTAGTGTTAATATGAAAGTTAAGCGAGTTTTTTCTTTTTTATACGCGTTTAAAGTTCAAGTTTTTATAAAGTTTTAATAAAAATAAGTTCACGGCATTTCAAAACATGTTTATCGTCTTTCGTAAGCAAAGATTTATTGTTGCTCACAGATGAAATTAAATGACAAGGAAACAATTTTCTCAGTTTTTCCTCCTCGAAATTTATTTTCTCAGTTCTATTTAAAAAAAAAATCGAGATAACTGCACTATACAACCAAATTAAATTACTCTATATAATCCAATCTCTCCAATTTCCCACCTACAACCGTGGCCTATCCATAAGGCAGTATCTTGTATTTTTATTACATTTAAAAGTTTATTATGAAATATACTGAAAATTATTATTATTACAATATAAATGTAAAGTAATAGTACTCAAAGAAAATATTTAAAACTACAAATATTTATCAGCTTTTTGTAGTTGTAGACGTAAAAAGGAGTAACTATAGGATTTTTAAGTTACTTGGGCCGTTTGGCCGCCAAAATATCCATTCCTATATTTTTGAAAACGTTTTCGTGCGGTGGCTGTGCACGCATTTACAGGCGCTAAGTATTCATAGTAATTTGAGTAAAAAAATAATTTAATTTTTTTTTATCGCTTTATATACTTAAAAAATATTATATAATTGATCAAGATTTTCCAGTGTAGGAAACCCGCCAATTTGACAAATTAAAACGCTGTTTAAAATGTGTAGGTAAATATAAAACCGTAGGCAACTATAGGTTGACGGGCTGTTAAAGTTCAATGTACAGATCGATTGTTCAGCTATAATCTGAATGTAATGTAAACACCGATTCATTATTATAATTGTAAAGCAAATAAACCAATACCATATTATATAGAAAATCACGACTAATTAAAATATTTAGTGTATACCAAAATAAATAAATAAACAAATAAAAATAAAATATATACAATATTGTGTTTAAATATCGGATCGCGCGTTAGAAATATTTTACATCTGTGCGAAAACCGTACCTGCTTGCGTCAGACCGAATTGTTTATTTTATGCACAAAACGTTATAATATTATATATTATGTTGTCCTGGTGGAATCGTTCATCGAGAAATATTTTTAGTAAAAAAAAAAAACATATATTTTTTTCAGCATGTTCAACAATTAATGCACATGTAATATATTATTATCACAGGGAGGAGTTTTTGGTATTTTCGAAAGGAAAATAGAATTACTTATGTTGATTATCGATGGGTTACCTTAGTGACACGGATGGTTCATAATAACCAAATAACTTAAAAAAGAGTAGTATCCATGGTTTCAATATCCATGCATAAACTGTATTTTAATCGTTTATTGGTCGTTATCGTTGTAACAAAAAAAATATAAAACGTACGAGTTTGTTTTTTGACGTTTACTGAAGCACTTTTATCTTTCTTGCGGTTCGGAACATCCGACGACGACGGCGGTATACTTCTTTTTTCTGTTTTAGATTTGCCAATATCGTTTAAACACATTGACTTGTGAAATAAATAAATATGAAAGTTATGAATCATATTGGAAAAACATAGTAAAATATGGCGAAATTATTAAAGCTCGGACACAAAAACCAAAACGAATCGAGACCATCATTATTATATAGGTATCAAATTTTATCCTATTCGTATATATATTTATCGAAGATCTAATAATTTTTTTTCTCTAAAATTGTTTTAGATTCTGGTAATTTTGGTTTTTTAAAATTATTTTTTGTGTTCCGAACTAGAATAGTATAATATAATATTTTGACAACAATTAAATCACCTTTCAATTTCATACATTTTTCTCCAAATGATTTATTTTCTACTTTTTGTCTTCTTCTATTCGTATTTTCGGATATGATTAGATTTTTATTTTCTATTGGGTTTTCTCTATTTAATGTAGAATCACTAATTTTTTCCACTACAATTAAAAAAAAGATTACCAGCGTGGTTTAAAAAATACTCTGAACGTAATTTGTATCCCTTTTAGTATTACTAGCATATTCTAAGATAACGGATATCTTATCTTTTCTCTTTTCATTTTCATGTTCTATTTCAATATTGATCATGGATCCCGAAGTATCATCACTTATACTAAGCATTATCGCAATATTACGACCGTTTGGCATACGAAAAATATTTGATGATTCACTGTCGATTTCATATTGCAATTTGTCTAGTTTTAAATTGACATTTTTGTCATCACAGAATTATAAAAACATAATTTTAAATGACATACGAAAACTATGAATATTACCTAATCGTAATATGAATGTGGTTTTCCTATAAATACGCGTACATGTAAAATGCATATTTAAAATAAATAAATAAAATTAGTAAATCAATAAATTATTACGTACATCTAAAATGATTTTTGAATACATTTTTGACAACCATTGGTCGTCTTCCATTTTTAACTGTCAATCGGTTCATGATTGTGTAGCCCAGATATGAAATATTAACCAATTCTGAAAATGTCTAGGACAGTAATGTTTCCACAGAGTCTTCAGATCAATTCACGCGTAAAATATTAAAATATTTTAAATATGGTTATATAAAAATAATTTACATTCAACTTCTTTTTTAACAAATATGAACTTATGATGGACAATGTGTTAAATTCTTAAATATTGTAGCCCATACAATTTTATTCAAATCATAAAACTAAAAAAAAATGGCTATAAAAGTAAGTTTTAAATACAATACCGTGTGTAGGAAGTGCAAATTCGGGTATTTGGGGAAAACGTCGAGTCTCTACGATTATTTGTAACCGAATCGCAACAAAATAACCAAATAGATTATTGCACAGATTTTCCTGGTTTACGTAGGTAACTACGTTTTACCCCAGTTATTTCCAATTATCAAGAAAATTATAAAGAAAATCTAAAAATTAATCTAGTCAACTCATCTATTATAGACACAGTTTAATATTAGACAAAAATGTATACGCTTAACGATCGAAGCAAGATTTCTAGTAGCAAAGTTGTTAACAAAAAAAAAAAAAAAAGGAAAAAAGTTGTTTACAAACAAAAAAAAAAAAAAACACTCACACACAGTAATACATTAATCTCAATGAATCTAAAACAGTTAAAATTTGTTATATTTAACAAATACATTCGATTTATCGATATTTATATACGAGGAAAACCGAAAAAATGTTCAACAAAAAAACAAGTCATATAGCAGTAAGTTGCAATCTCTAGGCGTATAAACCGATTATATTGAAATCAAATCGAATTATATTATTATAATATTAAGTACGGGTATATATTTATATCAATGAGTAACTAATAAATCCTTGTAAGACGTTTCGCATATGCGGGGCATTTAACTAAATTGGCGGTTTTAATAATTGCATTAACGAGTTGACGTTAATTTTATACTCGCAAATTCACATTCACTTTCTAAAACGATAATATAAATAATATAATACCCATTTATGAATGAAAATAAATGTTACTAGATAGGTATAACCTACTCGTATACCATACATAATACCGATTAGACTTATTTGCGAAACATTCTTCGAGCGTTTATTAATAATATTTTTTTTTTATGGCCGCGTTCGGTTAAGCATAATATAATAAAATATACGATGGACATTCGAATAAAATATTTTTATTATTTTGAAAAATAGTAAAACAGAAAAAAAATTATGGTATTGTCGATGTTTACAGCCATAGTATAATGAAAAAAGTGACGTGCGGAGTGGGTGGCGTGAAATTTTTACGTGGGTATATTATTATTATTTAAGTAACCGACTAAATGGATAATAATACAGGTACATTTTAGAGTTTAGTATGGTTTCGAAAATAAAATTTAATTTTTCGGAAAAAAAAAAAATTCAAAGTGTAGAATTAAAACGCTAAGAAAATCGGTTTAATGTGAATAAACTTAAAAACCTCGAACCTCGAATAATAAAATATATTAATTTTGATTTGAAATTTAGGAAAATGTATGAATCTTTTCAATATTAATATCGTAAACGTGAATGAATTTAAAGATCCCAGCTTTAAAAAAAAAAAAACACTATGTACTATGTTTTAATAAGTTATGCTTGATTACGAAGGGTAAAAAAAAAATTAATACGTTTTTCCTTTGGCAACTTACAACAATAATATATTATGTGTGTAGCTCTTGATTATGTAGTTAATTAATTATATAATATTTAATCCCTGCAAGGAAGAAGGGACTAAATTAGGTAAATTTAATAATAAAAGAAAAAATTATATCAGAAAATTATAGAAAACAAAAAAATTGACTTAAGCCATTCTTCCTTTGGACCAGAGACGTATTATTAATAAGGTCATTGCGTTAAATTGTACATCGGTATTCTCGATTATTCTGGTACGTATTCCGTCATTGTCATCGTTCGTCTCGACGTTGTTGATAAATAATATAAATTTAAAAAACGTACACGAGTTTATAATAATAATATATTACTTAGGTTCCCGGTAAAAAAAAAAATGGGGAAAAAAACGCTTTCTAGGGTTTTTGCTTTTTATTGTTCGGTTCAGCGTTTTCAATGAATGTTTATTCTATCGAAATAGCAACTTTTGATTTTCTGAGTCTCGCTATATTTAGCGAGATGAATTATTACTATTGACGCGAATTCCAGAACAGAAGACGCGGAGGAAAATTGTGAAATCGCTATCTCCCACGTAACGCGCCGACCAGAAAGAAAAGTTACTTCGAAAAATACTAATTTTCGATTGGAGAATGAAAATAATGTAATAAATAAAAATAAAACACATATTATATCGTAGTAAAACCGTATTATATTGTGGGCACTTTTTGATACGCTCGGAATCCAAAACTGAGACGTTTGAAAAATTACGTTTCGAGAAAAAAACCTTGATTTGTCATTTTGTTTACGTTCTACTTGAATATTTCTGTTGTTTTGTATTTTTTTTATTTCGCGATTCTTAGGATTCGATCGATGTAATTATCATTAGAATCGTGTAGACACTGCCGTCGAGACCGCGTTCGTTTCAGTACAATTTTTTACAAACATCTCATAATATTCGTTTGTTTATTGTGCACGTGACAATTAAAAAAAAAAAAATATTCATAATTTTCAATTCTCATCGTGGCTAAAAAGCTATTATAATTTTACTGATACTTGCGTGTTTTTTTTTCTCAGAAAACAATGTTTTCGGTTAGTGAAAATGCTCCGATTTTCCAAACGGTACCTTGAAAAACGCGAAATATTGCCATAGTGCTTTATTTATTTTATTATGTTACTTTATTTGAACAATTTTCGGAAATTTGTATCGATTCACATCGCAAAGTTCTTTTTTTTACCTAGAAAACAAGGAGTGAAATTAATAAACTGATAAATTTATCGTTACATACGGTACCTATATAATCTAAACTTCCCTGAATATGCTATTATGAAAACTACCCGTCTACAACAGTGGCCTGTCCGTGAATGTACTCGTTTTTTTCACAATTTGACACCAAGATGTAAACATATAACCAGTATCGTAATAAAATGCTTTAAATTAGTAACTAGATTTTATTTGATTCATTGTTGATGGTAAGAGGGGTTTACACAAATTTAGAAATGTGATTCCATCAATACTCATTTTGGATATTATACTTTTAACGAAAAGAAGGCAAAAAAAAAAAAACCTAGATACTGATATATTTTATAATAATATAATATTATGACGTGTCTTGGCATACCTATTTATTAAATTTTCAAATAATACGAGTATGTAAGTAAACTATTTCATATAAACACCAGACTACCGGATTGCAATTTGATCCAAGCCATCTTGAAAATTCCCATTTCTAGATTTTTTTTCTCATTTTTTCACTTCACCCCTAATGAGTGAGTCAATTTCATCAAATCACGTTAATGTTGGAGTCATCACCTTATGTAACATTGTTAAGTTACCCATTTCAGCTTCGAACAAAGCTTCGTTGATCATTTTTTCAGCCAATAATCTTTGTGTTTTATTCAAGTCTCGAAGTTTCAATGCTACCCCTTTACCGAAAATGTCATATCGATCATCTTGAGATGCTGGACGTTTCAAGTGATTCTGAACGGATAACAAATCATCTTTTATTAGATACACTTCAGAGTTTATTTTTAATGATCTTGTAGATTGAGATTTAGTAAAAGTAGTGTCTGTAGAAGTAGTACTTGTCGGAGTAGGCATTAGTAAATCTTCAGGACGCGGGTCTTCATTTAATTCCATTGCTGTATCCGATAATTCGTTGATGTTAATCTGAAACAGTATTTTTTTTATTTTAGTTTCCACAAACAGTCAGTGAATAGAAAAATATACCGTGATTATTCGAAGAAAAATGGAATTTTTCTCTTTTACTTGGAGCAATAGATGGAAAATATGTGGCTATAATTGCACCAATTGAAAATGGATCGGAGTACTCTGCATATAAAAAACATCACAGCATGGTTTTAATGGCTATAGTTTACGCACAATATCAGTTCATTTTGTGTTATTTGGAATAAACGGACGAGTTTCGGATGGAGGGGTATTACAAAAAAAAAATATTTTTTCAAATGCTACAAAATAACGAGCTAATCATTTCAGCTGAAGAAATTGTTGCAAAATAATTCAAGACATTTATCTTACATTTTTGTTGCCGATGACGCATTTCCATTATGATCAAACATAATAAAAAACCGTTCAGATAAGCCGATTTAACGTCTTCTGAGAAAAAATATACAACTATCGCGTTTCAAAAACTAGGAGAATCGTAGAAAATGCTTTTGGAGTTTTGGTTACGCGGTTTAGAATTTTGCGCACAACCATTAATGTACATTGTACATACAAACAAATTGAGTTTATTGTCATAATATCTTGTGTGTTACATAACTTAATCAAAAAAATCGTGAAAAAATAGATAATGAAACCACCTTAGAAAGATACAATTCTACCATGGAACCAATAGATGCAAGAAATCTAGGAAACAAAGCCAAACGCCAAAAATGATCAGAGAAGAATTTATGAACTATAAGCAAAACTATTTTATTTGAATAACGAAAACTTTATAAGCACTACTCATTATGTATATATTTTGTAGGTAATTGTTATTACATTAAGTTTATTATTTTAATTATATTATAATTTATTATTATTGAAGTTGTATTTTCTTACCTCATCGTGGTTAGTGTCCAAATTGGAGCGTGAAGCCATTGGTAGATATTGATCATTTAAAAATGTCATTAATGGAAAATACCATAGCTTTGGTTTATAAATATCTTTTGAACTCGGTACGGATTTTGATATCATGATCTTATTGAGTTCTTTTTTATAGGTACAACGTAAATTGTTTATTTATTTTACGACTGATACTTTATTTGCGTCAGGTTCTATTTCACGTAATTTCAAAATTAATTTTGCATACGCGGCTTCCTTTTTGTTTCGATCGTGATATTCTTTTAGTTTAACTTTCCAAAGACATGGTTCGGAACGATAAATTTCAATAAATTTTCCTGTCCAATCACGTAGTTTTGTTGTCATAGTTTAAACGGCACGACAACACAATAACGTTGTTATACAATTTTTTAAATACAAATATTATAAAAAAATGTTTGAACTACACAAGTCGAGTTGACGTCCGCGTTGCTGTAATGAAACTAAAAACTGTACAGTTTGTTTACACATGCACCGTCTTATCTGCGCATTTTAATTGTTACGGTATTTTCAATATTTTTTCTATCAACTATACAGTCCTAAAACTACATCATATTAACCTACACACGTATGATTTATCTGTACAGATAATACTGTTCAGTCTAATCGCACAGTTTTAACTGAATGTGTGTGGATCCCTTTAACCTATACACGTATGGTTGAGGTGTCCTATAAAAATCCGAATTTCAATCAAACATATTTAATCCGAAATTATATTTATGAAATAGGTCTATAAAATTCGAAAAATATTTTAGTAGAAACGAATTGTATCTGAGAATATAATTGCAAAAAATATTTATTCTATAAAATATTTTGATGGAAACAGATTTTATACATAAAATATTATGTACGAAGTGTTTTTTTCAAAATATTTTAACACTGTAAAGAAATCATTTGTTCGCCCTGTATAATGTTGCCTTTGTATACAGCGAACGGCATCATTGATATCAGCGAGACGGCTATCTAGGTGTTTTACATATTTGTGGGTCTATGTTATAAGTTTGTGAGTGATGTATGGGCTCTTATCATTTTTCTGAAATATAATTCGTGTAAAATATGGTTCTATTCAAATATTTTCGTATGAAATGTTTTTTGGTCAATACTATACACAAAATTGATTTTTTCTATTAGGAACGAGGTCTTATTTTCAAACCATACATATTACGGCCTTTCAAAACATGTATAATCGAACTCCACTTGGAATAGTTTTTCATTAGCGATGACTAATCTTTGCGTACCGATAAGCATTAAATTCCTCTCTACCTTCCCAACTTCTCACCTACAACAGTGGCTAACACATCGTTTGAAGTATGTGCGTTTGTTTTTTAAATTTTAATATTTTTGCAAGTCCAATAATTTAACAATGTATCGTGGAGATCCAAAGTCTGACCATGTACGCCGGTGACAGAACCAAATAAAAAAGGATCTGGAATAGATTCTTGGTAGACGCGTCTGACTTTGAATTAAGCAAACCTTTTCACGCTAGTCACAACACTGCCCGTGATAGACATATTTGTATTAAGTTTTAAGGACTTAGACTAATTTTATTAATATATATTCTAAATATAAACCAGTCATATTTAAAATAATGTTTATTATTTAAAATAATTACATTTTTCGTGTGAACACTATCATGACATTGAAGCTGTCGGCTATTTAAGACGTACACTACAAAAATAATGTAAGTTTTTTTCTTTGGTGATCTGGTTTAAAAAGACGGATATAGTTCACACGTGGTTGGGCCACAAGTGAGAATTTGGAGAGATAGAGGGGAAATGTAATGTATATCTGGACGCAACGATATAAACCATTGCTTACGAAAAAACAATTCTGAGCGGAGTTCAGTTGATAGTGATGCTTTGTAAACAACATATATTCCATATTATAGTAAAACAATTATATAGGCTTTATATATTATTTTCTTTAATAATCTTTGTGTAATGTTATACCGATTTTCCCGGTTTTCCCAATTTTTCACATTTGCTGAGAAAACTCCGGGGGGGGGGGGAATGGAAAAACGACCTGTTTAAAGTACTTCCCCAGTGAAATTTCCTTTAAAAAATATTGCTATCATTAAAAGTTGAAGCAAAATTGCTGGTAGAAAAGTTGTCAAAAAAAAAAAAAAATCATAACATTTTTTTTATTATATTTCGTAAATTTTCCCGTTTTTTTTTTTTTGGTTTTTTATATTTTATGAGAAAACTTGATTGAAAAATGACCTCTCTATGGTATCTTCCCACATTGATTTTCTTTCAAAAAAGTTGTTCCACGTAAAAATCGGAATAAGTCTTCTGTCAGAAAGGCAAAAAAAAAAAAGCTGATACTGGGGGTGGGAGCGGCCACTGGTGTAGGTGAGAAGTTAGAATACATAAGGATGTTCTACTTATATCTGTAAGCAACGATAAACCATTACTTAAAGAATTCGATTTCAAGTAATTTTTTTGCGATTTTTGTTTAAATTTGATTTCAAAACACTTATTAGAAAAAGTCGTTCGATGATTTTGGATTATTTCCCATGTCTAGGTAATTCCATTATAAGTATTATTACCAAGTTTTAAGTCTATACGTATATTAATAACCGAATTATAGCAAAAAAAACTCCCAAAAATGAAAATTCTTTAAAAGCTTAAAAGTTTTAGCGATAATACCGTAAGAAAGTAAATAAAAAAAGGTATCTAATGATTTTTCGATTAAATTATTTTTTCTGGTTGAAAATGTCGTCCGGGTTTTTATAAAATAATGAAATCGTGAAATTGTATATTTTCCCCACTTAAGTGATTTTATTTAAAAAATGCAGTCAAAAATCAAAAAATAACTTCTTCAAAGTACCAGCTAGACAATTTAAGCTTTCAGAAAAGTTGCTGCACGTAAATATTGGAGTAAGTTTACTAAGAAAAACCTGTCCACAGACTAGAACAAAAAAAAAATAAACATTTTAGTAAAACCGCTACGCTCGGAATCTAAAAAAAAAAAAAAATAAATATCATTGTACAACTCACTTCATTCAGAATTTAAAATAAACATCGTTGTAAAACCAATACATTCCTTGCTCCGCTCAGAATCTAAAATAACGTATAATTTAAATAATTTATATTTTTAAATATTTTAGATTGAATTTTTATTATCGGCTCCCCTAAATGATTGTGTTAACATTATTATTACATTTTTAATATACTATATTAGGTTTTCCATAAACAGTTTCCAATTTTACTGTATTAAAAAATCATCATTTGATTCGGCTATTTATTCTATTCGGCTCATTTGTTTTAGAATTTATTAAAAATATAATACGTACACAAAAACAACTAACAATTTTATGTTATATTCATTATTTTTTAGGAATCAACAAAATATTATATTCGCAGACTTCGAATTCACTCAATATCGTCGACCAAATCTAACTTTAATCTAATTTAGGCACGTTTTTATTCTTCGATGATAGAAATCCAAACTCAATTGCGTATAGGCTCAAAGGGAAACCTATATGAAACCTTTCACTAGATGGTGAAACGATATAAATGGTTTTTTTTGGAAAAATTCTGACCAATTGAGCGCTGTTTTAGCAGAACACTGAGGAGAGCATTGCTTTCGAATTGCCATTTATCGTCGCATTATTTAGAATTATGTTTCGTGTACAATTCTACTACACTGATGTAGAACGGCTCAACCGACGCGCACAATTTTGTCGATGCTCGGTTTCATCAATGTAATGTTAAATATTACTATACATGACGATAATAATAGTAACGAATATTATGATAATCCTAGAATTTTAATAATAATAAATTAATTTTATCTAATTGTCTTGATTATGTTCCCACACAATACCGTACATGATGTAAAATTAACCGTTTGTATTTTTAGTTATCTATTAACGACTACTTGTGCTACAAATATTTCAAATCTAATTAAATTCATAATAATGATTTCTAAAATAAAAAATGTTAAATAATCATTACATTTTACTTTTAATCTATTGTTTTTATTTCCAATTTTACAATGAAACGGGATATAATTTCGAAAAACCAACTTATGGTTATAAGCGGTAAAGTATGGAGCGGACTTATGTACATCGTTTCAAAAAAAAAATCTAAAAATGTTTTCCTAAAAAACGTTAACGGTTATATCGATTTCGTCCATTTTTTTTTTTAAACCTTTAGTTAATTATAATCTAAACTTTAGATTAAAACATCTTTTAAATTTAATATTCATATTTTGTGCACTTATGAAAATTCGTTAACCGGTGGGCTTTACACCCCACAAATAACGAATTGGTAAGTATATAATATTGGTCCCATATATATACAGATTCCTCCAAATTTTATAAAGGTTTTTGAAGAAATTTCGCAGCAATTCGAAACGCATTTCATTACTTAGAGATAATGAAATCCTTAAAAATCACGGTGTATCATAACATTTTTTTTTTTTTGATTGTTTTCAAAACGCATTCTTGTATCAGCTCTTTTTGTTTTTATACGCTTTGCACATGACTCATTAAACATCTATTCTTAGTACTAGGTCCATTTACCGACAAACTTAAAAGACAGTATGACCTATAGGCAAAACAGTGTATTTTTTTCGCCTTATACAATATCTAATTAAAATTCTAGAGTTTATCTCTTAACACACTATTATGTAACACAAATATGAATCTTTTAAGATACAAAAAGATGAATCTTTAGATACACATATAGTATCAAACATTTTAAACAAACGTCCGGTTGATACGGATTTTGAAAACGAGTAGAGCCAAATTCGGCCGGAAGAACTTGCGGTTAACTATTGGAATTTTTAAAAATGCAACTGTCAACTTTTAACCGCGTCTCTCTTTCTCTCTTTCTCTCTCTTTCTCTCTCTCTCTCTCTCTTTATCTCGTTGTTTCGCTGTCTCTGTCTTCCTTTTAATAAGACCGTCCGACGACGTCTAAAATAAACGCCATTCGTGATCGTTTAACGGTTGAGGGCGAAATTCGCGTGATCTTGTTTCGCTATTTATAATATTATTACGCGATGACCCGACCGAGTGTGGTAACACGAACGGGTTCAAAACGTGACATTCACCGGGTATTGTGACCGGGAATCGCTGCGGCTCACGATAAATAAATTATTGCTTTCTTCGAGCTCGGGCCATACACAACGACTGCAGCACGTCTATAATACAATGCAACTGCAGACGACGACGGGTCACAGATTGTTAGACGATTATTATTATTATTATTATAGTATTGTGGTACAAACGGGTGAGGTACCTACTTATCCGAAAATTTAGATTTGTTAACAACGCGACGTGGTGTAAACATTTTTGTTTTTTTTTTTCGGTTCGCCAATATATTATTAGTGGTAAAAAATAAAAAAAAACCGACGAAACCGACACGATTATAATAATAATTTATTCGACAGTATATTATTGTAATAGACTGTACCCCTCTTCCCCTCCTCCCGAAAGATCATCACAAATTTCGGTGCGACACACCATCGTTAAATACAAACCGAAATAAACAATAGGTATATAACTTTGTGCAACATAATTATTGCGTTTTCACGGTTTGGGGCTGTGAATAGTTTTTAAAAATAGTTTTTTTTTTTTATTTTTTTATTTATAGCCTATACTTTCTATATTTTTTTTGGTACGTCGTTTGAATTACGTAACGATAATTATACGAATTCGGTTTTGAAAACATTATCGTTTCGTATTTTTAGACATTTCCGATGTTTTTTAAGCGGGTATTTTTCCCGTTTTAAGGTAATTTTTCCTTCTTTCTATATATTTTACAGTGTTTTCTTTAAATTTGCAATTTTATTATTACTTATTTATTTATTTTTTTATTTTTTTGTTTTCAATACGATATATGATTATAATATTTCAAAGGCATTCAAAATATTGCATTTTAGCGCTATTTTTAGGGTGGGGGAGGGATTTAAGTGCTTTTTTTTTATGCATTAAATTCACAGTCCTGTGATCCGATCGTCGGTTTATTTATATTCTCGGTTATGTGCATTGTACATACACAGTATTATGCAACACATAATGCATACGACTGGCCGGCAATGAGTGTAATCGAATTCTATACGCTTAAAAAAAAAAACATACCTATAAGTTAAATAATGGGCTATTAATCATTGTTTGTACAATCGACAATATGTTATAATTTTTTGTTCGAATGCAGGTAAGTATATATGTATTATTATTGTAATAATATAATTATCAACATATTAAACAAACTAAAAAAAAAAAAATGTCAATTATTTATTTTTCCTCCGCGATAGGTTTGTATTATACTTGTATAAAATATGTTAAGAGTGAATTTAATTTTAAGCACATTTTGCAATATAATTAATAAAAATAAATATGACATGATAATAATATTCTCGTGTATAGATAAAACGTCGAAATATGAAGAGTACCTATGATATTTTATCAGGATACGCAAATTATTTTAAATATATTTCGATTCTTAACGTTAAATATAAAACGTCGTAATTATTTTTTAACAGCATTCTCACATTTTCATTACGAATGCAATTTTATTCGATGTTTTTCACGATTCGTTAACCAAAAACCAAAAAATAAAAAACCACCCGTAAGCAAAAGAGTTCCGTCACTAGAGTCGCATTTCCCTCCTCTTATTTTTTACTATGGAAATAATCTTTGAAAAACAATAAATAATCGAAAATAAAAATAATGTAACACCCCGTTATACTTTTAAACAAATGGCGAAATTTGATAATACAAATGTTAGGGTGAGAGATCGAAAATTGAAACCCCCAAAGGCACGTTCTTGATACATGCACAATGCATAAGTAATATATAAAAGGTCATCTCCCCGGCTTCATGTGGGGAGCCTGTAGGGATGTTACGAAACTAAAAAACACCCTCCTCCCGCGACAACATGTCGAAATACACATTGAAATTCAACCATAATTTTATCACTTCAACCCGCCTTTGTGTTTAACAATTTTGGCCCAGAGAGAACCGTTAAAAGTTTCCAAAATAAACCTATACTATGTACAAAAAGGTATAACAGAACAAACGTAATACAGTGCGACTGTTATTTATTTACGGGGAAAATTCGGTAGAAAAAAAAATGGTATAAATACCATTTAATGTTTAGTTATATTGAGTTAGTATATAGCTGTATTGAGAAAGTGAATTTTTAGAATATTTTTATCGTCAAAAATTGTTATATATAAATATATTTTTTATAAATAACTAATCATGTAGTTGTTATAATCATTCTATAACATACACGTTTCGGACAAATAGAAAAAAAAAACAAATGAATCATTTACTACGAATTTTTACGAAAATTCTTTGCACCCGAAAAATTCAGAACGGTTAATAAATTATCTTTTTGTATATATTATTTTATTTTGTATAGAAAAAAAAAACGTATATACAACCGAAAGTGTTTGAAGTGTTTGAACTTTATTGAACATTTATTCATATGTTATTATTAGCCGCCGTCCGCAAATAACCGTTTTTTTTTTTTTTTTGTATACCTAACACTAAACGATTTTTTGTTCAATCAACACAGATAAACTATACAAAGGTTTTTTACGGTGTATTTACTTTCGGAATAAAGACACCAGGACGCGTTTATTTTTAGAGAGAAAAAAAGAGATTTTATCATCGTATAGGTTTATTATGATAACGATGTCACATTGAATTATTTACAAATATATTATACATGTATGTATTATAGTATACACATTATACATGCAGTCGATCATACATGAAGTTCATCATAAGATATACTGAGTGGTGAAAAATAATTTCAGCTTAACGTAATCATTTTTTTTTAATAAGCATTTAAAGTTTAAATCGCGTCATTTTAAAATATGTTTAGCCGAACTTGGCTTAAAATTGCATTTTTTTTTTTTTTTTTAGCAATGAATTATCGCATCACTATTCAGCTATTCAGACTTCGGTACTCAATTATTTAGACACATTTTTCCGTAATAATAATTAAAATAATCACGATAAGCATATTATATACGTCACCGTTGTTTAGACATAAATTGCTCAATTACTCGTACGATTACGCTTTTCACTTTGTGAGTATTGAACCATAATATATAGGAATCAGTGTTAAAAAAAAAAAAAAAAAAAATTAATAATAACTCGGTATTTTAAATAAATATGTGTGCGGTAATTTAATATAATAATAAATTAAAATTTTTAAATATTCTTTTCAAGAAAATTGATTATTTTATTTTTTTTAAGTCATAGATAATCCGAACAAATCGGTAATCCGAACTACACTTTTTGCTGAACCCGTTCGGATCAACGAAACTCAACTGTAATTTTCCGTTATTTACATCTTACTCTATACAGTATCTGCTAGTGCTGTGCACAAGTTTGAATTCAATCCGGATTTCCGATTAAAAAAATAGATTTAACGGATTCGATTAGTCAATCCGTATATTACAACACATTTTTGATCAATAATGAAAATATTGATCTAAACCATAGACTTTTTAATTCACAAATAACTCGGGAACGGTTAATTACATATTATATAGTGTAATAGAGTAAATAAATCATCCCTTACGCAGTTAAACTTATAGGCAATAAGCTTTAGCGAAACAGTTTGCACGAACTATAGAACATATTCTATGTGAAATGGTATTACAATGTGCGTATATCAAATATATTTACTATCGTACATCAACCCGAAATAGCCGTTCTAATTCATATTGGTTATTGTAATGCAGATTACCTATATGGTTCCATGCCACTTTTCCAATCAGTATGCATTCGGATTTCGGATTGGACCGGATTGATCCGAATTAAGTCCCCCCCAACACTCTAATCGTATATAATATATTATTTTTAAATTAAAACTCGACAAGTGTAGTAGGTAAATATAAATGTATAAGCAGTTAACAACTGTATAATATAAAAAGGTAAACAGTAAATATAGGTTATTATTTACATAAACACTCGATTTATTTTACTGCATTTAAATGTTTTTTTCGATATTGGTATTGTTTTTTCATTTGAACTTTTAACTTAAATTAATTCAATTTATTTTTCGTTAACATTTGAATTAAATTTTTTTGTGTCGAGGAGTAATAGAGTTAATTTCAAGTAGCTTATTTTTTTTATATCATTCAATGTATTTTTGAATGCGAATAACAATATGTATTGTATATTTTTTGATTTAAGTAAATTTGTTGCATTTTTAGCGCATTATTTTGAATTTTTAAGATATAATATTTATTTTTTCATAATATTTTTGGAGTTTACATTATATACATTCTTAGCACTGATTAATAATTATGAGTATCTAAATAAATGTATTCATTTTAAATGTTTGGAATCTGAGAAATTTAATTTGACCGATAGTAAGCGTATAAAAGTCTACGAAAATAAAACGAATGTTTTTACAATATTTGTATATAAAAGGAAATTTATCAAAAAAAAAAAAAATAAATAGAATGCATTACGATAATACGATCGAATGAAAACCGACATCCTCCAAACACACGTTGGGTGGGCTTTATTGTATATGTTTTAGTCGAGGGCGTGTATTTTTGATTATTATGGTATTCATTATTAGGTACTATTACATAAGTTTGAAACACAAACCGCAAACTGTTCTAATACACGTTTCAGTGAATTAAAAAAAAAAAAAAAGAAAAAAGAAAAAAAAACGAACGCGTTTGAATTTTATCGTTTTGTAGAATAACTCGAAAATTAAATATATGAAATTTCAGTTTCAAAATAACATCCACCGCAGTACGATACTATTTATACAGCGAAATAGTATTATGTTTCACTTATTTAACAACCTTCACTGTGCCTGTAAAATGTCTATCAGTATAACACCAAACAAAGCAATTGTATTGTTAAAAAGAAAAATAAAGATAATAATGTATTCAATATTATTACAAATTATTCAAAAATATCTCGAAAAAAATGTCGATAATATTTTATAATACAGTACAATTGTTCGAATAAAATCATATTTTGCGCGTTCAATAGATACGTGTTTAATAAATTCAAAATTCTTCTAGAAAATCGTTGACGTCAGAGCACCGCATGAACGTCATAACAAATTCGCTGGATTATTTCCGAATACTTACTGCAGATTAAAATCAAGGACAAAAGGCGAACGGACATCCGTTTTTTTAATAAAATATAATACGATTTCCATAAATGACCATAGCGAAACGGTCTCACGGTAAAATGGAAAAACGGTGGCGATTTGTCCTAGGTCGAATAATAATACGAGCAAAAATATAAATCGGAAGGTATAGGAAAAAAATCTTGTTTACTTCGACGCGGGTTTTTTTTTTCTTTTTAAACAATAAAATCATTCGTTTCAACGCTTAGACGATTATACCGATTATTTCAGAACTGAGACAACGAAATATAACGTAAAACAAATGTAATTTTTTAAAATAATATATAGATCAAAGGTTTTAGATGTCCATTGGTAAACTGAGTCTATTTAACAGTAATAACAGAAAAGGAGTCTCCGGTTTAAACCAGAGAGTATAAAAACGTTTTGCAACACTGTGTAACGCGAGCAAAACCGAATCGGCTAAGAAAACCGGAAAAAAAATCGAAAACTTTTTTATACGCACTAAATAAAAGGAAAAAAAAAGGCCATAGAATTTTTAACTAATACCTATATTTCTTACATTTTCCCGTTTATTTTTTTTTTCGGTTTTCAGATTTAATGAGAAAACTCTTGAGAAAATCGAAAAATGACCTTTCTAAAGTACCTCCACACACCGATTTCCTTTCATAAAAGTTGTCTACAGAAACAAAAAATAAACAAGCATCCTTGTAAAACCATAAGCTTCTTTGCTCCACTCAGAATCTAAAAAAATACTGTTATTTTAACTCAGTTTTTGTCTAAAATAAATTATAAGTAACGTTAAAAATAACCAATATTTACATAGTATTGTATCATTTATAGTAGTAGGTATTTAACATAAAGTAATATTAGATAGTTTATATTGTTAAATGAAAACAGAACTTAAATGTAAAAATACATGCCATAAGGGAATAACATATTTTACATATTTACATGCTATAGTTTAAACAGGATAGGATGGTTTTCGAGGAACTTATTGGTTTTCCAACTATGTTTATTTTCTGTGTGCGCAGAATTTGTCTGCAAACAATCTTGTTCTGATTATCAACCAAACCTAAAAACCAACAACGTGGATAATTGTTCGCAATAATGTTTTCTGGTATTTTCGATTTGGTTTTTTTGTTTTTATTCGGTTAAAAACAATCGTAGAAAAGTGCAATTTTCACCGAATATTTAAATCATCACTTTTCATACGCATTACAATTTTAGAAATATTTTGTCAGTTTTTTAGCTGTGTTTATGGTGAATTGAAATTTTCTTGTCCTTTAGTTTTTATTTGGTTTAATGTTGATAAAAATGTTTCGGTTCATCAAAAACACTCGAAAATTTAACACGGAGTTCATCATAAGGTATACTGAGTGGTAAAAAAAAATTGAGCTTAATGTAATCATTTTTCATGAAAAGCATTTAAAATTCAAATGTTTACGAAAATCGAGTCATTTCGAAATATGTTTAGCCGAACTTCGTTCTAAATCGTATTTTTTTAAATTTTTTTTTTAATGATTTATCGTTACGTACAGATATAAATTAAATTAGTCTACGCTTCGTCGACTGCAATAGCGTAACGTCCATCAGCGGATTCGGTTCTCTTTTTGTTTTCATTTCCAATAGTCATGCGATTATTATCTCAGCGAAAATGCCATTTGACATTTAAAAACAAATAAATTCTCTCGTAGAAAAATAACGTGTACAGGTGATAAAAATGCTTCGGACCGTCTTGCATTATATATTATATGCTATAATATAGTTCCTTATAACTCTAATGGATAAATTAATGGATTCAAAACGAGATTATGATTATTATTATTATTTTTTACGGCGACGGCGTACGAGAATATAATACAATTTCACACGCACCTAAGGTCGATAGCGATGGCGATTTATGCACATTAGATTTTGATATTGTGCGGCGTGCGTTATACAATATGGAATACAATTCGAAAGTCGGTTGAAAAACATGATAATAATGTTATGTTAATATAGCAGGAACTCCGTTGTTGTTCGTCCGATTTCAATGCGGTTTTACATATTACAACCGCGTACCACCACGGGTCGCGGCCACCACATATGCACGAGATCCGTATCTGCACAGTAATAATACTGTATCGGATAAAGGTTACACGCGCGGGCAAAGTTTTCGACACGCAGGGAGTTATGTACTGCGGGTCCGAAATCAATCAATACGGTATCGCATCGTCGATCCACGAACATAATAACAGTGTTATAGATATGCGCGAGTGCCCGTATTGAAATCGATTCGGATTTCGTTTCACTGCAGCCTCTCGCGCGTTCGCGAGCACCTGATACGCAATGTTCATTGCGAACCGTGTTCCAGCATCCGCAATGATATTTGACGTCTAATCGAACGGCTGTTGGCAATGCGACCGACGCATCGTGATAATTCGGCGAGAAACGGTGTTCGACACGCGCCTACGCGGCGAACACGAAAATCAAACACAAGTCTAAAGTGGTTCGCGCGATCGTATGCTCTTAAAAATGTATATCACTGTTATGTGTCGCGCGGTGAACGTCATTGTTTTTATAGCACGCCAACCGATTTTGTGATGTTCGAGTTTCGGTAATTCGAGTGTATTGGCCTATTGCGACACTCGAGCGTACTCTATGCACTCTAATGTTAAAACTAACGGCACAAATCGAATTTTATACGCAAAAAGTACACATTTGTTTATCTCGTATTTATGTTTGAAACGGACCGGGCGCAAAAGTACATGAAATTTAATAATAATCGTCCGTTAACAATAATAATAAATACACACGGGAAAGGAGGAAACGATAAAATACAATGTACGATTAATACTAATAGCTAAGTATATTAACAAGTATGAAATTACAATACATTTCGAATGAATTAAAGTTTTCATAAATCTATTGGGAGGGGGGTGGGGTGGGGGTATTGCTTGCACAATTGCTTACTTCAGTGTTAAGATAAAATGTATTTTTAGACCGGGTGTTACGAGTAGGGAATAGTACGGAAGGAGAAACACGATACTTAAAAATTCAGGACAGTCAATGTTTCCTGTGAATAGCTTATACGCAAAGTATAAATCTAATCTAAAACGACGTTGTTCAAGTGTTTCGAGGTTAATGAATATAACGACGTTAGTCAAATTTTACAACATTATAATCGTAATTCTGCGGATTTTTTTTCCTCTGAGCGCGGCCCATGAACTGTCCATCTCTAACAGTGTTTTCCAACGCGAGGGAAATAATTTCCCGGCTAGAGAAACATTTAGGCACTGAGTGGGGGGTGTGGGTAATAAAGCGATGGCGAGAATAACATATAAAACGTGCAAGTTCGCCTATCCAAAACAATTATTTATCTCATATTTTTAATCAATAGGGGGGCGGGGGGAAGCGTGAGATTTTTGTAAACCGACAAGCGGGGCGCAGGATAATATTAAAAAAAAAAAAAAAGTCGTGAAACGCTGGTCTTATATAATACTTGTATGAACGTATATACGGGTTTTCGTAACTCCGTAGAGGGTAGTAAACGGTATTATCGCAGGCGGTTCCGAGTTTGCAGTTGGACGGCGATAAGAACTCGTAATGTTATCGTGCACCAGCCGGTATATTTGGGATACGACCGCAACGCAATATGATAATATAAAAAGAAAAAAAAAATCGAGAAAAAACGAAAACAAATGCAAATAGTATAATATTAGTTAATCGAAATAATAACAATAATCCGCGCAGCAGACACAATAGGCAATAGTCTCGCGGGACTCAAATAACAATCGAATTGTACAGCCACAACAACTCAATGCGTACAAGAGGGCGTATAATTCGACTGCGAAAACCGATACGCGGCGGCCGTAAACCACGGCAAGTGCTTATACGAGTAGTGTACTTGTAGTGTTGAGAAAACGAATCCACGCCACGGAAACAAGTAAGAAAAAACAAAGTGGTCGCAAACGTTTTTCCGGCGTTACCGTTACGACCGTAGTAATGACCCGAGTTATTATCGTACCGATATCCGATAATTTCGAGATTTTTCAAACTCGAACGATTTAAAAAAACCTAGGTGAACCTAACCGAATAGAGGACCGTATGCCGTCAACCGAAATTTCGGGCATTCAATATTCGAATTGTTGATTGTTTTGTTTAAAATGTACCCGTTGTTGTGTTACGTTTTTTCAAATCGGTTCAATGTGCGTACTCATTGTATACTATGCGTTCGCGTGTATTTCTATGAGCAAATCTTCAACGAAATCATCGTAGAGAGGATTTGTTGTTTGTGTTAAAAAAAAAAAATTTGCTACATTTTCAATGTCTTTTTTCTTCGTAAAAATGAATGTTTAACTTGTAACTTTACAGATGGGCGGGAGGAAGTGCTTAAGATTGGTACTCTCAGAAGTTTTTTTGATATTACAGTGTTTAAACCTTTGAAATATCTCTGAATAATTTTACAAAATATTCTACAAACGGTTGAAATTTGAATGTATACTAAAATCCATTTAACGATTTGGTTGATAATTTTTTTTTTTTTTTGGTGGGGGGAATTCTCTCACGTTCTGTCATAATGTATTCGAGTTTTAGCACCCTCAAAATGTTTTACTATTCGTGCCTTTGATCTGTGCAGATTTCTGGTCTGGTTTTATTCATATTGCCCGGGCCGAAAATAATCACCCTCGAGTCGGCAAATGTCACCATTGAATTTTACGGCAAAGCGGGTTGTTATCAATTTTACAAAAAAAAAAAAAACACAGTATTGTCCGTATGGGTTCTACGAACGGTTTTTTTTTAATATTTTTAAAAATGTTCGCACGTCAAACGTACGATCGGACGCGCACTGCTGTTACGTCACCAGAAGCAGTTCTAGGTCGGTGTGTTATAACGCGCGTCGGGTCCGCGGGTGAAACGAGACAACTGCGTGTCCCTCAAGTTCACGCGACGAGAGCCGATCGCGGTTGTTATTCCAGTGCGCCGGGGGCGCCGGAGAAAAACACGTTCGCCGCGGCGGCGGCGGCGCGAGTGTTCCGGGCGCGCGGTCGTGCATCCGAAAATGTGACGTAACCCCCCGTGACCGGGCGGGCGCCTCGCTTGCGCATACGCGACGGGTACTTCGTAACAACGGCGACGGCGGCGCGATTACAACGGGCGAACGAACCGTTTACCGGGGGTCCCGTCCGCCGCGCGCGGCAAGTATAAAACCGACCGGCCGACCGCGGCCAGGCGTCAAAACTTCTCAACCTTTCTCCGGCACGTTCGCGTTGCCGCCGCCGTCACCGCGTTCCAATAGCAACACCTCGCCGTTCTCACGTCGTTTTTGTCGATTTTCCTGCCGGTGGTCCGCCGTTCCCGTCGCTCCTTCGCCGCCGCACTGTGCCGTACACTATAAACGCCGTTCAACGTACCGCCCGAAACGCACTCGACGGCCGTCAAAATGGTCGGCACTAAGCACTTGGTGAGTAGTACAATGACGTTATTACAATAGGGGCGACGTCGAGGACGGGACGCGGGCCGTCCCCGAGCGCCGACCGACCGGTACGGGGACGTCTTGACCGGGGGCCGCGTACGAACCGCGTGCCGGTTATGATTTCGGGTTGTTTCGCGTGCGTGTCAAAACCGCCCGGAAGTAACGCGTGGCGAGCGGTAAAACCCGCCGACGCCGGACCGTGAACTCGACGCAATTGGTAAATCCATAGCGCGAGCGCGACGACGGAGACATAACCGCACGGCGTTTACGGACGTTTCCGATACCGCGGGAGGCCGGGTCGCGATTCGGACGCGCTGATAAAAAAAAAAAAAACAGCCCGCAATCCACGTTGCACTTTTTTTTTTCCGAAACGTTTTTCACTCGTGACGCGACGCGCAGCGTTCGGTAAAAGTAGCGACGTAGAGAATTGGTTTTCGAAAAAAAAAAACCCAGCAATTACCCGCGTTTAAAACCTCGTTGTCCGAACGCGCGGTAATTCCGAAACTCAGAAAACCGCATTGGTTCGCGTCGGGTATAAATCGTTCGCGTTCTCGTCCGAACGTCTCTTTCGCCGCGATTTATACGACGTTAATAGCCAACGGATTTCGGTGTCCACAGGTATTCTTGGCCGTCGTCCTGTACGCGCGTGTTTCCAGCGCGTTCCCGGGCATTTACGAGGAAGTGGACGAACAGTTCGAAGGACACCATCACGGACACCACCTGCCGCCGGCCACTTCGTACGCGACCATATCGACGACGCACGTCAAAGTCCAACACCCGCAAGCTGCCGCTGCGCCCCCGAAATACGCGACACCGTACAAAGTAAATAAGTTTTTTTTTTTTTTTTTATTTTTTTCTGTGAAATCCGCGCGCGTTAAACGGTTTCCACAGTTCCGCCGTTTTTCCCTGTCCGTAACGAGTCCGTTCAGTCACTTTCCTCCAGGACCACTTTCCCGCACCCTGCAACATTATGGTCTTGCTCTTCCCGGTATCCCCTCAATTCGCCAGTCCGGTTGTCCGTGTATCGACCATTCCGTATTACTCTTTTTTTTTTTTCCCCCGCGATTGTTTTCGATGCGTCGATACGTGACTGCAAAGCTCAACATGGCACGTAATGGCCAAGGGTACCTACTTCGATCATTATTTTATTTCGAACGCTCCACGCAGGGTTGTCCTTATTCAAGGAATAGATTATTCGTTAATATTTGTCTATAGTATAGACAAATATTTTATATTATCGCCGTATTTTAAAAAAATTTCCAAAATGGGTCGTACAATAAAAAGTTTGGGAAAACGCCAATTCGCTTTCTTCAATATCAGCAATACCGTTGAAAAATAGAAACATTAATTATATTTCCATTAAGGGAATTTACATAGCACATACGACGTAAGAGAAACGGAAAGAATGAATTGAATTCGATTCTTTTCCGGTTCTGCGTACATTTTTTTTTTTTAGACACCTGTCACCTGTTGAAGACGATTAAACGGGGTCAGCGACAATGGTGGCGTCGAGTCCACTTGCGTTTCTCCCGCAGTTTTTTAACGTTTGCACATCCGTCGTTCGTCTTATGATCGACGTGCACATTATTTGACACCCTTTCCGTCCGGAAGATTTTCAGCTGTGAGTTCAGTGTCGACGAATCGTAGTTTCCTCCCTCCCGCCCTATGAAGTGATTTTTCAGTAAACTTTCGAAACACCTCAACAATACGAAGAATCGGCAGCAGCTGTAACCGAGGTTGCTCTTCGACGTTCTTAACGCGAATCAGCCGCTTCGTAGGATACCCCTGCACGCCGCTGCTGACGACGAATTTCGGTGCGGCGAACATTAGGAAGTGTTCGTAGCAGCAGCACCGGATGCGTCCGCGAAGTGCCTTTCTCCGGCACGGTGTGTTACGTAAGTCCGGGCGCGGGGAAGTCGAGTCCGTTAAACCCGGTGTCACCTCGTTACGCGTTAACCGTTTGTTTTATTTGTTGTTGTTTTTTTTTCTCACTTTCCATAAGCTTTAGACACCAACGGCATATACAGAAGCAGTTACACAAGTGGCACCCATAAAACGTTAATTTTTTTATAATATTATTTCGTCTATAGTCGCCGACGACGCGAAGTTTTCAAACCGAACTGTTCCCACTCTGCAGCACGCCTTAACGCAGCACACCTCTCTATACGTAAACCGGTTACGCGGTCGACGGTTATATAAAAGAAAAAAAGAAAAAAAACACTGATAACATAATAATACAGGTACGACCCCTTTTCGATTCATACATAATATCGAATCGTAGACGCATTACGTTATACAGAGCGATCAATATAACACGACAGACACTCGTGTACTCGAAAAGTATAACATTTTTTTTTTTCGGAAAATTTCAGAAACAAGCAGCTCTGGTAGCATTACGTTCAAATTATTTCTTGCGATTCCCGTGTTCGAGGATCAAACCGAATACCGCATTTCGATTTTCAAACGGTTCCCAAATAATGCAGTTTTAGTTTAAAAACACATTTTTACGTTGAACGATCAATGTCCGTCTTCCAGGGTCCTTGCCGACAGATATTCCGCTTTTGAGTTTGTTGTCAGGTACGTATTACGGAGCACGTGCAAATGAAAATGTACAAGTCTACTCAACTCGTACAGGAACGAAACGGTTCGATTAGTTAACTAAAACACGTTTTCCCACTCGCCGCGCTAATTGTATTCATGACGAAATCGCGGATAAAATTATCATTCATGTCGGTGTGTTATTGTTATGATTACTGTACAGCAATGAAGTCACGAAAAAACGTCGCCGTGAACTCGCGAGGCGCCCGTTTTTTGACGGACCGCTTTTTCGGTCGAGTATCCATAATAATTCCTTTATTTATGATCGGTGTAGAGAATAGAGAAGTGGAGTACCAACGGTGCATCCTCTATTCAGCCCTTTCGACGCGAAACGACAAACCACAAAATTGGCATATCTCATAATTATGTGTTATTAAAAAAAAAAAAAAAAAATTATTTTTATAATTTTTTTGTGTTTTCATTGTTATATTATTGTTTCGTTTTATGAAAACGACTCGTAATAATAACAACAGTTATGTTCGCGATGAAATTCCGTTCTCGGCGAATGCTACAGCGGCTAAACATCGTCCGCGTTTTCGACGACATCCGACATTGTTTTAATTTCCGAGTTAACGATCCTATCCGTAAAATCCCGAAAACTTTGATTTTCCACGTTTGGGTTGTTTTTTCAACGACGCGCGCACGTTGGAAACGATAATGTAATGTCTTTGAACGGTTTTTTTTAAAATTTTTTGTTTGTTTTCGATGCGCAGTACGAATACCTGGCCCAGCCGCAGGTGGCGTACAAGTACATATCGTTGCCGTCGTCCGTCGCCCTGCAACAGGCCGCCGGCAAGTACGAGGAACCGTCCACGCCGGGCTACAAGTACCTGGCCGCGTCGCCCACGTACAAGTACGTGCAACCGCCCGCGGTCACCACCGAGCCGGAAGCGGCCGAGGAGCCGACCAACTCGCTCAAGTTCGCGCTCAAGTACGAACAGAACTCGTTCAAGCAACAGCAGCTGCAGGACGCCGCGGCCGCACAACAGGCCGCCGAGTACGAACAGCCGGCCATCCAGTACAAGTACGTGGCCGTGCCGACGTACAAGTACGTGCAACAGGCGCCCGAGTACGACGACCGTCAACAGGTGTCGCACGCGGAATACGCCGACGACAAACACCAGCTGTACCAATAGGACGCGTGACGCCACGGCGACCGTATCCACGAGCTACACGCGTGACGCGATGGCGCCCGGGTCGAACCCGCCTGTCGCGGGATATACGCGTGTAATAATATCTCGACTTTTCGTTTCGTTTACCGACGCTCTGTATAATACGATTTAGATTTATTTTTGTATTTTTCGTTTTTTTTTTTTTTTTCTAACTTTTAAACCCGTCGATTGTACGACCCCCGCCGAGACGAGCAACCGCACATCGCCTCTTGTATAAACTTCACGTAGGCGCCGTCTCGGGCTGTAGCATGACATTTTAGTATTACTTCAGTTGTTATTAGTGTCCAAATAAGTACGCGTTTTCGCACTGTTTTTACGCGCCGCGCGCGTCCGTGCGCGGCGATTATGAAACGCGTTTTTTTTTTTTTTAAATTAATTTTTTATCACTGTATTTCTATTATCGTAAGCGCGTGCGCGCAATACAATGGTATTCGTCGACCGTCGCGATGTCATTGCACTGTCGCGCGCGTTTAATTATTAAAACGTCTATGCCATAAACATTATCGTGTCGCGTGTTTTTATTGTTTTTTTTTCACCTTCCGCGTAAAAACGCCGTGACGACGGTTTTATATACAGTAAAAAAAAAAAAAAAAAAAAAAAACCCCGGCCATCCGAACGACTTTACACCGCGGTAACGTGACGACCGCGGCGTTACCGGAACGTCAACGGGCATCGTACCGCGGTACGGCGTCGGCGAATATCCATTTCTCGCGCGGCGGTAAGAACGTAAATTCCGCCCGTGAAATCCGAGTTACGGCGCGCGTTTGAACGGTCGCGCGAACTCGGATTCACAGGGCCCGGCGAATAAATCAGTTTTGCCGAAAAACGTTCTGCTGAACCAATACGCTTTTAACGGCCGTAAAACAATCAAATATAATGTATATGGTCAGACATCGTACAGCTATATATCGCCCGTGGGTCGAAAGCCACAAGTATTTCGGAAAAAATAAATACATTGTTTTACGCGTTACACTGTTTAATGCTTGTCCTTTGCGGGGCCCGCGTCGAAAATAAATCGCCTACCACGCGATTACTCTCCTGTTCTCGATCCCCTACGATATTGTCCTATCTCTGGCCGACAGGAGAGTTCGAGCAAATTTGGCTTTTCTAAGCGGGTTAGTCACAGGTCTTATGGATTTCCCCTCCCTCTCCTCCCCCCCCCCGTACCTTCTTCGATGCGTTCGCTTTAAAGCGCCCTTTTATTTTTCTCCGCGTTGTCACTACCCTTTCTATGTCCCAGTATTTACGGCCAACTACGCTGCCAACGAGTCCCTTACGAGAATGATGACGATTGCCAGTGCCGTGTGCCCTCTTTTTCTTTATTTTAATGAATGATGTCATGAAGTACTCTATTGTTTTTGGTTTGTTTTAGTTTTGTTTGTAATAGTGACCATTTGGCTACCGACCCGTACTTGAAATAAATAAAACAAATACATTTTTAACAAAGTTACTAGTTAACGGTTAAACGCATGAATAACATGTTGTGGCAAAAACTGAAGCCCTGTGGGTAGGGTAGCGCGGGAGCCGTGGCCCGCCCTGGACCCTTTCTTAATCCGGGCTCACCTCTACGAGATTTGATAATCTCCTAAGAGAGTACAGCGCGATTACAAGTACAACGATTAAAAATACATAAACAGGTAATAAATAATAAATAAAAATAAAACTCCTACAGCGCATACAGCGTAATCTCCTATACGCCGGGTAAAATAATATAAAATTAGAAAAAAAAAACAAAAATAAAAATAGACATAATATGTTAATCTTATTGTTTACTTTTTTTTTTTTGAAATAATACCAATCTCGCGAGTTACGAATACGACACGTTGTATTCAATAGTAATTAATTTAAAATACATTAATTCCGAAAGTACAAGTACGTGAATCCGTTGTACATCCAATAAGTGGTATACCATCCCGAACACACATCGTCGGTCAACGACAAATCTTTGCTATACGATTCTGAACGTAATTCGGTTAAACATGTTCTGATCGGAGGGTTTGAAATGCAATAATTTTTACGATTTTCGTCGAAATTTGAATTTGAAAATATTACTGCATTAAGCTGGATATTTTTATTTTTTTTTTTTTACTACTAAGTGCAATTTGCCACGAACTCCGTGTTAATGGTCAAGCATTTCTATTCGGCCAAATAATTGCGTACACATAAATAAAATCTAAAAAAAAAAAAAAAAACAATATTTTGCCTAATAATGCCTATAAATAGCTCGGAAATCGCTTGAATTTTATGAACACCTCACAACGCCTAGAAAAGGATAATACAAGGGTTTTGTAAAAAATTTTAAGTTTCTACGATTATTTTCAACCGAATCACAACAGCGAAAAAAAAAATAAAATCAAAACTAATGAAACCATTAATGCCGTAAACTTTATCGTTTTACAACAGTTTTTCTCGGATTTAAACACTTAAAGAATGTATATAGAAAACTACAAATTGAAAAAGGACATTTTCTTTTAAAAAAGATTTAACTCTTGAAGTTAGCAGCAAAATTTCTGGAAGAAAAATACAATTGAAAAAAATGACAGACATACTTCGCACGTGGGTGCAGCCACTATTTTGGTTGGAAGTTGGAAAGATAGGATATAGAAGAGAATTTAATTATATCTGTTTATCAAAGATAAGCCATTGCTAACGAAAAAAACGATTCTAAGCGGAGTTGATAGTGTTGCTTTGTCAAAAATACAATAAATAGTATATAATTATGGTAAAATGATTACAACAATGATTGTTTAAAAAAGATTAAAATAATAAAAATTTAATAATAACAAAAAAAAAATTAAAAAGAATACCAATGATAACCTTGTTTTTAATCTTTCTATCTTTTTTAATCTAAAGACTGAGGTTTTCCTAATTATGTCGAATATTAATGATAATTTCAAAAAATGACTTCTTTAAAGTAACACCCAGAGAACATTTCCTTTCAGAAAAGGTGCTATACTCGATAATCGGAATATGCTTTCTGGTAGAAAAGTGTTCATGTAAAAAAAAAAAATAAACATCATTGTAAAACCAATACATTCCTCGTTCCACTTAGAATCTAAAAATAATGATCTTTTACTGTCGTAAATACGTACTGTTTTCCAATACGTTGTTTTCCGATTTTTCTCAATATTATTATGAAAACTAGATAGAAATTTAAAAACTGATTCGAGCAAGATTTCTTACAGAAAAAGTTATTTACAGGTTAGAAAAATATCACTAGAATCAAGTGCACCCGTAGAACAAAATCCTGACCGGGGCAAAACGGGGAAAACGTTTTATTTTAGAAATATTTTCTATTGTTATGGTAAAATCGTATGCCGATTAGGAATGATACAAATACATACAGATGAAAATTCCAGGAGGGGCAACGGCCCCTTTTGCCCCCCTTTGGTGCTCGACCAGAATTAAAAAAAAGAAAAAAAAAACGATTTACGAACGGCGTAAATGTGTTCGTTAAACTGACGTTAACGGAAATACACGAAATACGATAACACGAGACAATCGTATGCGGATAGCCACTAGACAACTGCAACGCGTTCGCAATAATACGAACTGTAACGACGAACACGCATTAAAATTCATTTTTATTATTATTATTATTATTTTTTTTTTTAAGCCAGTGTGATATAAGTAGGTCAGATCATGTTTTTTTTCAATGAAATTCATTTTTCCGGACTTACAATATAATATAATATAATACAATATAATATTATATTCGCGTAAAGATATGATAATAGATTAACTCCGTGTTAATTAGGCGTAATACGCGTACGGTTTTCGTACGTTTCAATGAAATATTAATGATCAATTAATTAATTAATCGATCGCGGTTTTGAACTAAATGTCTATGACCTTAACAACAAATTTAATTAAAACAAAAATAATATTAACAATGACCCTCTTTTTCTTCTCTTGTTAATACATGTTTATATTTAGCGGGGTGCCTATTTAATATAATCTGATAACCTCAGGTTTTCTTACTATGGTTCGTATTTAGAGGGGAGAGACACAAAAAAAAGAAAATCTGACCACCGAAACCTTCATGGATCCCGCGTTATCACCTAGAACATTTTCCGTCTAAAACTGCATTACTGCTACGTTTTTTCCGCAGTTTGTGACTGGATAATAAACCGACACACGTATTTCAACCTTATTCTTGAATCCGTCACGGCTGACGGATTTAATTTTATGAGTATACCTACGTTCAAATAATACGATGGCGATTCGCGTATTGTCGATGTATTTTAAAAATGCGCATAAATTATATTTTTCATAACACCGTGCGTTTAATATTAAAACAAAATCCTAAATTCCAAAGCAATTTTATTTTGGCGAATGAAATGAAATTTGTCTACATTGTTTTACGTTTTATTTTCGGGTGTCTGAATTAAAATTTAATCTAAACGGTCGATATCATGACTACGCCATCTATTCGTCTCTCTGCCCCTGTCTCTCTCGCCTTTTTTCTTGGATTAGTGTAAATAGTACCAGTGGTGTAGATAATGAGGGGGAGAGGTGTTTTGGTATTTAAACACTTCCTTTGCCTATAATTATAATTTTTACTACATGCAGTTATGCATCGGATTTCTATACAAGATATGTTGTGTAACGCATAGGTAATATAGATTAAGTATGTTTATATGTTATGTTTAGTAGATGTACACAAAAAAATTACAAAGTTACTTCTAAACACAAAATAAAAACAATCACTTGGAAAAAATCCTGGCTACGCAACTGAATGTTCCCAAACAAATGAAAATTTATAAAACATTACATGTTTTAAAGGTAAAACTTTTTAGGCGTTTAGTATTTTTGGAAACTATATTCGAATGCTGTTTTTAGTACTTGGATCGTTGGATACTATTTCAATATCGTATTGCGCTAAAGGCGCGCTGCCTATAAGGTTGTCTTGTAAACCTACCTTGATATATCGAAATACCGTTAGTCTTATTATTAAATCACATACAAATTTTTAAAAGACGTGTGCGTATAAAATTAATACTGCGAGCCGCATTAACGAGTTAATAATCGCACAATTTATTCTACTCTAAAATTAAATTGGTACAATTAGACGCTAGAAAACATTAATTTTATCGTTATTTCTATTTTTTTGCAATGTGTTAATCATTCTTATTTTAAAAAGATAACAAACAGTCCAAAGGTCCAATGATTTTCATAATGGTTTAGCTAAAGGGAAGTATTTTACAAAAACAACACGAAGCCAATTAACTTAACGCAAGGTTGTAAATAATTAAATTTCAAATTAACGTTTGACTAATAATTTTGAAATTATATTTATCGATTCGCCCAGCCTTGTATAAAATGTTAAATACCCGAAAGAAAACTAAAATATTTGGGTTAAAATATTATGACGATTTTAATTATTATTGTTGTCATTCGATAAGTTTATAAATGGAAGAACGATTTCGAAACCACAAAAAAAAAAAAAAAAAAAAATATACAAAAAAAATCGCTTAATTATGTCTACTAATGATTGTTGTACATCAATAAACAAGTTTCAGAAATAAGAAATTATACTGTATTTGAACCGTATTGAATCGTAAGTGAGTACGTTAACATAATAATTAAGGATAAAATATAATTGATGATCCATAAAAATATCTTACCGAAACGTGTCATCAAAGTAATTAGTTCTTACTAATTAGTCAATAATTACTTGTTGTTGTTATTGTTAACTGCGTCTAGTACTATAGTATAATTACTCAGGTATAATATTATCATGATAAATATCGCATGTGCAATGTTGCATTCTTATAACGCGTATTGCGCAATATTTCGCTTAAAAACATTTTAACTAATATTAGTTAATAGTCTTGTTTGTTTGTAAAATTAATGTAAAAACAGTAGGGAAGTCACTGGTAATAGCAGTGTACAGATTAAAGACGGAAAATAATAAATAGTAGTAAGTCCACCAAATCGTTTATGGTGAACTATACATACTATATACTTATAGTACTTACTAATTACTATCATTAATCTATCTTGTATGTATTTAAATAGACCGATTAAGGTAACAGATGTGAGGGTGGAGCTTTGGAATGTGCAGGCTTTCAGAGACCCGCAATCGACTTTAGCGTGTATCGATGGAAACGTAATAGAAGACTGATGAAATCAACAAACTGGTTAGGTTTTAAAGGTTTAAACGTAAAAAAAATATATCAAATCTAATTTAACTTGGATAAATAAAAAAAAAAAAATCGAATACATCTAAAAAACCAGTATATCTGTATGATATCTATATCATATTAAACTATCGATATCATCGAAATTAGAGTTTATATGCAACGGAAATTGAATTACTCAGATTTCAAATCGATTATATAAAAACGAAAATAATAATTTATTCTAGTTGAAAATTTAAAAACAAATCGATTGTTAAACTGTTTAATTCAGGCGCGTCCCTGAGGGGTGGCGAGGGGGCGATCACCCCCCCCCCTCACAAGCCGTGTGATGTTCTCATTTGTTATACAAAATATCCATAATTCTTAAGTACAAATGCAACTGGTTCCAAATGCCATAAAGATGATTGCGGATCTTGGAAATATTTTGATTGAGACAAGAATAAAACACTTTTCATTTAAACATTTCGATAAATATTCTTTCAAGGGTGAGATAGAAAAATGGAAAACTAAGTGGGAACAATCAATTTGCAAAGACATAATAAAATAATATATTTTTAGAATCAAAATTGGAAATGATTAATTTATCTAAAATTCTAGATTCAGAGTGTAGCGAAGAATGTAACTATTTGATGTACAAATTAAGTTTTTTTTTTTTTTATATTGTGACTAAAATTTCTACCAGAAATCTTGCTTCAATATGTAATTCAATGTAATGTAACACCTTTTTTGAAAGAAAATATTGTCGTATTGATTAGATGGTACTTTAGGAAGGTTATTTTTTGATTTTTCAAGCAATTTTAAATTTTTCATATCAGGAAAACCCAGAATAAAACTTAAGAAAAATGGGAAAATTTACTAAAATAATGCTTTTTTTTATTTTAAATTTTATTTTTGTTGGAATTTAATAAAAAATATTCGTAGAGACTTGAAATTTGGACAGAAAACTTATATTTGCCTTTTCTTGACGTAGTAACATTTTCAAGCAATTTAGACATTTTAATTTTTCGAGTTTTGTACGTAATTTTAATTCGGTTAGATTAAGTTTGTTTATCACTTTTAAATATTTATCGAATTGAAAATAATAATATATAAACTATTGTTAATCAAACCGCTTGCGAAACGCTACTTAAAATAAAAGTATTTTGTACTTAGTCATCTAACTTTTATTAATTTTTATTTACGCACCTAAGCAATGCTATAAACTGAGTTTCGCTTAGAATCGTTTTTTGTTAGCAATGTTTAAATTTGCATAGGTACAGATATACATTTAATTTTCCTCAATACCTACCTTCCCAACTTATCATCTATAAAAGTGGTTCACCCATCGTTTGACGTATGTCCGTTTTTTTTCTTATTAATTTTTAATATTAAATTTAATTATTTTGCCCCCCTCTCCCTCCACAGTTAAGGTCTGGAGACGCCCCTGTTTAACTACATGCACATTATAGTTTATACCCAACGTCGATAATTGTAAAACGCGATAGTAAGGTGTCTATAATATTAGGTATACAAACGGAGCTTGTACACTCTAACTCGAGATTAAAAAAACACAAAACATTTATGTAGACACCTACTCAAGTTAACAAAATATTATGTATTTTAATAAGTTATACACTACAGAGTACAAAATAGCTGGTATACGTTATTACCGTAATATTAAGCGAACGAGTATTTATTTTGATTATCGGTAAACTTAAAAACAATTTTGAGTAAGGCCATCGTTTTAGGAATGAAGTTGCAGGGGAGATTATACTAAGTATAATTTATTTTTTATCTTTATGCAACTATAAACCATTGCAAACGAAAATCGATTCTGAGCGGTATATTGTTAGTCGTATTTTTCCCGTGTTATCAAGGTAGCCAAGAAATCAAGTTGCCCGTTCCGTTTTTCCGATTAATTAGATAAAACCATAGGAAAAATTCTAAAAATGGCCAAATCAAAGCAATAACTAGATCAAAAACTCTACCGAAAAGTCCCTATACAGTTTTCGGCTGGATCAATATTTGATATTCTTGATCCGAATTAAAAAAAACGTCACGGAAACAGCGTAGTATTGTTTTCGTTTATAGATAAAAACCTGCCGTAACGGCTGTAGGCTAGTCAGGTTTGGTGTGCGAGTTTACGAATATGACTACCTATATTGACTTATGCATACGGCGATTACGTCATCATACAGTAATACACAATAATTATGTATTAAAATATTATGTGTTTTTTTAAATCGCCAACAACGTAAGTAGGTATATAGGTACAGTGGAAATGACATTTAAGGGACCAGTTAAATAAATCATGATAACCGATTGTCAATATAACCTGCAAAACGATAAAATTAAGTTTAAAAAACTAATTGATTATAATATATAGATGTATTTGCATGAACTTAGTATTGTGTTGAAATCAATGAATTATATTTTGATCACTAAACCGTGACTTCAATACATACAGCAAAAAAAAGTCGTATTATTATTTTTAAATTAAATACAGTTTAATACAGTTATTTTTGACAACAGATTTTTCGAATATAACCAAAAATAACCGTCCTAACATCCGTACAGTTATTATATAGACTGGGGGAATAATTATGGGGGGATATAGGGGATAAATCCCTAATTTTCAAAACTATTATGAAATTTAAAAAAGAGCCGATACTGGGGACGGGAGCGGCCACTGTTGTAGGTGAGAAGTTGGGAAGATAGGAAACATAAGGTCATTTCATTTATATCTATAAGTAATGATAAACCATTGCTGAGAGGCAATCCCGAGCGCAGTTCGGTAATACATAATTTGAAGTGTCATAATTATTTTTGCGATTTTCGTTTAAATTTGATTTCAACACGCTTATTAAAAAAAATCCGTCATCCGTCATCCGATGGTTTTGAAAATTTTACCACGTTTAAGTCCAATATAAGTATTATGACCAAGTTTCTAGTCTCTACGTGTATTTATAACCGAATTACATCAAAAAAACTCCCAATAATTAAAATTCCTTACAAACTCAAAAGTTTTTGCAATAATACCGTAAGAAAGTAAATAAAAAAGGCAATAAAAAAATGTACATTGTGAAATTATACGTTTTCCTATGTTTTTTCACACTCGGGTGCTTTTATTTAAAAAGTGGTGTCGAAAGTCATAAAATAACCTCTTTTAAGTACAACTTGACAACTTGAGCTTTCAGAAAAGTTGCTATGCGTAAAAAATCGGAGTAAGTTTACCAGGAAAAAAATAGAAAGAAATAAACAGCATTGTAAAACCAATAGCTCCTTTTCTACGCTCGGAATCTAAAATTATAAACAAATGGTAAGTTTCACTCTGAGCTTTACATGCTCCGTGTTCGAACGTGATTAGGACGTTGCGATTTTAAAACCGCAGACATGCCATTTAATTGGGACTGTGTGGGGCTAACCTCTCATGAGAATGCCATGAAGATTTATTTTGATATTCCCCCCTAAAAACATTCTCAATTATGCCACTGATACAGACGTCATATAAACCGATACGGATTAATATCGCGCAATATACAGGAGTTTCTGCAATCTATGGTCATTACACCCGATATGTCACTACAGCCGGTGTCACTATTAACCGCATCTACCGGTATGCATTATGTATATCGGTTTATTTTTTCGTTAAACACTTCAGTTTTCGAATGACGTACCGTATAGAGCGTGACGTTATACTTATATTCAAAAAATATATTTTGATAAACTGATTTCGACTGACTTAGACGAGTACACGTAAGTAAACGACAAACTGTACAATAATATAAGCGTATAGCTGATGTGAGTTTGTACCTATAACAGAATACCGACTTACAGTGATTCCGGGGTGAGCGAAGCGAGACGACCGTCCTCCTGTTTTCGACGAATAATGCACACGCGTGTCCGGACAAGGCTTTTTTTTTTTTTTCCGAATACTATTTACGCATTCAAGGGCTCTCCAACACGCGGCGGCACTCGGCCGTTTTGAATAGCGTTCAGTCATTCGCACTCGTTCAATCCGCGAACGCATAACAATACAAATATACATACGAGCAATAACCGCAGTCACAATTATAGGTGATATTGTATTGCCCGCGGATTTTGTTTTTTTCGACTCGCGTTCAAAATCAATAATGGGTAAGTACCTACACGCACAAATTAATATTCTAAACGCCGTTTCGGTAACTATATAACGGACATATTCGAAATATTTACAGCTACGACAATTATTGTATGTATCCGACGGTTATTTTGTTTCGACGAAAATTTTTCCCGCACCCGTTGTTGCGTCGCGTACGACATTTAGGGCGACCTCGGTGTAATGCCGGTGTACAAATTCAAATTTTAATATTTCCAACTTTGCGCGCGCGATATAAACGAAAATATGTCGATCGAAATCGGTTTTCTTGTATCGTAAAATTGTCTCACGAATACAAAATAAATCCGTTCACGGTCAACGTTAGACATATAGGTAAACTATCATAGAAAAATACTTTGATAGCGGTTATCTGATCTGGTGACGATTTTCGAAATCGGTAGTAATTTCGAACGAAACGCGTAAAAAAGCTTACGCAGTTTTTTTTTTTTTTATGGGTGCCCTTTTTTCTTTTTCTGTCTGTAAGCAACTTTTTAATCAGAAATGTTATTCCGATTTTCAAGCGTAAAGTCTTTTCTGATTGTATATGCAGTTGGGAGGTTCTTTTTTTAATTTTTTAACAATCGTAGAAAACGTAGAAATACGAAAAAAATGTAAACGGTTTCGTTATTTTCGATTTTGTTTGTAATTCGATTAAAAATAATGTTGATATGATTTTTTTTTTTTAATCCTCAAACTAATTTTTATCTAGACGTGGCATAATTTTTAAAATATTCTGTCGATTTTTGTTTATAGGCATTTGACCTTTGTCGATTTTAGATTCTGAGCGAAACGAGGAATGTCTATAGGCATTAGTTTTACAATGATGTTTATATTTTTTTCTGTGGACAACTTTTCTACCAGCAATAATTTGCTCCAATTTTCAAAGCGATTTTCATAATAATCGTAAAAAACCGGGAAAAGACGTGAAAAAAAATGGGACAACTTACGAAAATAATACTTTGATTATTTTCAATTTTGTTTTTTTTATTGTAATTTATTGAAAGATATTCGTAAAGACTTGACATTAATTTGAAAATTTGAAAATTTAAATTTTTTTATAAAAATTTTAATATCGAATTTTGATGAAATCATAAATAAAGTGGCTTTTTAAACGTGTATAACCGAACTCCGCTCAGAATTGGGTTTCGTTACCAAATATTAATCGTTGCGTACAGATAATCATTAAATTCCCTTCTATATCCTACCTTTTCAACTTCTCACATACAATAGTGGCCCATTGTGTGAAGTATGTCCGTCCTTTTTTCTTAGTTTTATCTTCTGTGGATAAAATTGTTTTGAATGAGCAGAAACGATAGAAAATTTAACACGAGATTTGCTACAAGTTTTTTTCACACGAGCATTTATGATTCTTTAACAATTTTTTCGAGCAGTATACAACTATAATATTTGTATAGTACAAAGTTAGTACAGTTTAATCGCAAAACGTTTTCTACGAATTTTACTTTCGTGTACATATGTTATTATTTTCAATATTCAAATGACCTTACATATTTTATTAATGTATCATCCGCATACGAGTAAAACCTGGATGAATTATTATCATATTTTGCGCAATGGTTACTGGGCATTTTAAAATAATAATTCTAAAAAAAAAAAAAGAGCTGATACTAGAAACGGGTACGGCCACTGTTATAGGTAAGGAGTTGAAAAGGTGGGATACAATATGCTATTTAATTTATAGCTTTAACCAAAGATAAACCATTACTAACGAAAAATAATTCGGATCGAAGTTCGATTATAAATGTTTTGAATGGCCATAATATTTACGGTTTTCGTGAAAATGTAATATTAAAATCCTCATAAAACAATTAAAAAAACAATACCACGTTACAATCAATTTTTTTTTTTTATCACAAATTACGACTTACAATAATCCTCCTGTCATATTTTCAAGAATTTCTGTTAAGTCTAATAGTTTTATTCACAGAGTACCTACGATATAAAAATGACGTAAAAAACTTAGTAAGTTAAAATGTCTATATATAGCACGAAAAAAGCTCAAATGTTTTGAATATTTTACTTCGCCTAGAAAAAAAAATTTTCAAGTCTCTAAGAATATTTTAAACTGAATTACTTAAAAATTTGTTATATATATAAAATAATTATTTTCGTAAATTTTCCCTTTCGTTCTACGTATTTTCCGGTTTTTTTTTCAGTTATTACAAAAATTACCAAGAAAAATAAAAGCCGAATCACTTACATGTAAACTAGATTAAAACCTATGTCTTGTTTTATTTTTAATATTTATGGTAGAAAACATGAACTGTACAAAATTTAAATAATGAAATTGTACCGTAATTTGAAAAAATCGAATTTTTTGTTTTTTTTTAGTTTTTCCCAATTATTATGAAAACTAGTTTAGATCTCAGAAAATGATTTATTATTATTACGAAAACTACTTTGAAAATCGAAAGCGAAATTCTTTTTCAGTGGCTATGTACTAAAAGGAACGAAATCGATCATCCTATCATGTTTCGATGGGAACAATATTTCTGGTAGAAAACATAGTTTGAAAAAATTAAAAACAATGAAATGAGAAACGCTGTGACGTGTCGTAAATATTTTACCTGTAATTTTCTTTCGGGTTGGAAAACGCAGAAAAGACGGTCACAATTTTCGTTATTTTCGATTTTAGTTTTTTTTTTTTTTTTTTTGTCAATTGGTTAAAAATCATGATAGTGAGCTGAAATGATTATAAAATACTTATATAAACCTTTTCTAGACGCGGTCAAATGTTAAAGGTATTTTGGCTTTCCTTGTGCTCTTTTTTTTATATGTGTTTTAAGTTAAAATTTTAACGAAAATCCTAAAAAATTACTATATTTCGAAACATCGATATTCGGACTTCGCTCAGGATCGGTTTTTGTTAACAATAGATTACCGATGATTACAGGTATAAATTAAATAATATTATGTATAATAATTTCTCAACTTATAATTCACAACAAACAATGACGCACCCATCTGCATAATCATCTCTTGTTTTATTATCTATAGGTTATATATTATACCTAATTAGCTACCTAATTAACTAAAAATCACATGTTCATTATTGAGTTGTGGTTCGTTTTTTATTATGCAATCTTTAAACAGGATATTCTTGGATGGTATTACTAAGAAAAACTGCGAAATTGCCGACATTTGTAAAATATAATTTAATTTTATCAAATGTTGTTTATTTCCTAACGAAGAAAAATAAATAAGTGCATAGCAAACTAAACAATTTAATCACAATAATACGCGCATTTAATTAATAAAATCAATAAATAAAACTAATGAGTACTGACAGATAATATACTGTAGTAACATGATAAAAAACGCAATAATAAAAAAAATTGTAATAAAAAGTAATTTAATTATATAAAAAGACAGACATACTTTGTACAATGGGTGGGTCTGTTGTAGGTGAGACATTGGGAAGGAAGGATTTAGATGGGAATTGAATGTACATCTATACGCAGAGATTAATCTTGACGAAAAACGATTCCGAGTGGAGTTCGGTTATTTATGTTTTAAAAGGCCGTAATATTTACGATTTTCAAATATTATATTTCGTACATTTTCCCGCTTTTTCTATGATTTTTTTTCCCGGGTTTTCTCATTAATTGAGAAAACTTCTGGGAAAATCAAAAAATAACCTCTTTAAAGCAGAAAAATTTTCTTTTAAATTGCTACAGCTGAAACTTAGGAACAAGATTTCTGGTTGATTGTTTGTACACAGTACAAAAAATAAATATATAAATAAACATCATTGTAAAACCAATACATTCCTCACTCCTTCTATGTTAGAATGAAAGAAAAGACGTTTAGTAAAAAAAATAATAAACAATTTCTTTATTTGTTTCTCTTTATTTATTTCAGGGCTTCTAACTGAAATTATTTTTTGTGACTAACGATTTTAGTTCGTCTATTTTTTTCGATTTAAAAAAACCGTTTAACATTGATCTTACAATTTATGTTTATTCAAGACAGGTTTTTTAATTATTGAAACTGGCTAATTCTGTTATTTTAAAACAATACTATCGTATATAATAAATATCATGTAAGCACTAATTATAGTATATAATATTTATCTACTATTACTATAAGAGAAAAATCATTAAACTAATTATGATTTATTTTATTTTAAAAGTTTAAAGTTTAAATTTGAACATTTTAAACAACGAGCACAACGAAAAATAATCGCGTAGTTGACACAGTTGGCGTTAACTGCCTTATTTCAACATTCAAAATTAATATGAAATAGTAAATATATTACGTGGTAAATAACATTAATAATGATTAAATTATAAGGACGAATGAACGTTCTTCTCAAAAAAATTGTGGTATAAATAGGTATTCTGTAGAAATTTCAAGTTTTTATGATTATCTTTAATCGAATTACAACAAAACCGAAAGTAATGCAATTGTTAATGATATCAACACTAACTAGACAAAATGTTAATTAAGAAAAGATGCAACTCATGATATTTAGAACAAGATTTTTGGTAGAAAAATTAAATTGAAAAATGAAAAAACAATAAAATAATGAAACTTTTATTGCCATAAATTTGAATAAAACTTCGAAAATCAAAAAATTACCACAACAAATATGGTCCAAAAAAAAAAAAACAAAAAAACCTTTGATTGGAAAGAGATTTCTGATAGAGAAATCGTTTACAGACACATAAATAAAACATAATATACTCATATAATACTAATAGGATGAACCAATTTAAATAATATATTTCCATTTGTATTAATCAACACTTATAATATTTGTCATTTTCCCCTTATCTCTAACAGCTTAGCTATCCAAGAGTTTTGCCTGTCAACATAACTTTATTCCCTCACCTATCGTTTTTCCAATCAATATTTCATATTTTCTCTCTGGGTTTTCTTTAATTCCTTCTGACCAACGCTTTTTGGGTCTCACCCTCGGAGTTTTACCTATTGGTCATTATTTTACGTAATCACTCTGATTTATCGTCTTCATATCAACAATATAAAATTCTATTCTATATAGGCTATCAAGAACACGTCGAAGGAAAAGGAATTTCGTCGTTCACAATTAGTCAAAATGGAAAGTACGTAAATCACATATATTATTATTATGAATTGCTATTGGTTATTATATTCTATTAATTAATTTAGTATAACAAAATTAATGTATTAATATTTGATAATGTCATTTTTATTTCGAGTATAACTAATTTAAAATGTACAATCAATCGGTCCAAAATGTTCAAATTAATATTTACATAATTTTCTACATATTTTATACTAAGGAATAAAAAACAATTGATTTAAAAACTATTACAACCATTTCATTAATTAGAAATTAGAATATTTATGTTGTGTATTTAAAAATAAAAAAATAAAATTAATAATACTAATAATCATATTGTGTTTTTTTTAGTGCCGTTTACAAAAAGAACTATAACAAAACGAAATTATGTTTAACCGTACTCACAGTTCTTGTCTTCTGTCTCTCAACGTTTTACATCTATTATTCTTGTAAGTCATCGTGCGAAAATACAATTAAAAAATATTTGGTTGACAGACGGCCTTGCCGTTTTTCTGAATGCCCAATAATTTATTATTCAAAATACATAGGTAGTATATACATACATATGTCTAATTTTTTTTTACAAACAAGTGATGATTTTACTAAAAAAGTAAAAATATATACAGCTGTTTTATAGTACCTACACATGGAGATTTATTTATTGTGAATCGTCGATTTTATCGGATAATCGTAAGTCAATTTGATATCCGATATTTGTTTTTAATCAATGGAATTATTCAAGCATTTTTTTTTTTAACACTATTTTGAATTATGTAGGTACTTCTACTATTTATACTTTAAATGAGTATACACTTTGGATCTTTTAGTATCAACTCCTATTCTGTTTAATCACACATTGAAGTGGACAATTTACATTTAAAAATCGTAATAACACTTTTATGTTAAATTTACTGTTATGGGTTACACCTAATAGCTTAAAATTAATTCCAATATTTAATCTACTATGACTTTCATTTACTTGCTGTCCCGCACAGCTTTGCCTGTCTCAGTATTCAAGAAAGAAAAAGAGTAAAAAAAATAAAAACGGTTTTTTTCCGCGACTCTATTTCCATTCCCGTCCCTATCACTGCAAACAACCGTTGTTGTCCACAAGTTTTTAGAAATGCATTTTCTTTAATTTCCTAGTCATTCTTTAGAGTATGAATTTTGAACAAATCTTTTTTTAATGGCTGTCTCCCTCCTCCCTCTCCTACTCTCCTATTTGTGCTTATCAGGCAAACTCTCTCCGAGTATCAAGGAAAATTTGAAGCCAATGGTTATGTATTTTTTGAGTCTATATATCACGAACGAACGAACATTCATTTCTATGTATTATTTACATATACTATATATGTCTAGCTCGGCTTTCTCCGCGCAATAAAACAATTTCTTTCCATGGCTACCGAACAGGTAATGGATATGGGCGACGGTAATTTTCGGCGTACTTAAATATCGGCATAGAACCAAGTATTGACAGAGTTTAAGCGTACTTGCCGATTACGTTAATCAAAAAACTATATAGAACAAAAGTTATAGACAATTTAATTTACTATAAATAATGTCAGAAATTTATTTTTGTAAGAAATGATAACAACGAGATAGCAGTCAATCAATTAAAAAAAACTGTGGTTACTTGTACAGAACCATATATTTGATCTTTGAGGGCTGGGGGGCACGGGTTAAACTTAATCTATCGATATGAAATTTTGTATACTTCATTTATATACATATTTGAACCAATTTAGGGGGTAAGACTGAAAAAAATCCAATATCAAAAAATCACATATATGACGAAGGGCCACCCTAATGTATATATATATATATATAGATGTAAAGGATAAAAATTATTACTGTGAATTATCCTTAGAAGATAGACATAACCCAACCCGGACTTTTCTGTTGGTATTTCTAAGATATACGATTCTAAATATATTATTTTGATGTATCTTATGAGGCTTGGTGAGCAATGTAAGCGCCCAAAAATATTATTAAAAGTGTATCCTTGTTAATGTTAAAAATATTAAGGTAGGTGTAAAGAGGTGGACATACTTTGCACGATTGGTGGGCCACTGTTATAGGTGAAAAGTTTCAGAGAGGTAGGATATAGAAGATAATTTAATGTATATTTGTAGGTACACGTCGATTGATAATTGCTACCGAAAAACAATTCTGAACGAAATTCGGTAATACATGTTTTAAAAGGTTGTAATATTTACGATCTTCGTTGAAATCCGATATTAAAATTCTTATACAGAAAAAAAAAATTCTATACTAAACTCAACCATTGCTTGTTGACCGCTAAGTACTAATAACTAATAATAAACCTCTTGTTAAATTTTCAAGCATTTCTGTTCGGTCAAACAATTTTATCCACAGAGTATCTACCGAATAAAAATTAGATAAAAAGCTCGCAAAATTAAATTTGTAAATTAGAAATTTTTATCACTTTTATAAAAGCAAACATAAATTTTTTTTCTGAAATTCAAATCTCTGCGAACATTTTTATCTGAATTACAATAAGAAAACAAAATTGAAAATAAAACATTTCATAAGTTTTCCCGTTCTTCTAAAGTTGTTTCATTCTTAGCCTTCTTTAAAGTATCAACTAGATAACATTTTCTTTCATAAAAGGTGCTGCACTTGAAAATGAGAACAAGATTTCTGGTAGACATTTTGTATACAGTATAAAAGAATATAAATAAAAAATTAACATCATTGTAAAACCAACTCGCTTCACTCAGAATCTAAAACTTCAAAATTATTTTAATATAAAACTTGACGATTCCATGGTTAAAAAAATCAATGATTAAAAAAACCGAAATCAAATTTACCTAAAGTCCTCCGATGAAATTGCTTGTTTGTGAAAAATGATTCATGCTTTGTGCGTTCACCAAATATTTACTGTTGATAATAATATTTATAGTAAAAATGAATTTTATAAAATATTTGTAATAAAAATGGTACAAAAACGGGTTGTTTTAGATACCGCGATAGAGATCTGCAAAACGAAACCGTGTTTACAGTCTAGTAAGTATTGTTACTATTATTTATAAAAAACAATATATTGTTGTATTTTTATTTGTATAGAATGTATACATTTAAAAATTTTGTATAAAACATTTATTTTTATTTTTAGCCGTAACGTTAATGAACTGCATGAACAAAACTGTCGACCCGTGCGAAGATTTTTACGAATTCGCTTGTGGTATGTTCGAAACGAATTACCCGTCTTATACAACCTCGGACAACAGTTGGACTGATATAATTATGTCGAAAGTAAACTACAAAGTAAAAAGTAAGTGTAACCATAACGATCGTGACTTATAAATCAGTTTTCAAATTATTTCCATTACTATTATTACTATTTTTTTTTTCATTTACTCCCCGTTATAGAATTTCTTTCTCGAAATAACGGAGCAGACGAACCCGAGGCCGTTCATAAAACCAGAAAGTTTTACACCGCCTGTTTAAATTTCACCGAAGGTATTGAACGTTTTTCGATATTTAAAGATTACGTTGTGTTTAAAACTTGCATATATTTCTTTATTTTTATGTTATACAGGTTTGATCAGTGACGATAGTAATTATTATAGTCCATTATGGAGACTTTGGGAAGAACTGGGTCTAGACGAAAACTATTTAAACGATACGGTCGCACTGGATTTGGAAATCATTTCTTCGAAATTCCGAAAATATATTGATTCGAATATATACTTCGGTATTTCAACCATTGAAGATCCTAGAAATTCTTCGTCACATGCGCTTTTGAGTATTAGTACATTTGAAGAATCATCGAAATTTAAGCTAAAGTAACTTTATATCGATACACGGATCTAATCTACCTAAACTTACTCATATGAATATTGATAATAATATTTCACACTTTTACTTGTAATATATTCAGAAACGATAAAATGGAAACGAATAATGCTACAATTAACGAGAACATACCGAAATTTATCGAATATTTTCAATTGATGACCGACCAATTATTGAATCGTAACCAAACGTGTCAAAAAAGGATTTCTAACAGTCTTCTTTTAAACACGAGCATGGAACTAAGCTATTTCAATTTTGAATATTCAAAAGTAAAGCCTTCGATAATTATATATACTGAAAATTATTACTGCACACCAACACTTTGCAGATCTGTTATTAACAGACACGAAATAATATTTTTAAATTTTACAGCATACAGGTCAAAAACCACAATCGACTGTTCAATAATAATAATACAAAATATAGATCTTAAATAGAAAATACGTTAACTTATGTTCATTAATGTTCATTACAATACTAACATTGTAGTAATTTTAATACTTTCATATACACCGTGAGGTTATCGATTTATATGCGACTATAGTAGCATCTCGCCGCTACTTCCCTACTTGGTATTCCATCTAGAGATTCCACGACTCTCCCAGTCTTATATGAGAGTAACAAAGGGTTCTCTTTTCTTCTGGGTTCTTTTCCATTACCACGCGTAAAAGATGGATTTTAATTTAGCCAATCGTAACCTGCCCAGTGTAATCAGTATAATCTTCTCTGGACTGTATCTAATAAATTTAGCATTTCAATACTTTATAATGAAATAATACATTTATAATTTTCTATTTGTTATTTGATTAAAAATGTAGAAATTATATTAGGTAATTTACTTGCAGTAAATAATGTATTTGCGATTGAATAATCAATCAAATGTGTTTCCTTAAATGATATGAATACCGAAAATTTGCTAATTTTTAATTTTTCCTATACTTTAGCTTCGTCACGATGCATTTCATACTGAAATTGATATTGGTAAGATAATGACACTCCGAGAACTTCAAAATTTAACCGATGAAACACAGTTCAAGGTAAGCAAACGAAAATCATCTGCGATTAAAAAACAAACTTGGACAATTTTAAACTAAAAATAAACTTTGTACAGTTTAATTGGACATTATACCTGAGAGAGCTATTTCGTGAAAATGAGCCAAGAGTGTACGAGCAGTTGTTAGAAAATTCGGACGATTACGAGATTATAACGGACAATATAGTATTCTTGCAAAATGTATTTTCGTTATTATCCAAAACTCCGACCAAAATAATTAGTAATTATTTATTCAACGTGTAAACATTATCATTATTAATACATAACTTTTATTTTTATTTTTTTAGAAATGTCAGTATTATCGAACGCAGTAAATAATTTGTTGAAATTTCAGATAGTTCCGGAGACTTGGTCACCTGAGTGAGTAAAAAAAAAAAACAACTTCATTACAAATTATAATATAATCATCAAACATTTAATTACTATGATTTCTATTGAATTTACAATAGATATTGTTTTTCATTGACTACAGAACGTTTAGGAATGGCGACCGGATACGCTATGGTCGATACGTTGGACGATTCTACGAAAGCCGCAGCAAGTATACTTACGTTAATAAAATGCAACCGTAAATATTAAATTCCGGATATATTTTGTCCGTTGTCGATAGTTAGCCGAAATGAACGACAATATCATATGGGCTTTCCATAAAATGATCAGCGAATCGAGCTGGATGGATGATGAGACGAAAAATGCTACTCACCGAAAACTCGACTATACGAAGACTTACTTTGGATATCCGAACAATTACACGAACATTCTAAATGACTTATATAAAAACGTACGGGAATTTAAAATTTAATTTGTCTGTGTTATATTTATTATGATGTTATTGATTCGTAATGCATTTTTTAATTCCTATACATAGTTAAATATCACGGAAAATCACCTAGAAAATTTGATATCAATTACCAGGTTTCACTCAAAAAAATTATGGAATAATTTAGTACAGAAAAAAGATGGGGAAAACAAAGAGTAAGATGTGGTTTTTTTGTTATACGATTAATTAAATTATAAATTAAAATATATAATCGCAAATTATTTTTTTTACATATCCGTATTAAATTATAATTGTATAGGTGGAAGATGAATCCGGACGAAGTAAACGCATACAGTGACCCTTCAATGAATGCATTTTGTAAGTCGTATTATGAAACCGTAGTGTAATTATGTTATTTCCGATCGAATGCTATATAATATTATATTGCAGTCATTTTTTTAGGGTCTACCGAGAGCTATTGCTTGAAAAAAAAAAATGACTTTTTTATTTCTCTACCCAATATATAATATTTTTCTGAGCTAATTTCTCAAAAACGTTCACAGCATCAGTTTCTTGTGTCCGATTTCAATGTATTACATTTATATATTTATTACCTTATTCGAGTAAATTAATATTGAATGTTGTTGGTTTTCGCAGTCATGCCGGCGGCATTCTTACAAGCTCCGCTGTACCACAACGGTTTAGAGTGAGTATATATTATTATACAGAATGGAATTCGATATGGATTTCGGCAATTTCAAACGTGAAATACGATTTTATGTCCCGAACAGAGCGCTGAATTATGGTATGACGGGCAGTACTATTGGACACGAACTGTCGCACAATTACGACAACACCGGGAGATTGTTCAATGAATACGGCAACGTGCTTCAATGGTGGACGAACAAAAGTTACGAGGAGTATTCCAGGCGGGCCGGTTGCATGATAGACCACTATAATAATATATTGGTGACAATGCATAACGATACCGTAATCATCATTTTTTGTTTTTACACCTTTTTAGGTTAAGCGTTAACCTTAAATATTAAATATACCGCAGTGTGCCACGAAGATAAATTAATTTAACATACAATATTGTGTGTACCTAAAATGAGTGTATTTTCGTTTTTTATTATTATTATTATTTTTTTTTTTCGGAAATATTGCCATCAAACAAAAAAGTTAGCTATTTAACCCTCGAGGAGACGTGATACCCGCATGCGCCGTCTAGCTCCGTCTTATAAACACCACGGTGACGCGGCCAGCAAGGGGGACAATTGCGTGTTGTTCGTTTTAATATTATTAGAGTAAATTGATCTATATACTATAAAAGTTAAAATGTAAGAACATAGTCTACCGAAATGTCTGTATTTTCGACGTGGTTAAACGAAATATACGTATTTTCAATTTATTATATTTTGGCCACTCGTATCATCTCGCTTAAAAATTTAAAAAAAACGTAAACAATGAATGTACAATGTAAATAAACCGACCTACGAACCCCGCAGAAAATGTCTTGAAGACACACGTGTTATTTGTGTCAATGATTTTGTCAAACCCATACATTAGGCATAGCTGCGAAAATTCCGCAGTTTTATAGACAACTATATTATAATGAACGCTTTGTAGGATTAAGTCGGAATTATTGTTGAATTGTACCTACATGAATATATTATAGTTTATTTACACCAAACACACTGTCGGTACGCCGCGTGTTGTTTTTTTTTTTTTTTACAATTTCTTTGTAATGTACGCGTACTTATCTGTTGGCAGATGTACGTAAACGGCAATCAAACGCTGAACGAAAACATAGCCGACGTTGTCGGGCTGAAAGAATCGTATTTCGCCTATTTACGGTACGTGGAAAAACATGGCCAGGAACCCAGATTACCCGGAATGGAAAAATATAATTCGGAGCAATTGTTTTTCCTGGGATACGCCGTAGTGAGTATAATATTATTGCGTTGTGACAATCACTGTACAAATGTTCAGAGGACGCGATTTTTTAACTAACGCCGTAAATGTTACTATATCGTACAGTTTAAACGGTAATAACACTCGTATAGTTCAGCGAAATCGTCGTAATAAGTGGCGTGCACTGAGAGGGCGATGGTTTATCGCCCCCCCCCCCCCCGCACCAGTCAATATCGGTCTGAAAATATGCAACTGTTATACGAGTATTTTTATTTAGCAATTCGATCTCGGCATTTTATACCTCGGTAGAATTTTACAAGAGAATGTTTGATTTATTGACTGAAAAATGCCGGACCTGCCTTTTAAATTGTCATTTTTCATTGTCGGATTAGTCACCCATGCCTACCTACAACACAATAATGATTCAACGATTTATTCACGATTATTATTCACTTTGTACATATATACTCTCTCCCATATGAAAATTCCCGGGTACGCCACTTGACGTCGCGTATATACGAGCTAAAAATAACATTATATTGTATTATCATCGTTTTTTAATCTACGCCTTGTTACAAGACGCAGATCAAAAACCGATAATATACGTCTTGCTGATGTTATTATTTTTGCGCCCATCATCGTCGGTCACGTAAAAAATAATACCTAGGTACTAAAATATTTTTGTCTAATATTTTAGCATACCTTTATAAATATAATGACTTTATTTAAAAATCGGTTCATTATAATAATATTAATATTATTATTATACATAGTGACCTATAGAATTTAATATTACGGTGTATAATAAAAAGCCGAGAAAATTCCTATTTTTTTCGGAGTATACCTATAATACGGGTATTAATAATATAATAACCCGGCATACAATATGCGTGTTATATTTTTTCAGTGGCTCTAAAAGAAAGTCGTTTAAACGAACATTTCGTCGTTTAATTTCATTATTGGATTTTGAGCGCAGCGAGATTGGTTTTATAGGTTTCTTTTCTGTCGATTAACAACATTTAAAATATCGATCCGATATTCAAGTGTAGCATATTTTCTTGAAGAAAATTTTCCCCGTTTGGTGTACCGGACGATCGTTTTTCGACGTTCCTTGTCGTTTTTCTAGTAATTGGGAAACCCAGACAAACATTTTTTTATGAAAATATCGGTTTCATTACTTTCGATTTTGTTCTTATGTTGTAATTCTATTAAAAATGGTGGTAGTAGACATGCAATTTTCACAGAATACTTATACAAGCTTTTTATATACGTGCTATTTGGCGATAAAAAACGTGATGTTTTTTAAGTTCAAATGTCAACGACAATCGTAAAAGCTACAGAGGTATTTCGCTTAATATTTTCCAATTTATGTGAACATACAATATTTTTAGCTTCATAAAAATGCTCCAAACCCGTTTTTCGTTTGAAATTATTTATTTTTACATACGTTTATAAATTAAATTATTATAATCTAATTTATTTGTTATCTTCCTAATCTTAACCGCCAACTTACAACTGTGGACCACACATGGTGCGAATTATATAGGGTATTTCAAAAAAAAAAAAAAGTAAAATATCAAACTACTATATAACGTTTTGCAGTTTTATTTAAACGGAATATATTATATAGGTGACATTAACAAAATTAAAAAAGACCAATAGAGTGGTCGGTATCATCATTAAGGTAGTAAAAACAGAAATCAAATCTAATTAACAAATCGATTCTATTACATATTTCAACTAGAAAAGTTAATATTATAATTTTTTTCGTTCATTAATGTTAACAACTTGGTTAGTCCAATTGTCAAGTTAACGAGTAAAATGTGGATTTAATCCGTTTTTCGTTCTAATTTACTATAGCGAGAAATAATATTAAAATGTGGACCTATAAAATGTTTATTGAAAATTGTTAACGTTATTATTGTTGTAATTATTTTTTTTCTATATAACATTCTGAAATTCTGTTTGTTTGTACGTAGCAATTCTGTCAGTATGATCAGAGCGGTTTTGAATATTACGATGAATCAAATTTGCACAGTCCTAGTTCGGTTCGAGTACGAGGAGTTTTGTCGCTCACACAAGAATTTGCGAACGCGTGGTCCTGTCCGTCCGGCACTCCAATGAATCCGAAAAAAGAGAAATGCCAAATTTGGTGACCGTGAACGAAAGAAAATTTACTTTTCGAGTGAATTATAACAATATTATATTATCGAAACGACAATAGTTTATAATAATATGAAGACTATCTATATGTGATACTATTAGATCAATTTTATATAGGTATACGACACAAGTTCCTTTATATAAATACCAAATATCGTTTTGTTAACTTTTTTTTTATGTATACAACAGTTGTAAATAGATTATTGCGCTTATTCAAAATAAAATGTCGTACATGTTGGCCGTTTTATTATTAGTTATTGCTTATTGATATTAGCTATTAATAATACGAGTAGTAAAAAAGTGTGGTTAATTTCCAATGCTTAATACTGAAGCTATACTGACGGACATGAAATCTTTGGACTTTTCATGTTTAGTCGGGACGTTCAGATAAGTGAAACACACCGAACGTTAAACATTTTCATCATGAACATTATACTATTTTATTAAAACACTCTTAAATAAATGTTACATTAGTAAAGTCGAATATTTTATTTTTTTTTTTTTTATTCGTGTTAAACGACCATGTATAAATTAGATAATAAAATAAAATAAATAAATAAAATACAAATACAAACAAAACAAAAAGATACGTGAATAATTAATAAATCGCATGCCAGTTGACTATTTTCGGACTATAGAACATAGGTATAGGTATTATTGTAAATTTTGTTTTAATTGGTTATTTCATTTTGTCCTTCTAATATTTGTTTACTTCGATTGCATCTTTGGTCGCTGTTTTGAGGTCTGTAGCAGTACATAGAGTAAGTAGGGAAGTAGGTCTTCCTGCAGACCCCACTTCTTTAAGTTGTCCTTCGATTTTCCGATCTTCCGATCGTAGCCGGTTGAGTGTTCTCCATATTTGCTAGTCGAGGCCGTGTCTCGCTGGTTGGATCTGGTCATTTTTAATATGACCTATGGCAGGTTTCCAGTTGTCTATACGGGCATGCTCGGTGGGCTTTGTTGGGATATTTATACACTTCAAATACTATTCCTTGATTTTAATCTTGATCTATGTGATTCCTTGTCGTATAGAATATGGCGTCTGTCTGTTTTGAGTTTAGTCCTTTCTAAGTCTGTAGAAATTGTACGCATGATATTCGATAGGAGGGGGAGGGGTGAATCCTGCTATTGGGAAGATTTGTGGAGTCGTGTGTTTTTTAGGCATCCAATTATTTGTCAATAGTATAGTCGCATAAATACGATGTTATAAACGTTACGTTACAAATTATTATGGGGAACTACGGTCTAGGCCAAACGGGCCTTGGCTGGGGCTAATCGCGTCTCGTGTTTTTGTATACAGTATACGTAGTATATATTAAATGTTAATTTACTAGAAAAAAAAAAAATTGGAAAATAATTTAAAAAGCAAAATATCATAATTTATTTAATAGTACAACAATAATGGTTATAATATAGCCGCAATTAATATCGGAACAGTATTTGAACATTGTATTTGGTTTTAGATAATTTGCAAGGAGTTAAATCTCTTAGTTCAACACAAAAATAAATGCATTAGATAGTCGTGTTTATGAAAATAATAGTTGAATTTCATAAATATATGAAGAACACGGAGTAAACATTCTAGGTTAGTTAGACCTTGAAAATTACCTATGATTACGGACGAAAACAGAAAATATCAGTACCTATATAGTATTTTAGACCTAAACAGAAATAATGCAAATACACATCATGACACATGTATAATTGAATTATTTGGCGTCGGATTTAAAATTTTGAGAAATCTCAGGTTGAAAAAAAAACAATTATGTTTATCATAACACAATTGCAGGAAATCCATTCGATCTTATTTTTTTGTTAAGCGTTTACTGTTTTAGTTTGTTGACGTAACGTGGCGTATATTTTTAATTATCTTACTATTATTCAGTGTACAAATTTTCGCAGCGACTTCGTCACTCGTAATTGTTTTGTTTTTCGAATTTTTATGTTATGTTCCGATATTTACACTCGGTTGTAGTGTAATAACGGACGAGGACATCGTAATTTACAGTGGTCGGTTAGTCGAAAATATTTGTCTTGAAATTTCGATACGAATTTGTAAACGATTTTGGACTACTGTATGGATTTCACACAGATCCGTAGCAGATATTTTCTGCCTTATTGTTTATGTATTTAAAAATATTAATAAAATCCTTCAATAAACATTCGCACATTTTAAACACGTTCGTGTTTAAACATATCGAGCAAGTCCTATTATGTCTTCACGTGACACGCAGTAAACAAATCACTGATATACGTCATAGAATATAGAAAAAAAAATTCAATATATTGTACCAATTTTTCCGAGGTCAAATGAAATGCATATAAAATTATACACATACTTATGTGATATTGTAATTTTACTAATAATTATTAAAATACACGTATTATTCGCATGTGCATTAAAATATTTCACTATTGATTTTTAAATCGAGTTCCTTGCAACGACCTCGACAAAAAATATAATTTAATAATAATAATCGATAATAATAAAAAAATCGCCCTATAAATAGAGATTTGAGAAAAAAACCGGTGTACACTTGCAACGTGCAAATCAAATATTATCTTAATCGGACACGGATGCTTAACGCCTGAGAAAGCCAAAAAAAGTAATAAAAAACATCGTGCGTCTATCGAATCGTAAATCATAGTTTTTTTTGTAACGTTATTTCTGGACACGTTATTGTATACACGGTTTTATCGCTTGTCGTCATAATAAAAATTCATTTGGTTTTTTTCAGTGGTCTTTTTTTAGTTGTCACAGCAAATAGGTATTATAGATACCTATACCGTTCGCCTTGGACACTGAAATTGTTTTTTTTCAATTACAGTCGTAACAATGAGCACCGAAAAACTATTATTACATTAGTCTATCACGAGGTTAAAAAAATAATTATATGACCAATGAGATGATTAGTTTATACATCGGCATAAAATTACATCAAAAATATTTATATTCATATATATTTATTTCAAATACTGTCGGATTATATGAACAATCGCTAAAATATTAAAATATTCGCTAACCTTTAAATGCAGATAGTTGCATCTATGCAACGAGTTTTTTTTATTAATTTTCTGGTTTTTAAATTATTGTTATGCATATGATGCACAACATATGCATATTATTGTTATTACTCAATATACATGTATCTTCAGTATCTTTATATCATTAGTTTCGTATGATAATGATGAATATTAGTAATGTAACATTTGGTTATTCGGTATTCGGTATTTTCAAACATATCATAAAATCAGATGGTAGTCAGTAGATAATCATTCATAAGGGTTTAGGTAAGTTTATTTGTTTTTCATGTTGAAAATATACATGATTTCGGCAAATGAAAATTATTTTTTGATAGTAAAATACGGTGAAAAAATGTCGTATAGTTGTTTTGGATGGTTGGTACAACTGTAACCAAAAATCATTAACGGTTGCACGAATGCAACTATATACGCACAGACTTCTAATCAATGTTATCTATGATTATACAAATTAGAATATTGTTTTTTGTGATTTTTGTGATTTTTATTTGTTGAATTTGCCGCTGGATAGGCATAATTTTTTCACTTCATGTGTTTTAATTTGAGATCGAACAATGTCGAAATTTAAAGGACTAACTGAAAAAAAAATAAATAATGATTGATGCATTATTCGAAATACCAGAAGGTTCTGATGATGGGTTTTATGATGGTGATTATGATGAGTTTGACCATTTTAAAGTACCTGAACAGGTAGACCTATATTTTTCACATTCAGATGAAATACATCTGCCAGCAGTTGATGAAAATGTGGAGTATGTAGAATCAGTAAATCTGGATAATCCTATAATTAAAAATGTGCCCAATGACTTTTAAAATGATCCGACTAGTACAGATTTGTTTCAACCTATTTCTTTTACTAATGATATATTCCTTTGTATTCACCTCAACCTACTGTTTCTACTGCCCATAATAATTATAATTATTCACAAAAACAATTTACATCAATAGATTGGATAAACCCACCCTTTTTAACTGTAACAAACTCACAGTTTACCAGTAGTGGGGAGCTTCCGGCAGATATTTTAAGTCTAGATTCTGCATGCCGATTATTTCATTATTTTTTTCATTGGTAATCTTCTTGATCATTCTTGAATCCTTCTTGATTCTGTATGTCAATAAACAATCGGACAACTAATTTATGTAAATACATCCTAAATACGACCCTGGTAATAATCACGATTTGTAAGACGTTACATTAAAATAAATGTAGGTACTTATCTATATATATGTACACATATATCATTATTCAAACGGCGTAGTCTTAATGAAAATGACTAATTTTAGCTTACTGCTATCTGTATACGTTGCCAAAACACATTCAATAATAACAACCTACAAAAGAAAATTCCTTAAAATCGAGTTTTTATTATTTTTATTTATTTATTTTAAATTTAAACTAGTGAATTTCAATGTAATCATTTAGGTATGTAAGTTTCTATGCATATAATATATGGAGTGCTATAAAAATTCAAAACGTAATATTCTGGAATTTAATGTTCTGGAACATAAGAATGCGGAATGTTCCCGTAATATTCCGGAACGCAATAATCCGGACTAAAATTTCCCGGACTGTAGTAATCCGGAAAAATATCAATGGTTTCTAAAATAATTTCATGAGTATAAATTTAGGGACGTTAAAAGTTTATGTATACCTATAAAATAAATATATTTTTTTTTTTCAATTATGTTATTTCATATTTGTGACCACAACCAAAATTTGATAAAGATATGTCTTAGACGCAGTTTGACCTACAGTTAGATTATGGATTAATGCTATTAGAAGTTAATATTATTATTTTGATAAAATTGCTTATTATGGCATTGGTCTTGTCAACAGTTGTCATATCTTAATTGTTATGCGCACTCTTTTATTACCTAGATGCTGATTATAACTGACATGACGTACGTAAAAATGATAAAAAAATACGAGTATATAACTCGTCAATATGTTTTTAGTTTATCCATTAAATAAGAAAAATAAACATCAAATAATAGTTGACTATAGGAAACCATTAAATCAGCCTAAAAAATATACCGGAAACGAAACATATAAATAATATTTGTTTACTGTAATTTAGGATGTATACTTATATTATGTTACAACTTTGGTTACTAAAAATAAAAAAAAAAACCGACCGATATATAATCGCTTAGAATTAAAATTACTACGAGCCATACGAGATATTTCGTTTTCAAATGTGTCTCAATTTGAATGGAATCTTTGAAATGTTTTAAAACAGAAATAAATAAATTCGTAAACAATATTCTTTTCACGTGCTTAAATTAAACATAGTATTTTGAATAAATATTTAAAGATTTTATGAGTTATGACTTAAATATGTAGTGGAAATACCGACTTCAATATGAGTAAAACAAATAGAACAGAGTTGAATTAATTTATTTACAGTTTGTGATTATATTAGTAGGTAGTAGGTACCTAACTAAATTCATTAATACGCATATTTATGCAATATGAGTGATTAAGTATCTATGAACATGATTAAAATAGAATTTTACACTATAATTTTCATAATTTTTTCGGTAGTTACGGTCCTATTTAACAAAATGTTGTTTTTCAAAAATTGTGCGGTTCAATATTGCCCAAAAAAAACCTTGCCAATATTTGTATACAATATGCACAAATATATTTAAAACAATAAGTACCAATTCGGAAAGCTCTTAATAATCATCTTCAGTAGATTTATTTTCTGTGTAGAAAGACTCGATATGTATCAGAGTAGTTTTAATGAATAATTCTGTTTTTTCTTTTACTTGGTATAATTTTGACCATTTCTCCTGCCCCTCAGTAAATTAAAAAAAAAAATAATCCCATTTTTTTTATTATACAATATTAACGGGATACTAATGATTGGGCCATGAAAAATGTCATATTTTAAAATTGAGGGGGGGGGGGAAGTTAGGTTTGAAATGTACGTGACTATAAAGTATTTGTATATTTCGACTAGTTATCCAATAATAATTTTAAATTAATAAATAATAAGGCTGTAGTTATTTAAATAAGTGTAAACTGTAAATTAAAATATGAAAAAAATATATTTGCCTGAACTCCAGAATTTAAATCCAAATTGATTGATACGCAATACTATTAATATATATATAATTATATATATGCTAAGTGACAACAGAAAGTCAAAAACAGAATTTATAGTGACAAGTGAAACTAAATTTCACTTAAACACGTTTCTGTTCGATAACTGAATACTTACGATAAACGTATAAGTATTAATTTAATAAATATATTAGTTCATGACATCAGCTGCGAGTCAAACTCAAAAATAATATTCAAGTTCTAGGTATGGTGGTCAGTTAATAACGCCACCGCGTGATGCTGTTTATGGATAAATTGGACCAGGAATACAAATGATAATTTATAGCAGTGATACAATGATAATTTATCATGATTTAAACTAGATTTAAATATAAACTAAAGTATTATTATATTTTTTTTAAATTAAATTTGAATATTTGTTTTATTATTATTATTATTTGAATATTTTTTTTTTTATCAATATTGTATATAGTGCCCTAAATATCAATTCTTACAATAAAATATCACAGACATTTGTTGACATTCGGCGTTGCCGATAAGAGAAACGGAAACTTTACTCTTTTAGTCGCACATTTTATTTTACTATAGACTAAACATGTCCAAAATAAAAACAATACGAGTACAAATGATACTATTCCGTCGAATACTCAAATTTATTTTAACTAATACTTTGTCTATACTTTGAAATTCAAAAGTAGGTAGTTGTTTTTATCCCCAAAAATAAGGGTGACAAAAAAATAACATAAATATAAAACTGTGGGGCAGCTTGTTTCTTAAATATTCTAGAAAACAAATTCCAGAAAAAGATAATACTTCCCTATGCAACAAGTGTCTTACGATAAATTGATCATCCTATATACCTAGGCATTAGGAATATTATGTAAACTAAACAGTTAATCGACTGTTATCTACGCTTTTCAGAAAAGAAGAAACTTCTCGACGCAAGATAAGTTATTAATTTTCTAGCCCAATTTAAAGAATACTATTATAGGTTATAATTAAAAACCGGATTTGATTGCATTTAAAACACAAAAAAATCGTATATTACAATTATATAATTATATTTATTTATTAATTTATTTATAATTATAATTATAAAAAATACGTAAAAATTGCATAGTAAAAATGCAAGTTATGTAAAAAAAAAAAAAATAGATAAATGTTACTTTTTTAGTAAAAATTAATAATTGGATATATTTCTAAATTATTTTCATTAAATGAACAAATTCATTTGCAATAGCCAAACCTAAACGAAAATAGTATATTTTATTATATGAGAAATTAAAAAAAGTATTTACACAAACTTCTTGGATCGGTTGTTCGTCAACAATTATGTAAACGTAATTATTTCCAATATCGTTATTTGGTCCATAACGCTTTTATAAATATTTGGTATGTAATTTTTTCTTAAGTGCTTTTGTCCGGAATTGATTTGCCAGTATGCTTTTCCAAAAATGATTCTAACACATGATAGCCCAGGTTGTTAAAATGAATATTTGCAGCAAAAAATGCATTACATAAATCTTTAAAAAATACATTTTTACTATTCGAATTTTAAGAATTAATCAAAAGCTGTTTTTTTTTTTATTTATTCCTTTGTAATGCCCTTATGTGTTGAACTGAAAAAAATATTCATATATTTTTGAAACAATATGTAGTATACTACGTGTTATGGCTTCGAAAATCAATATTACTTTTCGGGGAAAAAAAAATCGTCACCAACAAGTGTACAAGTGTAAATTGAACTTTAATCGAACTGCGTTTATTTTACTATGCGTGTTTTTTTTTTCATGCCTGTTAAAAAATGTATTACCAAAAATATTAGCCCGATTTTGCAGTTGCATCATTTGCGAAAGAACATTGTGCCCAGTCAATACGTTGGGAGGTCGAGTTTTTGATTTTTTTTTTTTACAGTTTTCTTTGTAATTAACGAAAAAACCGGAAGTTTACGGCAGTACTTGTTGACTTTTTTGTAATTCGATTAAAAATAATTGTAGAAACTTGAAATTATCACATAGAAATTGGTTAATCTTTACATTACGTAGTGCAATTTTCAAAACATTCTGTTTTTTTTTTTAGCTTCACCCTGGCTATTCGACTTTTTCAAAGATTTAGTTTTGGTTTTTGTGGATATAATAGTTTTGGCCGTGCAGAAATGCTTTAAAATCGTACACAAGGTTTATCATATGAATTGTAAACTTAGTGATCAACACAAAAAAAATTGAGCGTAAAAATCGCGGAATTTCAAAGCATGTAGTTTAGCTAAACAACTCTACTCGTGTTTCATTAACAATGGTTTATCGTTGCGTGCAGACATTTTTTTGTTTGTGTTTATTACATAAAATAAATTTATAAGACGTATACTCTTTGAAATCGATTTGCTTACAGTTGTTTAACCGAATAAGTTAGTGTTCATTAAAAACGACGAAATTAGAACATTTAGAACGGTTTTGGCGATTATATTCGAAACGGCTACGAGTATAAATCGTTATAGTCGCAGCCTAAATGCAGATTTGATGATATCGACAGTATCGCGTTGACGCGTTGTGTGCACTTTGAAATGTAGTACGGAAATAATATCAACACGAAAATATAATTAACGTTCTGCAGATGAATTCGATGTTTTCGCATAATACGAACGTGAACTCATCCGTTGAAAAATACAGTCCGTTCGTCCAACGTGAACATGTTTGTATTTTTAATATTGAACGCGATCGTCATTTATAACTCGGTGAAAATAAATAAATAAAAAACTTAAAAACCCGCTCCCTGTATTATCTGATACTAAACATTATTTTATACGTTATATGAGCTTCGATTTACGATGGTTGTTGTACACTTACTTTTGAAATTATTTCCATTTTATTCGTACGGCGAATAGCGAAAAGTTGAAATTATCCGCAAACTGTATGTACGAGATGAATTTTGTCGACTAAACTACCTATTAAAATGTCGGTATTATTATTTCTTTGCAGTACATTTTATACAATACGCTAACAAATATCTATTTAATGCAGCTGTTTTATGTTTCTATACACTTAAATTTTTAAAATTGAAGCAATTTAAAATTTCAATTAATATAGATACATATCAATTTAAGACGATTTTTTTTTTTTTTAGATAAACGGTCACGTTACATTATTATTGTCGGGGTTTCGTAGTATAGTTCTGTTTGACAAATTATACAAATAGGCATTAATATAAAATTACTACTAAATATGAACATAAATAATTTCGACTGTAATTATTATAATTATTTCTGTTATCTGACAGGAAAACAAACAATTTTTGTTGGTACCTATATTATATTTATAGTGGATCAGACAAAGTGACGCATAAATTTGGCCCATCTGAAAAGAAATCGATTATTATAAAACGTCGAAAAGATTTGTTGGTTTTTGCAAAAGTTTGAAGCACGTTTCTCCATCTCCCCCCCCCCTCCCACACATCGACTTTTTGATGTTTTTCTTTTTCAATTATCTAGCATTTATTTTATACAAATTTGTAACAAACCCTACAATTTGTAAGGCCTTAGTTAAAGTTAGTGAAACAATGGTCGTACAAACTGTGGGATTTGTCATATAAATTCGTACAAAATAAGTACTAAATAATTGACAAAAAAAAAAATATCAAAAAATCGATGGTGTGAGAGGGGTGCTGGAGAAACGTACGTAAACGTTTGGCTATTTTTCGAGGATATTTAAATTTGACCGGCCAATATCAGGGCAGAACGGGCTCGAGTTTACGGTTGTCCGTTGTCAGAAGAGCGACAGGTTCCGCAGGACTATATTATTTTGCGTTTATAAATATCGGTCACGCGATCGCGTTTTTGCGCGTCCGGATTCAGTGGTTCATGCGACGAAATGGATTAAAAAAAAACAAACCAAAAAACCGTTAACACGTGCAATTCGTATATAAAACACAATATTATTATATTACTAGCTGTCCCGCGCCCGGCGTTGCTTATGCCAATTTTTATTATTATTTTACCCATATTCATTTTTGGTTTTTGCCGTGTCAGAATTGAATGAAAACAAACAGGCGGAAACAAGGGTAGTCCACCTTCGACGGACTAAATATGTTCTATTGTGAAATTTTAATAGCGCAAATAATAATAAATTATTATCATAATTGATTTCTTAAAACCATACACTCAAGCAGACAGTTTTTTTTTAAAGATTTTATTTGCAATCTTGTGCCGTTATTTATTACCATAGATACCAAAGATACGTTTTTACCGACCTTTTAAATTTTTGTCTATAGAGTATACAAACACAACGTTTATAATATTAATGCAATGGTATCGAGTTCAGATAGCATTACGATTTGTACTAAATATATTGTTGAAAAAAAAAAAAAAACACAAAATCAACAAACACGCTCGATTCACCAACAATAACCAATATGCTATTATTATTTTAATCAGCGATGAATAGCGACAATACAATAAACAAAAATATATTATCATTTAGCGCCACTGTCATTTCATCATCACCGCACATTCCTTTTAAACCGCAACCTCTGCGACTTAAGTCGGTACATCTAATTGGTAGAATTTCGAAAAACCGAATTGCGGTAAACTAACTGCGATGAATAAACATTTTTCAAAAACACTCACTCAACAAACACAAAACTGAAAAACGTTCAGATCGAATAGACTGCGCGCTAAGAAATTAGTAAATTAATTTTTCCATAGATACCCACACCAGTACGTCATGGATTTCATTTTGTGTTCTTATCCGTGTTACCACGGACGCCCGCGATTCGACAAAATATAATTAAATTTCTGAACTGAAATTGCCCGTAACCCGAATTTTACGGGACGGTGTAATCGACGGGTGGTGAATTTCAATGGCCGTCAATCTCTTCCGGACAATGCGGAATATTTTGCAAAAAACCGCGTTAAAATCGCTCCGGTCGCTTCATTTTTAATTTACGTAGAATGTAGATAAATTATTGTAGTACAAAGCGCGTTTTCGTATCCCCAGCAGTCAGTGGCGCGCCGCGCGCACATACGTTAGCAGAACTGCCAACACTAAAGCGAGACATAAACGCGTATGTGTGAAGCAGGCGTAAAAAAAAAAAAAAAAAAAAAAAAAAACAAACCGCAACATGCATTACGATGGCTGGGCGTTCAGTTAGACGAAGGCCGACATATAGTCAGCACGCGACCACGACGACGGCCGATCTAGCTCGCCGGTTTCGGACAATAATCGCACGCGCGGTGACGCGGTCACCCGTACGTGAAACGAAAAACCTACAGGCTCACGGACCGTCAGGGGTGAGGGAGCTAGGGTGCCGTGTGCCGCGGAAGAAGGACGCGAAAATTATACCGAAATGAGTAAGTCTATTGTGCGCATACAAATACAATATACATTAAAATAATATTACGATACCTAATACACGACGTTATTTATTTCCGAAAAAAAAAAAAAAAAAAAACAAACCCATTAAAACGACTAAAAACTAAATCCACAGGTTGGGCTGCCAATCACAATGAAAAATATACTATCGTAAATTCAACAGGTAGTCGACGGATTTCGAAATTAACGTTATTTTCGAAAGTTCCTATTGCAACGTGCCCAGTGACTTGAATGAGTAAAAAAATGTGTACTTTGGTGTTTTTTTTTCTTTTTTTTTTGATAATTCACTCGTAAGACTCGTCGAGAAAAATACAACAAAATTGACAAAATTATTACCGACGAATACTGAAATTCCGTACATTTTAATCGCATACGAATAAATAATTATAATATATTATTAGAACGTGCCGAATAAAAACACCCAGAGTACCGACAGTTTAGGTAAGGTTAGATACGTTTTCAATTAAATTTTTCTCGAAGTATCGTTGTAAAAACTATTTTCAAATTTAATAATTACTAAAATCTAGGCGCCCGTCTCAAAAACGTAACACTGCAGCAGTGTTCACGTGCGCGTTTGTTCGAAAGTATGTTTATTATTATTGTTATTATTATTTTTTTTTTTTTATGAAAATTCAACATATTTCTTCCTCGCGGATATTAATATTTTGAAACTTATAAGGTACCGTAATTTATAGATTTTATTTTATAATGTTATTTTTAATTGTTATAGTTACACATTAACAGTCTTGTAGAGAATACTTGTAGAATGTAATCTGAATTAATGAGTAAAATGTGTTCAGAATATTTATTTCAATGTTTTTCCAATAGTTTTTATTTGTTCGGTTAATTTACATAAACTATCAGTTTCAGAATAAACAGTTCTGAAATTAACGTTTAATCGCTCAATATTTTTGTTTAAATAAATTGATTTCTGATTTGTATAATTAATCAAATAGGTATTATTTGTCATTCATAAGTAAATTTTAGATTTCGAGTGGAGTGAAGAAGCTTATTAAACAAACTTAACAAACAAAATTAAACAAAATTAAACAAATTATTATTAAAAAAAGAACCTATTAAATTATTTTACTATAATATGGTATAAATATTGTTGACAAAACATCACTATCAACTAAACTCCGCTCTGAATCGGTTTTTCGTAAGCAATGATTTAACGTTGTTTACAGGTATACGAGGCTTGGCTATTAAATAACGAGACTGCTTATGAAAAATGGTTTTATTTTAAAAATTATTCCACAACCAAATGTTCCCCTTCAATATACTCTCCTCCCCTCTTCACACACCGTTTCATTCGTTTCTTCCATTGCTCGAGGCAGTGCTGGAAGTCTGTTTTCGTAAGACCATTCAGGAGTTCCGCCGATTTTTGTTTCACCTCTTCCATCGACTCAAACCGGATTCCTTTTAAGGCAGACTTTATCTTCGGAAACAAGTAAAAGTCGCAGGGTGCCAATTCGGGTGAGTAAGACGCGTGTTCGAGTACTGGAGTGCCTTAAGCGGCCAAATAACGCTTCATAGACAGCGCGTTATGGGCAGGTGCGTTATCCTGGTGCAAGATCCACGACTTGTTTTTCCACAATATCGACCGTTTCTTACGAACTCATTCGCGCAATGTTGCCAAAACTGTCAAATAGTAATGTTGGTTCACAGTTTGACCCTCTGGAACCCATTCAGTCATCACGATGCCGTTGATATCGAAGAAAACGATCAGCATGGTTTTGAATTTGGATTACGACTGAATTGAATTCCGGTGCACTCTCGACCTTTAGAAAATAATTTATGCCACTCAAAAACACGCGCCCGAGATAGCAAATCCTGACTATAGGCATCTTTTAACAACTTATAGCACTCAGTTGAAGTTTTTTTTAGTTTAACGAGAAAATTTTACGTTTAACCGTTGCTCATGTTTTTCGTCACACTTTGTTTTCGGCAAGAGAAAAAAACACGTTCGTTTCTAAACGCTACAGAAAAAATACTAATGCACTAACAAAAACCCAATTGGGTACTAGCATAATAGACACTTCCAGCTAATCAGCGCTGTATTCGGTTTTCCCCTAACCTTTTTGGAACGCTCTCTGTGCGCGCAGTCTCGTTTTTTAATAGCCAAACCTCGTACGTATTATACGACTAACTAGATAATACGTATTTTCTACCAGAAACGATCACCTTTTAAGTTGATGATCGGGGCAAGATTACTGGTAGAAAAGTTGTTTACAGACAGAAAAAAAACCCGCTACGCGTTACGTTGTGGAGCACGAGGCGTTAATTTTTTCCAATTCTTATAGTTCCTCTTTTTTTATTTTTCCAATTCGAGCACTGAACACTGCATATTGTGTATATTAAAAATACATTTATTCGAATACTTTGCAACACTGCCCTTAAGTAATTATCACATCACTTGTGAATGATGATTAATAGTTTAATATATTTAATTTTTAAATTATGTCGTAGTTGTTATTATAAAACGAACAGTGTGCACCTATAATATTTTTATCAATTGACTCGTGACGCGACTACTCGGTAGCCGTTTTTAATTACTGCCATAAAATAAGTTAATGAATGTTAAATTTTATTCATCTAGCATCTACAATTTGTGCTCGATCGTTTATCAAACAAGATTTTCCCGTCGTCGTTCACGTGACAAAAAAAAAAAAAAAAAAAAAAAAAATGAATCGAAATATTACAATATAGGTGTGTAATATGTAGGTAAATTAAAAACTGTGTAATGTTAACAATACTCAACGGGAAAAGCAACCGTATTATCACGTACGCAAAGAACGCTTTGTATGTATTTTTAATCCGCAATGTGGATCGGTTTTATACGGTACTGCGAAAAAAAATTCCGTTTATTCCATAACGTCGTGTACAACAAGACGTCTCCATCAGCCGTCAGCATACGAGTCGTAATTTTCGAACGGGACGCAACGACGGTTTCGCCTCTTCACGAGGCCCCCCGCAATACCCGTGAATAATAAAAAAAAAACATTCCCGCGCATTCGCAACGATGGATACGTGTTGTATTACACAATTTTTTCCGCGATGCCTTAAAACTTGGTAAATAAATTACGCGAATATTACTTATAAGTCATATATATTAGTCATTATACTCGTGCGGTTTTTAGCGCATAATACTTTCCCCGGCAACGTATACCTAAACGCCTGTACGACGCTGCCCTCCGGATCGCGAGAGTTTTTCACTTGCCCCCCGGGTGTTACCGGCTACAATGCATACTCTCGTCTCTATACAGTATTGTAGGTACCTATATAGCTAAATAATTTGCTTTGCTTATTGGTAAACAGGTGCTACTAAGAGTGTGTGTGTTTTTTTCTTTCTATTTGTTATTCGATTTGAATAACTATGCGTAAGTGCATCGTCATTATTCGTGATAACATTCGATATATGGCGTATGTGTATTACAGATAGGTCTATAACAGTTATACTGTGCTCACGGGGGGGGGGGAATCGTGACTACACAATAAATAACAATATGAGTACCTAACGCCTAATTGAGATTTTTTAATAAATTGCCAATGGTTTAATTTTGGAATTCCGGGCGTAATAGCGAGGAATGTGGAATGTACAGGTTTTGTTCACATTATGATGTGCGATTTTTTTTTTTTTTTTTTTAACGAATTTTCGAACAAATATTGGTCGAAAATCTTATTGAAATTTTTTTGTAGAGGTTTGAATTTAGTTTATACGTTGAGAAAGTCGTTTTTGATTTTCCTTCTAGTCTCCTTAATGATGGGGAAAAACGGGAAACTAAACGATTCGTTTTCTCTAATGAGAGTAACAATAACCGTATTATTATTTACATAGGTGCACTATTAGCCTACCATTGAAGGTTTTTATTATTTGTGGAAGTAATTTCATCATAAACATTTAGATTGTTGTTCCGTTAATAGCGTATAAGAATAAATAATTTTTAGTTTCTGAATGTAACGTAAAAGTAATTATAGTTCTAATACGCTGTATTATTTTCTCGGGAATCATCTTTTCGGCAAGTAAAAATGCTCCGGTTTTTTCACGTAGTACATTTAACGATGCGATTGAAAAACGACCGGTAGTACTTTATCTGAAGAAAATATTATCTATATTCCCGACAGTTTTTCGATACGATTTTAAAAACTAACAACAAATGTCGATACATCGGTTTTATTTTTGTTGATTTCTGGGTTACTGTGACCGAAACCACGACTGATACTACTTTGCTAAGAATCTATTTTTTCGTACGCGATGATTTAACGTTTTGTACAGTACATGAACTTAATTACCCTATGTATCCTATTTTTCTAGTTACCAACTTACAACAGTGAGCAAGGTTACAATTTATCAGTTTTCGTTTTAAAGTTTTTGTTTTTCTGAAATTAAATTTTATCTAGATGGCACTTAAAAGTCATTTTTTAATTTTCCAAGCGATCTTCAAAATAATTGGGAAAAACCGGTAAAAAAACTCAGGAAAAACAGGAAAATTTACGAAATGTTTAATTTTCAATTTTTGCTTTTCGTTGGAATTCAGTCAAAAATATTCGTAGAGACTTGACGTTCGGAAAACAAACTTATATTTACCTTTTTTAAACTAGGTAAAATTTTTAAAATATTTCAACCATTTAGAAATATTTATAGATATTTTATTTTTACAATTTTTTATATAATTTTTATTAGGTAGATACTCTGTGGATAAAATTGTTTGACCAAACAGAAATACTTAAAGATTTAACAGGAGATTCATTATTAGTCTTACTTTTTAGTAAAAAAAAAAACAAAAGAAAATTAGTGTATTGTAGAATTTTTTTATAGGAAATTTAATATTAAATTTTGACAAATACCGTAATTATTACGGCTTTTCAATACATGTATAGCCGAACTTGGCTCAGAATTGGTTTTCGTTAGCAATTATTAATCGATGCGTACAGATATACACTAAATTTCCCTCTATATACTAATTCCCCACTATTCTCGCCTACAACAGTGGCCAAACTATCTTGCGAATTATGCCCTACTTTTTCTATTTTAAATATTATTTTTTAGAAACTGTTTATGTCGATTTATATTTTAAGAATGTAAAGGAACTTCATAAAATATAATATCTTCACATTTCGAACATATTAGTCATTTAATTTTAATTTTTTAACGATTCATACGTTTTAAAAATTTTTTTATAAAACATTTCAAACGTGGAGACTTATTTAAAAAGCTTCGCGACCCCGTTCGTGAGCGTTTTTAACTTTTTTCAAACATTGCAAATCGATATACGATACGCTTAACGTAATATTATAGCATATAATACAGTCTGAATTCAGTAAACGGATAAATTTGTCAACATTGTTGGTAATTTTCGTGTTATTTTTTTTTTTTTACATAATATCGTTACGACTGCTGCCAAGACACCTGAATAATAAATACATACAAATTCCTGCGAAACGACATTGAAATAACAACGGCGCGTTTAAACGCGAGAATAATTAATTATTACGGCGTATGCACGTCTTTAATAAATTTGTTTAATAATGTGTTTATGTTGTAAAAAATATATTAAAATTGCAAACTTTATTTGAACATTTTTTGAAAAGAAAAAATACGCGTTGATTTATTTATTTTTTTTTTAAATATACGTCGTGCCGGACGGTTTAGCACGTTGCACACATGTACATCATAAACCGAACGTCATATTTTTATTATTAAACGTTTTATTATAATTTTATGTATATTGTGCGCTGCTGCTGCTGCTGCGTTCAATAATCCAACAGTTTGAAGCCGTTAAAAAAAATGTCGAAGCTCGGAAACCGAGGTATTCCGTTTTACGCGCCAACGGAAACGTACGTACTTAATGGCCGTTCGGTTCGGTGCCGTTGATCGCGCTCGACGCACACGTGGACTTTTAGGTTATCGTTTTTCTACTCGCGGCGCGCCGTATAATATTTCTGATTTTTTTATTTTTTATTCTTCGTCCAGATACAATAAAATATCAATATAAACACGAAACGCAACTGTAAACATTGGAAACGGTAGTTGACGTTCAGAAAAAAAAAAAAAAAACAAAAAACAAAAAAACGTAAACACATGCGATAATAATCATTAAAAATAAATACGGTGTATTAATATGCTATCTGTTCGTAATGTAACATACCGTAATAAAATTATTGAATTAGTATGTATTCACAGCGCGTCGCGTTCAATGGATATTTTCATAGTTCGTATTATCGTATTCTATAATTTCGTATTTATATATTTTATGGCGTACCGACGAAATCGTTACAAAACTGGTTTCGATACAAATGCATAATTGAATACCTCAGACTGAAATTGATAATATGTTTTCTTTGTCGTAAACGAACGCTAACCGTGAACGTTGCGATATTGTTTGTCTTTCAATAATAATATTGTTAACGAGAAAAATTTTTTAAAAAAATCGCACACCGGCGACGGCGGCGTTACAGAATCGTGCACAGTCACGTATCAAACGTTATTTGGAAACCGCCGGAGACGACTACCGCTCGTCTGTGTCAGTTAAAACCGCCGCCTGTGATATACTTGCTCGGCCGATTGTAATTCTGCAGTGTCGTGTTCGTTATTAATACTATAAATAGGTACCTATCTACAAATTGACACGTTCGTCCGAATATTAAACGGACGTTTACCACCGTGGCAGCATGATAATGATTGTCAATACAGTGCAGAGACGTATTCGCTCATTTTCGGCGCATCGGAATTCCGAGCTGCACACTTTACACTTTTTATAATTTTGACGGTTTTAGTAGAAATGTAAACTTATAACGCTTATGGGAAATAACTACTGCTGCTTGGGTGAATTCGTTTTTTATCTTCACCACTAAGTACAAAACTATGATGTGTAATGTTTTCAAGCATGTTGGGCCAAATACCTTATTTATCATTTATAAGTAGTTTATGGGAACACACACCTAATAGACTCTCAAGTCTACAAGACTACAAATAGTACCTTAAATAGGGCACTCGTGTACTGCTGATTATTTTTGTAAACTGCAAACATTGGTTACGAATTAGGATAACAAATCGTATCATAGTTTCCTGTTAGCACCTATTACACGTGGGTCTGGCGTTTTGTGTACACATATTATATTGTACATTTTACGAAATTGTATACAGGCATACAATATACATATTATATTATATAGATATAGGTATCATGTTATTATAATGTTTCAAGAAATAAGAATATTATATTTAGAATATAAATTAATTTTCTCGTTAAGAATAATAGCGCACAATAAGGCGAATGATATGATGTGTTTTCGGCGATGACAATGAAGGCGGGGTACAAAACCTTTTTAAAACATAGTTTGCTTGTCAAAACAATACCTGTGCACGTTTCGGTTGAAATTCGGCCCCTCGCCTACTATATTATTTACAACTTAATTTTCCACACTTTATAATAATGTACAGTGACACCTCAATGTTGTGTAAACATTTTTGATGTAGTGATTCGTGTTTACAAAATTAAAAAAAGAAGAGATGATACTGAGGATGGGAGCGGCCACAGTTGTAGGTGAGAACTAGGGAAGGTAGGATTCTTTAAGGTTACATCATTTATATCTGTAAGAAATGATAAACTATTACTTGACGAAAGACGATTCCGAGCGCAGTTCGGTAATACATAATTTGAAGTTCCGTAATTTTTTTTAGCGATCTTCGTTTAAATTTGATTTAAAAATGCTTATTAAAAGGAAAAAAAGTTGTCTCATGATTTAGACATATTTTTTCGCGTCTAGGTAAGTTTAATATAAGTATTATTACCAAGTTTCAAATGTCTACGTGTATTCATAACCGAATTACAGCAAACAAATTCTCAAATATTAAAATTCTTTAAAAGCTCAAAGGTTTTGGCGATGATATCATAAGAAAGTAAATTAAAAAGGCAACAAAAATATATCTTGTGATATTTCGATCAAATCATTTTTTCTGGTAGAAAACGTCGTCCGTGTATTTTTAAAATAATGAAATCGTGAAATCGTACTTTTTCTTACATTTTTTCCTACATAAGTGCTTTTATTTGAAAAAAAAAATCAAAAAGTGACATCTTTAAAGTAAAATTTAAACAACTCAATTTTTCAGAAAAGTTGCTACACGTAAAAATCAGAGCAAGTTTACTAGGAAAAAACGTACCAACAGACTAGAACAATGGAAAAGAAGAAAGAATTAAAACAGCATTATAAAACAAATAGCTCCCTCGTTATGCTCAGAATCTAAAAAAAAATTCGAATATAATGAAATCGTTTTTTCCGTTAAATACCCCGTAATTTCTACTTTTTTTCTCGTAAAACTGTAAGAAAATACCAAATGGTACTTTATATGCTTCTTTTGAAATTTACGATTTCTAATACAAAAAAAACTAAAATAATGAAATTAATTGTTCGAATTTGTTCGTTTTTCATTCAGGTTTTTTCCCAGATTTCTTCCAAATATTATGCCTACTTGAAAAATCATAAAAAGATCTTTCCAATGCACCAATTAAATCCAAAAAGCTAAAAAAAAAAAGGCTCTTTTGTCTTTTTTCGATTGTATTAAGAATTTTGGTGGACAATGACAAATTTGAGGGGATGCAATGAAGGAAACTTCCTTTCCCTCCCCGAAAGCTTGTTTTACAAAGATAAATTATTGATAAAAACAATAAATTTAAAGACTAATAGTTAATAGTTAAATGTTTAATACATTTTTCACGGGAAATCTTATTGTAAACATCAACACCAAGAATGATTTTTGGTAGAACATTTTGTCGAATTGGTGTATTAGATTACTAATGCTTTTTAATTTTACTTTTACTTTCTTTCTTATTTTTTAGTACCGTTTAGATCTTGGTCATCCAAAAAGCCTCGACTGCTGCCATTTTTACTTTTCTTAATAATAGAGGAAACATTCGGAAAAACGGGGATTTCTATAAAACATCGGTTTCCGTTAAAATAAAATGAAAAATGTTTAACCGTCTGCAATGATTCATCTGTACATATAGTAATGAACTAAATTATTATTATAATAGAATTATATAAATAATTCTACTTTAATTTATTATTATTATTATTATAACTTGACATCAAAAAAACAGAAAGCAGTACATTTTTTAATGATCTAACATAAATAGTAATCGTTTGTATAGCATTTTTCTGCCAGAGTAGAAAGGATCCAAACTTTTAGTTTCTCCTAAATAAATATTTATACATTTAAATATATACAGATTGAAGTTTTATTTTATTTTATTTTTAATTTATAGAGTTAAAGGGATCATTTTGATATGAGCCCTGAAGTCTCCATAAATCTAATTCCGGCCCTGCTAGTATTGAGTATGGTTCGTACTCTACATACAAATCGAAAGGCTAGGTACCCGAACGTCACTGAAATTCCAGTGATAATAATCACTGTGTATATTGAATAATATTTTCAGAGTTTGAAGTTATAGCGTTGAAGTGTATTCAAATAAATACAATTAAACTTTTATATTATCGTATATATTTATTATAAAAAACGATATGATCACAGGCTTGCATCTTATTATTATCAGTTAATTAACTATTGATTTCTTTAGATTTTCTAATAGATTGATACCAAGTCTATTATTAAAAAATAACTCAAAATAGACTCAACAAACTTAGAAGAAAATAAAAAGGTATATAAATAAAATTATCTTAAAAAAAAACTGTTGTTCTTTTGAGCCATCGCTTTATTACGATTCAAAAATATTAAAATCGTTGATAAAAATAATTGATTTATTATTATTACACGTAATATAATATCGTGTTTACTTAAAAAAAAAAAAAAAAAACCAAACAAAAAATGCATTGTCTTAAAATCGTTCACTACGTCGTCCATAATTATATATGTTAAACCTTGAATATACGAACACGCAATTATTATCTAATTAAAGGTATCAATAAATGTATCGTAGATAATATTAATGTTTTTTTTTTTTTGAGTAATTATTATTGTCCGAGTTTAGTATTTTGTGGGACGTTTCGAGTGGATTTTTAAGTTTTGAAATATTTAACTGTTGAATTAATCGCATTTATCATTAGTTTCCCGTTATATTTTGGGTAATGCACAATTATACAATTTAATGGATATTAAACATAAAAGTTATAATTTATTTGTATACTATAGTGTTTTCCCTTTTACGGTTTTTTTTTTTTTTAAACTTCCTCTCCTAACAATGCCTAGTATTGTTCGAAGGTCATGTGAACGATATAATTGTGTGGTCGATCAAATGAATAGAGACATTTGTCATGAACAGTTCGGATGTGAAGGTTCGGCCGTCCGCAGGATTAAAAAATTTATTTTCATTACTATCAAGAATTAAAATAAGATTAAATTTGTAATCACGCGTATTATTAGACTGGTACGTCTTCACCAATATAAATTGGCTTGAATTTCTGGAAAGAAAAAAATGCATTCGATCACGTTTTTATTTAAAAATTATTATTTCATTAAATTGATGAGGTTTTTATTTTTTTTTATTTTCAATAGGTGACGACGAAGATTTAGCGACAAGTAAACTAAGAGGCGATGAGCCCAATGTCATCGATCCTGGATCGGGCTATTCGAAATTGTAAGTGAATACCCAACAAACAGTTAAAAACAATACTATATAGGTATCTTGATCAGGGCAATGTCCAATATGTGGCCTATCGTTAAATTGTTGTACCAGTATATCGCCTATTCGCAATCAAATAGTTCGTTTCAGTAAATATGCGTAATATTTTGTTGCCGTTTCGCTTGCGTATTTTCAGTATTCCACGCAACACATACCCATCAATCTTCGACTATTCACATGTTTTTTGATATTCGTTTTTCGTGGACAAATTACATTCTTGTAAAAATTTAACACACGAAGCTCCCTCATTAATTATATCTACACCATACCAAATAATTAATCTATGAGCAATGTTAATGGATCTCGCGAAACGCCGGGAACACCGCAACACTTACGACACACGATCAGGGATTAAACTACGTGTCCTGTGATCGCTGTAATTTCTTATTTATCCGTATACTTTACTTTTATCTGTATTTTATTTGTTTGATGATTTCTATACAAAAGTAACCACCAACACGTTATCAATGGATTCATTACATTATAGTGGAAAACCATAATAGTTGATTGAATTTCAAAGCGAGTTACGTATACTGGAGCAAACAGAATTCGGCGCTAGACCAAATATTGGATCTATATCCTTAATTATTTGATTTTCGAATTTATCATTGACGATTGATTATGAAAAATGCCTAAAAAAATAAATCACAACAAAATCATTAAAATAAACAAACTAATTTCAAACTGCCTACACAAAACAAACTTCCGCGTTTGAATTCTCCATAATTTTAATCGAGTTTGTATACCGCCCCGCTGTTTTAATAGATACCTAAATCCGATGCGTGCGGACAATTTTTGCATATGTCTCGAACCCTGTTTATATTATATCGAAGTTATACACGTATCGCGCTCGGTCATATAATAATAACCAAGTGCCACAATATCCGTGGCCATTTACAATTTGTAAATAAACAATATAGATATTTGTTTTTGTATCATTTGCATAATACATACTTGTACCACTCAAATCAATATGCTATCCAATAATATATTATTGAAATCGTTAAAATACCAACACGTCACTTAAAAACAGCGTCATTTACTAAGAATAGTCATTAGAACTGCAATTGCACACATGTTCGCTGTACTATACATTATATAGGTTTTAAGTCGAGTAACCGTGAATAAATTAGTCGTATTTATTGACTAGACGAATAAAATAATTGCGATTTTTTTTTTTTTTTTTTTTACGATTCTTTAAGGAAGTATCTCGCTATCGTTTTGAAATCAATGAATCGTAACTCACAATAAATGACATACAAATTATATCCAGTATAATAAACATTGCTGTATTTAATATAATACATCCTTGAGACGTTATATTATTTTCGTGTCAAGGAATAATATAATAATTGAAAAATCATCATTACATTTTAATTCGCGTAGAAAATACAATAAAATAAAAAAACCGATTGAATTTATATTTGGATTCGTAATCCTAAAAAAAAAATATAATCTGATACCCCAAACAGGTTCAAAAACAAAAGGGGAAGCCGAAGATGGTACTACATAGTTTTAATAACATTAGTAATTATCGTATTTGCAGTGCTCGTTTTAGCCGTCATCGGAATATCGTATGCCCGTGAGTATATTATTACCCGTTTCGAAACAATTATTAATTAATTATTAATAATTTAAACAACGATTATTATTAGATTTTCGTATTTGATTTGTTTAAATAGACTTTAAATCCGTCAGTCAACAGCATACGAAAATATGTACAACGGAAGACTGTTTGAGATCCGGTTAGTATATTGTAATTGAACGCACATAATATATTATTGTATTGGTGTGAAAAAGTTAATAGTCCTGTCCATAGAGTACCTATATTTTTCAAAAAATAATAACATTGTATACGTTACATTATTGCGGCACAGCCACGGCGTTTGTCGAGTCGATGAACAGATCTGTAAATCCGTGCGAAGACTTTTATCAATTCGCGTGCGGACGTTACGGCAACAAGCACCGAATACCCAAAACTTTTGTCTCCAACGATCCGTTTGCCGAAACAAACGATAAAATGATTACATTCATCAGAGGTATGAACTGCTCTGTCCCTACTGCGCTACTTATAATTAGGAAACGGATTTATACGCGCATAAAATCCACAAAAAAGTGCTTAAAAGTGTCGAAAAAAACTCTACAAATATTTTAAAAAACAAAAATATTAGAGGAGTATAAAAGTAGAAGCACTTTAGTGGCTCTAGCTTGTTAAAAATAAGTTTCTAACACTTGAAAAATTATTAACGCGAGTTATGTTTTTTCAAATAAAATTATACACATTATATATATATATATATATAAAAAAAAAATAATTTGTGTAATCATTCTTTATTATTAGACAATTTTATTTAATAGAGTTAGAAACGTTAGGGTGGACCCTTTTTAACCCCTCTGTCACTTTTGCTTTTTAAATACTTTTAAGTGACTTTTTCCAGGACTATTTTTGATGACTTTAACAGTATTTTTTGCGAATTTTAAATGCATATAAATCCGCTCCATACTTATTATATTATATCAAGTAGCGTGAAATCACGCGCTGATTTACAATTATTGCTCTTAAATAATTCTATTGGGTTTTTTGTTTGTTATAGATTACATGGAAAAAAACGACGATGACAATGACCCGTATGCCTTAGTGCAATCGAGACAGTTGTATCGTTCGTGTATGGCCACAGGTACGGTCACAGTACTCGAGCTTTATTATATTTTTTAATAATCCGGATTTAAACAGGATATTTTTATGATTTAGACGAAATTGACGCGGCCGGACTCAAACCGATGATTAATATATTAACCGAAATCGGTCTACCACACTTGGGCATTCCTATAAAACATTCTAAGAAAAATTCGTTATCGTCGATTTTGGCGAAAGTCAAAAAGTATCTGAACTTGGACTATTTGTTTTCGACCACCATTGATCCGGATACGAAAAATCGGACGCTCAATAACATCAGTCTGAGCAAACCGAGAAATATCAATATATTCCCCGTGTAAGAATTAAAAAATATTTCTAATTTATACTCTAATCAGACGACTTATGTTGATGTGTATACAATTTTCACTGTTTAAGTCACAAGATGACAGACAGAATCGTTAAAATGAGTTCGAGAAAAATGCGAGAAACACTGGCTTCCGAAGAGACGATAGACAGTGAAACCGAAAACGAAGATAGCGAAAGAATTCAATACATAGAATCGTACGGAAAATATTTCAATGGGATTTGGATGGAGATTTATAAACACGAATTCAATAATACGCAAATGCCCAAATCCACATTAATTCATGAATTAGGAGCCAAATTGAAAGAATTACTAGTGTTTGATAACAAACTTATGACTGTACGTAAATGATATTTTAAGCGATCGTAACATTATTGATTTAATATTAATATTTGTTTTTATCAATCTGGACGGTACAAATCAATAAGCTATACCTACTTTATTTTAGATTAAAGACGAAGTATACGAAACGGACCAAGAACTACCGACGATTATGACTGTAGAGAAATTGCAAAAGTTTACGGACGATATAACACAGAACTTCTCTAAAGTAAACGAACCAACCGTAAGTTACGTTGCGTAACCATTTTATAACAGTAGTCTTCTAAACAATTACAATCATTATTCACAACACTATATCAAAAAACATTGTAAAAAAATGTAGTGACATCCGCCGGTTACCAATTAATAACTACGTACGTAGCTATATTACTAAATCCAAAAGATTGTACTAATTATAAGTTGATTATTAAAAGGCCCAGATAATAACAAAATAGTTATTTCGTATATATTTGATTTCTTGATAGAATTTTTGCACCAGCAGTAAAACCACGAAATTCACTTAGCATTCGAAACACCCAAAAAATATACATACGTTTGTATAGAGCCGCAGAATATGTTTTCCAATAAATTCTTTTAACAAATCAAATATCATTTTTTCTTAAACTTTGGTTTTGATTTTTATAAAACACCTATCTATCAAACGGAAAAATTATTTTAAAAATCCAAAATTACGACAGTGGTTTTGATTTTGTATTGTTCGATAATGCTCGAATTTCGGTTTGAAACAATTATTAACCGAGTGTTTGAATATATATCAGGTGTTTACAAATTTCATGTTTTAGATCGACTGGAAGGAATACTTTACGATTTTATTCAAGGACGTGGACAACGTTTCGTTAGATTTCGACACCGATTTCATACATATCTCTAATATCGAATATTTCGACGCGCTGTTCAAACTTCTGATCAACAGTTCCGAGACGCAAAACTGTAAATATAATAAACGGATAAATAATAATAATCAATGACCACATCGTGCTTAATGTTATCGTTTATATACACACGATTATATTTCAGTGTTAAACATATGGTGGGAGGTCGTTGTAACCCTCATACCGTACACGAATAATCAGTTGCGATTCGTCCAGGACAGATTCTACTTCGATACCACTGGTTTGGAAAGCAGTCCTAGATCGGTTTATTGTGCGAACGCCGTAAACTCGATGATGGGAATGGCTGTTGCCCGGGCGTTGGTAGACATAGAATCGGTAAAAACCAACACAAATATGGTAAGTGTTCATAGTAGTGATAATAATAATAATAATAATAATGGAATAATAATCATCGAAAAACGATCGCGAACAAACAAACAAAATTCCAAATGGAGATATAGATTAAACGTTATATTTGGCTGATCAAATATTGCGTTAACCAAAATCGAACATTGTAAACAACTACTGGGCGATCGATCAACATGACAATCATTATCTTGGACAGTATTCATTTTTTGAGTACCTATAAAATGTTACATTACTCTCTTATTTTTTCTTCTTTTTTTTTTTTTTTTTGGTCACCCTTACTTTATGACCTATATTAAAAATTTGATAAATATATGGAATGTTAGTTTAAATCAGTGTTTAAATATCCGTTAACCCTTAGACGAGATATCCCACTTTTAAGTTTTAACGGAGATTGAGTGGTGATACATCATTTGTGTGGCGGCACCACGGCACGTGGCGTTTTTGTAGTGTTCCACAACTCTGTGTTCACTCTCTCCGTACCTAACTTGTAATATCTCATGAACGGGAATCAAAAATGTCAACATCGAAATGTATTTAAATTATTACTCGCTATCTGTGTATTGGATTTTTATTATAGGTCGTCGTTTGAAAATCAAAAGTAATTAATGGTTTCGCCTCCTAAAATAATTGTGAATAATTGAGTAATGCAACATTTTATGACTACCTAATTATTTCTGAAATGTTCTCAAAAACAAATTCCGAACAAATTTATTATTTTCCGAAATAATGATTGTCTTACGTTTTGTCGTTTTGTCGTTTTATCACACTGTATATTATGTATTACATAAACTCGAGAAATGTTTGAAATCTTAAAATCGATTAAACACAGATCATAATATTATATTTTTCCTTATTACGGCAGCGTTAAAAACCTTACAAAAACGTAATAATAATAAAAATGTTTAGGCAACCAATATGTTGTTAAACATTCATTGGGCGTTTGAGGAAATAGTCAAAGAGTTGAATTGGATGGACGATACGACTAAAAAATTGACGCTATACAAAGCTAACCAGATGAAAATGTTTGTCGGATATCCAGAATTCATCAAAAACGGGTCCGAACTCAATGCATATTACAGTGATGTATTTCGTACAAAATTAAATAAACATTTTATTTGATAATGTTACCATTGTTATTATTTTGAAAAATATATTTTGTTTTTAGTTCAAAGTGGTAGAAAACGATTATTTTGGAAATGTCATACGTTTCGTGCAAAGAGACTTAAACAACACGTTGGTGCTCCTCAGAGAGTATAACGATTACTCTATAAACTCGTAAGTACAAAAGTACTGTAAATGCGACCACACAAAACGAGAACTCGAATATTGAAGATTTTTTTTTTTTTTGTTAGATGGAGCACAAATCCCTTAGAAGTAAATGCGTACAACTGGATTCAAGCGAACGCAATAAGTAATTTGTGCCATTATACAAAACAACAAACTCGCAATAACGTAACAATATAATATGTATAATTATATATTTTTTTAGCCATACCTGCTGGGATATTACAGTTTCCTTTCTTTGGCCACGACTTGCAGTAAGCGCATACCTAAATTGTTTTAAAATGAATATAATATTTGTTCAGTTATTAATCGTAATATTTGTGTAGAGTGTTGAACTACGGATTTCTCGGCTCTATACTTGGACACGAATTGACCCACGGTTTCGACAACACCGGTCGTAAGTTTGATCACGATGGAAACGAAAACATGTGGTGGACAAATAAAACCATCAGCGAATACGAAAAACGTAGCCAATGTTTCATCGATCACTACGAATCGTATTTATTGCCCGGGATCGATGATAAGGTATTTTCATTCGATACCCATGACTTCAGCCTTTTTCCGAATTGACGGAAACTTTATCCATTTTTTATAAACTATTTTAGATTAACGGTAAACTGACGCTGGACGAAAATATCGCAGACAACGGTGGAATTCGGGAGGCGTTTATGGCTTACAAGAAATTTGTAACCAACCACGGCGAAGAAAGTAAACTACCCGGATTAGAAGAATTCACCAACGAACAAATATACTTTTTAGCTTTTGCGAATGTGAGTTATTTTACAAGTTTGGCATCTACCGAACAAAAGCGTATAATCACGAATATTATTTTAGAATTGGTGTGAAGCGTCGACATTGATGTCACTGTCGCAAAGCCTATTGGACGAACACAGTCCGAATTATGTACGAGTAATAGCAGGGCTGACAAACTCCGAAGAATTTAGCCAAGTGTGGAATTGCCCTAAAGGCACACGAATGAATCCTACAACCGAAAAGTGTAAAATATGGTAACCGCGGAAAGAATTGATTTTATATATTAATTTTAAAAGTCAATAACATGTCCATAAAAAGATATCAATAATACTATTTTTTTTTTTTTTAATTGTAACAACAATTAAGGTATACTTTAACGTTAATGCGTATAAATACCGTTATTTTACCCGGAATAATTATTTATTTTTGTATAATATAAAATAACTAAATATTTTCCTACTCGTTAACATATTGGTCATACACAGTATTATTAGGTCGCTGATTGGTCTTACTCGTTGTAGATGTTGGATTCAATACGGATAGTTTTTGAAATAGCTGTATGAATTGGTATTTCAGTAAAATCTGGTCCAAAATGTTAAAGGCCATTACATATTTTGGGGGAATTCGGTGTTATAGGCATTACAATACATTGTACAGCGTGATATTCTTTTCAAATGTAGCGATTTTGTAGATGAATTCTAAACGTTTTCGATATATTTTTTTTTTTTTTAACCGAGTTAAATTGAAACTTTTGTTTATATTTTAACTTTTAATTGAAGGTTTTCTCTCGGCTTAACTAAGTATTAATTATTTTGCTCATCGTTGTTACTTTTTATTTACGTTTCGGAAAATACAGCTACCCATACATATATATATATATACGCAAAAACACGCATAATATAGTTGTTTATTAATTACCTGATTTGAAGTATTAACAATATGATTATTATTATTTGAAGACCTAACGAACGAGCGATCGAATAATTAACTAAAAAACAATTCGTCTATTATAAGTGTTTCTAAAAATATCTAGTCATTCTCTACGTTGTCGCATTAACGAAATTTTATATGCGTTAACGTTAAATATATATATATTATTGTATTCTTGCCTATAAAATCATAGCTATAAGTTACATAAGATGCCATCATTTGTTACCGAATTTTGTGATACATATTGTCTCTTATTTATATTGAAAGATTTTTGTAAATTTAATAATGTTTTTATCTTTCGAAATTATTATTATTACTAATTATTAAATATAAGTACAATATATTAATATTAATCTTGTTCCGCACAATCAAATCTATTAGATAGCCAATGGTCGTATATAATAATATGTGTTTTACTGCTGTATATTGGATTATACGAGATTATGTTCAATGCTTTAAGGTTATACACGTACCGTCTTAAAAGGACGTGATAACCGCATAAATTATTTTCGTTTTACAAACGTACGGTATAGCGAATTGGCTTTCAGCAGTGATTACTTAATGCTCTTAGTGTAAACACTAGAGTCAATTAAAACATCAAAGAACATCGTTTGTGCAACGTCGGCGCTTATTATTTGTTTCGATATTTTAATTTTCAAGTGAGACATAAATGTTATTTGATTATATATATATATATATATTTCACACGTCATTTCTCTTAAAAATTCAAACACGGCGAATAGCACCAACGTTACACAGGTAACGACTGTACTGTTCTTATCTTTATATTTATAAGTTTGATAATGAGTCAATTCATTATAATATCAAAACTAGCAGCATAATGACGTCCCTGCTAAGCTCAATAATTCACTATGTAATAATAGTCGTCAAGATAGAGACAACACATTCGGATATCACACCCTCTTAAGGTCCATCATGCAATAAAATCTAGCATAATATGAAAACGTCTAAAACAAAATTTAATTGCTCCGATTTAATATGATAATAGTTTCATTGTTTCATAGTTTATTTTATCTATACGCGATAATATTATTGTACATAATATTCAGCAATATGAAAACCAATTTATTCATTTATTGTCTTCTTCATTAGAATCAGTACACAATAACGTGCATATTTTGTTACGCGTCGATCATTATTTTATATAGGGTAATTCACTAAGTGTGCTCACCCCATATTTTTGGTTAAATTTTGCATATATTCAAATTCTGATTTCTAGAATTATTAAGTGTAGTTAAAGCTGATATTTTCAAATACTTAGGTTTTCACAACATTTAAGGAGTATTCCATAAATAGACGGAATATTATTTCAAATAAATGTCGGTGTTAAAATTTTTGAATTACGTCATCCCGAGTTGACGAGGTATTTTACTATTAAATTTAGGCATGTGGAGAGTAGTTAAACATTAATAAAATGTCTGCCGCCATGCCGCTAAACAAATGATACTCCACTATTCTACCCCTACCTAAACTTAAAAGTAAAATATCTCATCAACAGGTTGACGGAAATCAAACATTTTTAACACCAACATTTATTTAAAGTAATACTCCTATCTATTCATGGAATTTTTAATATTTATTTGTATGAGCTGCAATAATGACTCGTATGCCTTCGAATAAACCGTATCGTAGCATAACACTTTTATGTTATACGGCGTGTAGGCATAATAGTTTTGATGGGAGAAATATAACTCATTGCGGGATAGGATAATGTAATAAATCGTCGCAGTCATCAGGGGAAAAGTAGTAATTACTATTATCCGTTTTCGCCACGCTCAATTCATCTGAAGTGAACATAAAAATAATCGAAACATTCGTAGGTATACCTATGGGTAAATCTCGATCGGCCTCATCGAATTACCAACTAAATAATAGCACCTTGAACAGTATTATTATATCGAATTATATCTGGTAGGTATATGGAATATACCTACCAGAGCTATACTGTATAATACCCACTGGAACTAATTTCTATACAGAGATGGCCAATTACTATTATCTATCTACAGTCACACCTCGAATTTAACGACCTTCCTTGTTCCGGAGAGCACTCACGACCGATAATATTAGTATAGGTAGCTCGTTGAAATCGGCCTTTTCACGAAAAGTTTAATTAAACTCTGTGAAATAAGAACGAAATTCATCGCACGGTCACCATAATATTATTAATTTTATATAAACATAAATTGTCGACAAATTCGCCCATAAAGGCATAAAAGGAACGCCGTGCCGTCTGCGAATGACGATTACAATACGATATACGTGCTCTCCTACTATCGAGCGTCCACACTCTCCGATAGGTTAGATTAGGCTTTACTACCTTTAAAATCCATCCCCTCCAAAATTTGGTTTTAAGATATTTATGGCATGAAAACCATGAAAAAATGCTACAACTGAACACTTTTAGTCCGCTGAAGGTGGACTACCCATTTTCCACCAATTTGTTCCCATTCAATACTGACACGGTCAAAACTAAAGAGGAATATGGGTAAAAATAAAATTAAATAAAAATTAGCATGGTCAACGGCGGACGGAACAGCTACTGTTAATATTATATTAATATACAGTTTCGCACGATGCCATAGTTGCAATAAATTATTTATGTGTTATACGAATATAATGCTTACATGCAACTGCGACTACAGATGTTTAAAATATTTAGCGCAATATTTAAACGTTTAAGATAGTGTTATGGAATATCTACCGGAAATCAGTCAGGGACGGCTGGCAAGCCAGATGGTCGTTCGCCCAAAACTCAGCTACCCGGCACATATGCATTTCCATGGTTCAGCAATATTTCGTTATACCTAAATTATTGATAACTGATACGTTATCTGTTGATAAGTTTATCTGTTTGATCTGTTTATCAAGTATAGTAACTTTTCTGAAAGGAAATGTTCTCTGGGTGGTACTTTTTTTTCTTATTAATATTCGAGATAATGAGGAAAACCTGGTTCTTTAGATTAAAAAAGGATTTTTTAGGACCAACCATTTTTATTTATTTTTTGTTATTATAAAGTTTTTATTATTTTAATATTATTTAAAAAATCATTATTGTCACGAAAACGTACATCATTTTAACTATTTTATTATAATATGACATAAATATATTGTTGACAAAGCAACACTATCAACTGAACTCCACTCAAAATCGCTTTTCGTTAGCAATGGTTTATCGTTGCTTACAGATATACATTAAATTTCCGCCTGTATCCTTTCTTCTCGACTTCCCACCCACAACAGTGGCTGCATCAACGTGCGAAGTATGTTCGTTTTTTTAATGTTTATATTCACGAACCCAGATACTTAAAATTGTTCGCCTTTCCGAATATAAATTAGACTGATCATCCTCTTTCCTGGAAACTGTGATTTATGTCTTTTACTGGATATTTAGAGTTTAGACATTGTCTGAATAACATCCCAGTGTGCAATGAATGTATATATATTTTGAAATTAACTGTACCTTCATATAGATACTTCCCTCTCTTATTTATCCAAGAGGAGTAAGTTGCAAAGGAACACTATTTAGATAAGATATAAACATTCCGTTGGAATATATTATAATATTTATTTCTCATTATGGTACGAAGACATTCTAATAAACCAGTTCAACAATATTTTCTGAATGTCTGCAGTGATAATTTAGTATTTTGGTATTACTAATCACATGCATATTACACTTACGTTACTTCAACTTAAAATGTGATGTTACATGTTTCCATGTAACATCGCTTGCATATGTATGGAATATGATATTGCACTATTTTTTAATAATAATAAATCTATTGCAAACGATATTTTACAGTATTAGTATTGCGTTTACGAACATAATATATAGTAAGTTGGTATGACTATACGTCATGCTTTATGCAGAATTTTATTCAGCTTATTTTCAGCTTTGCGTCCTGTTGTCCTAACGAACTTCTTTCAGGACGCGTTTTATTCTGTATTTTATATGACGACACCAATATTATTCCGGATTAATTCTTATTTTATTTAATTAGACATACATATTTTGTAGTTTTAACATCCAGATTAAAATTATATTTTATTTCTGAATAAAACAAATGTGTTGACAAAAATATTCGTTATAGACTATGATAGTAATTGCGATTGTGTTCATAAAAAATAATAACTACAAGAATCGATACCGGTGATAATATTTAGATCTGGGCCACTGGTTCCCAAACTAGGGGGCGCGCCCCCTTTGGGGAGCGTATACACATTGTTGGGGAGGTGCAAGCAGTTATTACGAATTACAATTTGTATTGATTAAATTATTTTTATTTTAAAAACGTAGAGAAATAAAATTAATTTTCCGGTTATTTTTATCCATTATCGGGTATAAATAACGAATAACCGATAAAGACTATTAGTGTTTGGCCACAGCGCATAATTAAAATATTAATTTAATTAATTTAAATAAATTAATTGATATGATAAAACGATTTCGGGGGAAAAAGCTATTAGATTAGTTTAGACTCAATTTTTTTTTTTTTTTTTTTTAATTTTTATTATAACACATACAATCTGTAAATACTTTTTACAATAAGCATGTTTAAGGAATTATGGAAAAAAAAAAAATAAATAAAATAAAAATAAAAAAGGCGAGATCGACATGAGGAAGTAATCACCCAGCGGCAACACTTACTGACTATAGAGGGCTATTATAGGTCACGGTTCCAGTTACGTTTTAACCTTCTAGGTGGATTACCTGGAATGGAATTGGAGTTTAGGGCACGGATTAGTAGATTGGAGTGGTTTGTAAGACGCGCGCGGAAAAGTCTATAGGCATTTTTGGCTTCTTCATGGACAGTTAAAATTTTTAAGTCTGAATGTAAGGCGTGGTTTGAAACATACGGAGGAGCGCCTGTAATCATTCGCAATGAGGTCGATTGGAATGCTTGGATTTTGTAAGTATTAGACTTTTTTGCTGCACCCCACAATTGGATACCGTATAACCAAATTGGCTTGAGAAGGGTTTTGTACAGTGGCAGTTTAGTTTTTAGGTCAGTTTTTGCTTGTCTTCCTATAAGTGGGAAGAGCGCTCTTCGTCTGGCATTTAGCAAGAGACGTTTCTGCTTAATATGTAAGGCCCAGTTAAGTCGTTTATCGAGAGTGAGACCCAAATATTTAACATTAGAGGAGGAAGGAATAACTTTATTGTTTAAATAAACTGGAGGTACTGTGGATTGTTTGAGAGTGAAGGTGATGTGGGATGATTTGTCATTGTTTATTTTAATTCTCCAATTGGAATACCAATCAGAGAGTAGGTTTAGATGGTTCTGCAAATATTGGCTGGCAAGAAATGGGTTTTTTTCGGAAATATATATAACTTTATCATCAGCGAAGTCGGCTACAGAAGTTTGAGAAGTGGTTGGTTGATCCGATGTGTATATGTTAAACAATATGGGAGAAGAGATGGCGCCTTGAGGAACACCAGCAAGGATTGAGGCCAAATTTGAGATTTCAGAGCCAACTTTAACGGCAAAGAATCTGTCCTCGAGATATGACTTAAAAAATAAATAATACGGTGGAGGGAGAATTATTTTCAGCTTGTGTAAGAGACCAGGATGCCAGACTCTGTCAAAGGCTTGGGCAACATCGAGTAGGACAGCTGAGCAGTGTGACTTCGTTTCTAAGGAGTAGGCAATTGAGTCAGTAAGGCGGTGTACCTGATGGATAGTGGAATGTTTGTCTTGGAAGCCAAATTGCGTGCAGGGGATAATTTTTTTGTCGTTAATTATATTGGATATTCGTTTTAGGATCATTTTTTCACACAGTTTTGCAAAGAAAGGAAGTAAGCTTATTGGACGATAAGATGATGGAGTATCGGGAGGTTTGCCAGGCTTGGGAATTAGGATTATAAGGGATACTTTCCATTGAATGGGGAAGTACGATAGCCTCAAGATAGAGTTTAAGATGTGGGTTAGGTGAATTAAAGCCGTCTTTGGCAGTTGTCGAGCTACCTCAGCTGTGATGAGGTCTATACCGAGTGACTTTTTCAGTGGAAACGTATTTATAAAACGAAGAACCACACCTGGTGAAAAAGGTTTGGGAGCGAGATAAAGTGGCAGGGTTGAATTAAGAGAGTTTTCAATTGTTTCCAAGAAGGTGACGTTAGAAGTTGGTTGGTGAGGCTTAAAAACTTCCGAAAGGTGAGAACAGAAAAGTTCAGCTTTCTCTTTATCTGATTTGCACCAAGTACCATCGGATTTTTTTAAGGAAGTTGGGGCGGACTTTTGTTTTAAACAATTACGTGTTGCTCTCCAGAGCGAGTTGTCCCTGGTCGTTAGGGATGCAATCCAGTTATTAAAGGATTCGTTCCTTAGATGTTGCAGGATACGTTTAAGTGACCAGGTTAGCTTATTATAAATACTTTTGTCAGATGGAAGTCTTGTTCTTTGCCAACGGGCTCTGGCTCTCCTCTNTAGCAAATGGTTAGAGCTATCATTTTTCTTCCGGTGGACGGTGGAGTTCCACGCAGCTGACTGGATGATTTCAGTAAAATTAAGAACAGCGTCATCGATATCACTTGGACATTTCAGACTTATATTTAATTTTATTCTTTGATTAATTATATCACGAAAATTTTCCCAGTCCATAACACCATTTATCAGTGATGGTTTACCAGGTTGGAGATAAGGTGAGGCGTCTAAGCATAAGAGAACTGGGGAATGGTCGGAACACGGGTCCAATAAGTTTGTAACTAGATGATTCAATCTTGGAGGGACTTGGACAACAAATATATCGAGAATATCCGGGCGTTTTCTTAGTGATGAAGGCCAGTATGTAGGGTTAGGAGGGGCAAGAACAGATAATTGCTTATTGTTAATTGTTTTTAGTAGAGATTTCCCTTTTGGGTTAGATGTATGACAACCCCATGAATGGTGTTTGGCATTTAAGTCCCCCCCTATGACGAAGTATTAACCAAAGGAGTTAAAGAAATTTTCAAACTGTGTCTGCGTAATTTTGTGTTTAGGTGGGCAATATGACTCAATTTAGTTTCGTTTTGCAGTTGCATATTGCACGTAGTGTCATAGTACGTAGTCGTCGCGAGTATACGTACTTAAAAATAATGGCTTCACAGAAAATAAGATTGTATTGTATTAATACGGGTGTATTTAAAATAGTATAGGCATAATAATTATGAAATATTAACAAACAAAAAAATTAAATCTATAATAATTAATAAATATTATTTTGAATATTATATTATTGAAATTATATTGTCCTGTTTTTTCATTTTTTTTATATTTGGTCAATGTTCACCCTATAGTAAGTACATTATGACGTTGAATTTTTAAACTGGCTTATGCAAAACAACACTTATTATAATATTTAGTACGTAGAAAACTTCTATATATACGTGATTTTGCAGTCTACATTGAGAATTAATTACACACTATTTCTTCTGTGCCACGTACATTTGTTTGTGTATGTATATTATTGTAATTATTATTATTTTTTCGGGATACAATAATGAGATTGATCTTGAATTTGTTCGTTTTTTTTTTCTTCGTAAAAGGCCGGCCGTACCAAAAGTTCGGTACCGAATAACGAAAAATATTTATTATTCTAGTCCAACCTTGTTTATGAATTACCGTTTTACGTATATCTGTTCGAAAATATATACCTAATATTTAATCGATTTCGCCAGAATAGAAATACCTTCCTACTGAATATACAAATTTCGATTATAAAAAGCACTCTCGAATCAAAACAATGTTCGATAGCGTTGACAATCGTTTCATTGTTTACGTTTTTAAGTTCAAATATTTGACATAAATGCCTACCCAGATTATATTATACATACGTCATTATACCCTATAGGTATGTCCGCATAATATAATATGACTTATACAGACTACAGAGTGATCAGAATTTTATGTAACAGCAATTTTTTTCTATAAATATTTAAACGCCACTCACCGTGCCGTGCCATCACACAAGTGCATATAGTGTTCCACTACTCCCCCTCTACCTCAACTAAAAAGTGGAATATCTCGTCAACGAGTTGACGGAAATAAAAAAAAAAAAACTTATATGCATCTATTTATGAAATTTTGAATATAGGTTTCCATTTTGATTTTAAAAGTTTACCCTCGAAAAAGACAATAAAAAATATATTCAAATTATTTTAGATGTTTATAAATCTTTTGTATTATATATTTTTCTTTATTTTCTAAATTTATAGGAAAAAATATTTGTATCATAAAATTCTAATCGTCCTGTATGCTCATAATTTAAATTTAATTGAATTATCTATATTTACAGGAATTTTCCTGGTATACCAGGAAACGTACAAAATGTTTTTAAGTTTTTCGTGATAAAATATTTAACGTAACAAACAATTAAGAACAAAATAGCAATTTAGTCATAATTCGAATATTCAATTATATACTTGGCAATAGCATTATTTTTTACACATCAGTTTTAATAAAATTGGTCATTTCCCTTTGTATGTGTGTAGTTTAATAGACGGAAACGAATGTTTCCAAAATCATATTGAAAACCGTATCCGGAGTAGATATCTTTAAAAACAGGTAACTATCGAAATATTTTTCGGAGAGATACTGAGCATTGCACAGTGTGCCAGTAGGTTAGGCTATATTTAATATTGTTAGAATGTTATAATTAAGTTGAACTGATTTGACGTCAGAATGCATTCTTTGCAGTTTTCGGTCGAACATGAAACAGCGCAAAATTTGTATCGCAAATATCGCATATTATTATAGGCGTCTCGTCTCTTCGATATTATTTTTCATACGAGATCGATTAAACTGTCACATATCTACCGACGTTTGAGCGGAATAACAACAATGGTCTACGCAAATTAATAACGATTAAATGTGCACCAAATGTGTAACGCCTTTAGTTTAAGAACGGCCAGATGGTGTTTGTTTGACGTCGTCCAATAGGCAATTCATTAAAAATAAATGTGTTAACGATACGATGTTTTTGACATTGAACGTGAACCCGAGCGAATGCAATTGCGTATCACGTTATATTTAAAACGTTTAAAACCCGTTTTTAATTTTTTTTTTTTTTTTTTTTCGATATCACAGTCATTCTGTGCCTGGCCCGACGCCAGTTCTTTTATAACAAAATCATCTGCTGTTTCACGTTTGAGAATACATAATATCGATTATGTTATTATTCTCAAATTTGAAACCATGACAGGCCAGTTAATGCCCTGCCAATGTGAAAGGCAGTAACCAACAATTTTTCATAAAGGAGATTATTGTAGAATATCGTTAATTATAGGCCGTTTTACATACATTTTTCTAGATTAAAATGTAGTAAAACATCATTTAGCCCCTCTAAATGAAAATCGAATACGTAATATCTACCAAAATATCACCGAGTACTACAAAAATAAGCAGTAAATGTATGGTCTAGAAAAAAACGCAGTATAATAGGTTTTTTAGTGCGTGTGCTTATACGTTTAGTTAATTTATTTGGCAATAAACATACTGCGTATGTATCTTGTAATCTAGTAACAATAAATTATACGACCAACAGTGAGTTGTAATTACAATTAATTTTACATTTAATAGTTCCATAAAGTATACATATTTCAATGAGTTTGTTCCAAACTTTGATTTGTCGGAATTAGTTAATTTTTCATAAATTTTTTTAGAGGTATAAATATTATGAATATTAAAAATAGTATGTAACACACAGACTAAATTATGATCCTTTAATCATATCAGTTTATCCTTTGTTTATTAATCATCATTATTATCTAGGTTCCTAAGAATGACACTTAATTATAAAAAGGGGTTTTTACTAATTAAACACATACGTGATTAAACTATGATGTTCATAATTTGCTGTTGTTATGTTTTTTAAAAAAGAGACAATATTTTGTAATATTTGTTGACTTATAAATGCAGTATCTACTTAATATTGCCAAAAAGGCATAAATATTTGATTAAGGAAAAATAAAATTGTCCTTACCGAGGTAAATAATTACAAATAATAATCAAATTATAAATTTGATAACAGGAAAAAAATGTAAAAAATAATAGAAACCTATTTTCCCAAAATTTGCATTTTTGTAGATACTGTCTTTCACTATAGCAGGGCAGAGAACAACTCTTGCGTGTAACCTACGAGGTGTCAATACAGTTACTACTGCCTGCTTATCCTAAGTAAAAATTCTTCAATCTTCACGTTGGCCTTTGGTTTTACGGTTTCCCAGCTATTGTTTTGAAATTTACGAACAAGTGCATCGGCCATGTATTCTATTAGTTTTGTCCGAATGGACCGTGGACAATATAAATGAATAGTATCTACGGTTGTACATCTGCAACTATATTATGGTCATTCTGTTGTGACTCACATTATAATATTATTATGAACGATAGTCGTCAGTACCCGCAGACAAATTTGGTATACGGGAACGCAACGTGATTTTATACGCGGTTAGATATCAACGGATAATAAAAGACGATATTATCCGAGTAGGCCACCATATATTATTAAGTGTATTTTTGTTTTGTTGGCAAAACTGTCAGCATAAAAGCGCGATGTAAACCTATAATATAATTATGAAGCGGGCGTGAAGAAAAAATACATTCTTCGCGCCGCATAGAATCTAAAAAAAAAATACGCCACGCGATAAAAAATATTAATACAGTCGGACGTTTCAGTTGGACAAAAGCCGACGCACAGTCAACGCGCGACTATACACGATTGTAGTCCATACCTCGACGGTCACTGAAAATAATAAACGTGTTAGTGCATATAAATTTACGAGTCGCGGGGTGGGCATCGCAGAAAAAAAAATCTACGGTTGAATCAAAAAAATGAGTAAGTCTGTTGCTGGCATTTATTAAAACACATTAAATCCGCCTACTTACAATAACGCAATCGCGTACATTTCATTCATACATAAATAAGTTCAACAAGTATTCGACTTTGACAATAACATTGTATTGTACTGCGTACATAACTAAGTCAATATTGTCCGTGTTATCGTTAAACAAGTCGGCATTTATTTTTAAAGTAAATCTCATTCAAATATAAATTTTTAACCATCGCATACTATATTGTTTTCGAACATTGAAATTGCATCGAGCTTTCCGACGTGCATATGTGTTTGAGAGACACGCCGTGTGTCGTTAACATCCAAAATCCATTAACGGTTCGGTGGAACTAATTTTGTTTTTCACAGATTTCCGCTAAATACGAGTGCACCATACTCACCAGAATCGTATTTTAAGCCGAGCGAATAACGCTGTAAGAAACGTAGGTAATAAATCCGACTGATCGCAATAACAATATTCGTAACTGCAGAAGAGTATGATAGTACGGTTCGTTTGTGCAGTATATTAAATATAATTATGTTATATTAAAACACGATCAGTCCAAAAAATGTATAAACATTATTTTATCAAGCCGTGAAAAAACGTAACTGCTTATGATAATGTAATGCACGACGTTCGTTCAGTATAATAAGTAATTTTACTGACGCGTTGTGCTAAAGGTCCCAGATTAGATTGTTCGAATTATTTATTTGGATTTTTCATTAATTTGTGTACATCAATTAAACTAATTAAATTTTTTAGAAAAAAAAAAAAAAATTAATAAAAATCTTTAAAATAATTATTTATCGACCTATAATCATTTTATTATTTATTTAGTATACACTAAATACATTAGTGGAAAAAAAAAAACCCGAAATCTTAATTGATTGGTATTAATCATCGTTTATCGTCGTCCAACGTTATAATAACGAGATTTACTTTGAACATCGGTTAATGTAATTACCTTTCAGCGGGCGCGTTGTCGTAAATTGTACAACAGTTACGTATTTATTAATTTAATTTTTTTTTTTTTTTTACTTATATTCTATTTTTATCTTATTGGCGGTCGTGGGTATTCGTCGAAAATGTTACGTGATCTACGTTTCAGACTATTTTTGAAGTGTTTTGGTTCGCTTTATTGCAGACAAATTAAACGTGTTGTCGCCGAATACAACATGCGCTGTTCCGTGTACCTCCCCATAGAGGTGCCCACCCGTCTATAACTCCCCCTTCAAAACGGGGAACGCGCTTCAAATGTGGAAGGAAAAAAAATGCGGCAGCGTTTGTGAAGTGCACCGAGCGTATGAGGTTTTGTATGTAAGGCACTTAAGAAAAAAACAAAAGAAGTATACGATATGTGAACAGTGTACTAATAACGACGATAGCAATTCCGAACGATTCACTGTTTGTTTTATTTATTTGTTATATAATAATTTAAATAAAAACCACTTTGTGAACGTATTGTTTTTTATCTTATTACTGCCAGTATTAATACGGTATTTGTAGTTATTATTATTAGTATTATTAATATGTGTACGATCGCAACGTATTAGGACTGTTGTACAATTCACAACACGCAACTATTCTTGTTTCAGAAAATAGCGCACCCGTTCGAAGGTTAATGGGATAATGCGTCATATTATCATTACATTTGAACTTGACGTGTTCGTACCAATAGATACGCGATCCCGCACCGCGTTGTCCGTGACGACCAAATTATCAACGAATACAATAATTAATATTACTGTGGCGTCTTGCTATTTTACAAACAAGCTTATTTGTGGTGAAGTGCGGTAGGCCACTAGTTGCGCGTAGGAAGAATTTAAAGCGTGCCGTTTCCTCGACAAATATGTACAGTGTGTGCTGTGTATACACGGCGATTATTTGAACATTGAAAACTCGTTACGCAAAGTATACGGTCTTTTATCATAAAAAAAAAAAAAAGTCTTGATAATTTAAAAAGCAAGCGGACCTAAAATGGTACACCGTCATTATTTATTTTCGTCCTTATTTCCGGGGGGTAAACATTAGGGTTTTCATTATTTGTCCCTGGGTAAATCCAGAATATCCAAGCGTCCGAACATAATCTATATTTATGATATTATATTTGGAATATATATTTATGTTATTATAAAATTGTATATTTATTTTATTCTGTATAAAATAATTAAATAATGTTACAAAAATAAATACATTTATTAATTTATAAATTAATGTTATTTTTTCTGGAGATGTTAAATAAGACAGAACGCTAAATAGGTAGAGGTGTTGAACTTTTTTTTTAAACGATTCGAAAATTTAATACTCTAACCCAAAATACCTCGCTTCACATAAAATTTCATACTATATTCGTAAAAAAATTACAGTGGAAACTTTATTAACCGTGTCTCCATTGGTGTACTCATGGAGGGGGGTCATGGGGTTTAAACCCCCTCCATTAGCTGTTTTTTTTTTGCTAAAATTTTGCTAAAAAATTTGTTAACGGGTGTGAAAATTCATTGTTGCATCGTCTAGTTTATATTTACAGTTACAATATAAATATATTTGTTACACCAAACAATTATTGATAAATTATTGAAAATAAAAAGTGCATTAAATTCTATGTTTTTATTTTTTTAGATTCTGAGTTTAGAAGAATGTATTGGTTTTACAAAGATGTATATTTTTTTTCTATATAAAGACATTTTCTACCAGAAACCTTAATTCGATTTCCAAGCAGAGCACATTTTCTGAAAGGAAATTAATGTTCTCTGGGTGGTACTTTAGAGAGGTCATTTTTTGAAATTCCCATTAATATTCGAGATAATGAGGAAAACCCAGTTCTTTAGGTTAATAAAGATCGAAAGATTAAATCTCAGATTAAACATAAGGTTGTCATTGACAACCGTTTTTACTTATTTTTTGTTATTAAGTTTTTATTATTTTTATATTTTTTAAACAATCGTTGTTAAGCGGAAACGTGCATTGTTGTAATTATTTTACCATACTTCGCACATGGGCGCAGCCACTGTTGTAAATGAGAAGTTGAAAAGATAGACAAATGTAAGCATGTATGTTGTAAGTAATGATAAACCATTTCAACGAAAAAACGATTCTGAGCTTAGTTCAGTTGGTAGTGTTGCTTTACACAATATATATATATATGTCATATTATGGTAAAATAATTACAATGCGCGTTTCCATGACAACAATGATTGTTTGAAAACGATTAAAATAATAAAAACTTAATAATAACAAAAAATAAATAAAAACGGTTGCCAACGACAATATCCTTATTTTTAATCTTTCAACTCTTTTTTACCTAAAGAACCGGGTTTTTCTTATTACCTCAAATATTTTTCTAGAAATTATCCCCCCCCCCAATGGAAATTACTGAAAACGCCCATGACAATAAAATTGACATTTTTTTTTTGTTTTTGGATCCAACAGACGACGATGACGATATAACGAAAAGTAAACTGAAAGGCGACGAACCCAATATTGATCCCGAAGCTGGCTATTCGAAATTGTAAGTGAATTAATGATAAATAATAATATTCATAATAATTCGTAATAATTCATTCATATTTAACTAAACGTTAACAAGTTTTATTCGTGTGTACTCTGCACTAATAATCGTTAAGCGTAATTATTTTGATAATTTTTCCGAAAATGTCCAAAATTCAGAGTAGAGTTTGTGTTTGAATTTAGTGTACTTAGCGGAGTTGAGTTATAGTCTATACGTTACTAAATATTTTTATTAACCTACAGTATTTTGATTTTTTTTTTTATATATATGTATATCAATAATAATTATATCAATAGTTATTGAAAATTATTAAATACACAAAAGTCACAGTACTGCAAAGGCCTTTTATTTTAATTTGTATAAATTATTATTGTATAGATATTAAAAATGACTATACAATTGTAATATCCATGAAATCATGACTATTTCCCTGTTGTTAATTTTAATTATGTATTGCACATCTTCAGAAGTGTAACAAATCGTTAATAATAAAATCACTCTCGTAAATAACACAAAATAATTTAAATTAAACGCTCGTATCATTAAATATAATATAATGATATATCAATGTCCTTCTACGGTCACTAACCAAACTGAAAATTACGTTGTGCTGGAACATCACTCATTGTGAACGATCGTTAAATTCCTGATGAAAAAAAAAAAAAGAGTTGAAGTAATTAAAACGCGTATTATTAATAATTTATTTATTATAAATATTGTAAATTATCATTATTAATATTCAGTATACAATTATTATCTGTCCTAGAATCTGTATTTACTACAAATACTACTTAGGCATTTTCGTACCTGGACATTTATAAACAACACAATGTTTTTAATATTCGACTACGTGTTTTTGAACAATATTATCATTTGTGAACATTCATAGCTACCTGGTTATTTTAGGATGTTGGGTTAATACGTTTAGACTTGTGATTCCCAACGTGGGCTCTACCGCCTCCTTGTGAGCATTTTTATTTTGAAGAGGCTTTTTTCTGAGTGGGCGCTAAGAGGGACGCTCATATATCATTTACATTTTTATTGTTTATAACTTATTGCAATCAAATGTATAACTGCATAGAATAAAAACGAATTTAAAATACCAAATGTAATTTACAGAATTATGTAGGTATAATATTTATAGACACTTAATCTAAATAATTATCCTATCGGACTATAGATTCTAGGTACTAGGTAGGCCGAACAGCGGCCATATTTTTCATAGTTAATAAAGTCAATTAACCATAACTCGAGTATTTAAAAAAAACATAGCAAGAGTAGATGCGTTCAATCGGGTCTTGAAATGGTTTTATAAGATTGTGTCAATAACTAGCGAGAGTTCATTCATAAAAAAAGTTCAATGTTATATTCTTAAAAATATTAATTTAAGTGATTAGTTAATAAGTACTAAAAAAGTTAAAAAGTAGTAAAATATCATCAGCACTTTGAAATATGCAAAAATATGAACTTAACAATTTTATATTTTTGACTTTATAATTTGACTTCTTGGTTTAGTAACTATCTCAAGCAAATGTATAACTTACTAAAGTCTTTAGCTAAAATATTTTGCAAACACTACAAGCTACATGCTCTGACTTATGGTTTCAAAACAAAAAGAAGAAATGAAAAACAATAAAATGTAATTTTCCAGTACGCATTGTTCTAAAATATTGTAAAAAATGCATACAGGTTCAAAAACAAATTCGGAAGCCGAAGATCGAACTACAAACTATCTACATTAGTAATACTCCTAATCACAGTGGTCGTTATATCTATAATTGGAATACTATGGTACGCCAGTGAGTATTTGAAAATTAGTGAATGTACTCGTATTTGTTACCGGCAAAGTACTTATACAATTTTGGCGTATTTTACAATACCTAGACATTAAAAAATTCCTAGTAAAAACTCCCATCTACAACAGTAGCACACCGGTCTTCAGTATTAGCTTTTTTTTTAAATTACATCATTATTTTTATAATTTTTTTTTCTTTCATCATTTATTATCGAATGTACTGCATTCCGGCATCCGTAGCATTTTAATGTGCATATTCACTCACAGCTTTACACTTGCACTTTTGTGTTAGCATTTTCGTGCATACGTACATCACTCGCAACCCTGACCACTCAAAATTAAATAATTTGGATAGTGTTCATATTTTTTCAAAAGCTTATAATTATTCCACTTCTTTTTTCTGCCTTGTTCTTTAATTGAAATATGTGTAAAATGAATTAAATATATTTCAACTTTGTTTAATATGTAGTACTTGAATTTTTTTTTTCAACAGAACATTTAAATTTGCACGAAACTTTTCCACATGAAATAAACTCGAAGTACGAGTGTGAACTGCACAATATAAACGATAACACCTGAATAAATAGTCAATTTTATGTTAGATAGTTTCTATCGATTAGGGGCATTATGATAATGATTGAACGGAAATTATTATAACAATAAACACTAATATCATCTCTGTTGATACGCGTCGCATTCGGACGAGCAATTAAATTGATAGCTTATTTTTGTTACCTACTATATCAAAGAACAACTATAATAAAACATAAATTGAATACTACCTACAAAGTCTGTAATGTCCAATATATGTTGGGCATTTGATATGACGTCCGGGCGTTGTAAAAAACGCCAAAATGGTTTGCTCATAACATATATAAAAGTGCATGATTCTTTTTACTCTTTTTGATACTTTTTAATTGTATATTTTCGTATCTAGGTATAATAGACTCAAAAGCAGTAAATCAAAACCCGAAAACATGTACAACAGAAAGCTGTTTAAAATCTGGTCAGTGAAATTATTAAAAAAATATTTGTATAAAACGTTAAAAGATATTTAATGTGCATCTGTAGTACGGTATTTTTAAAAAAAAAATATTTACGTTATTTAGCCACGTTGTATGCCGAGTCAATGAATAGATCTGTAGATCCGTGCGAAGATTTTTACCAATTCGCTTGCGGGCGTTATGGGAACAGACATCGAATACCGAAAACGTCTCATTCAAACAATAGATTTTATGAAGTAAAAACTGGAATGCTTATGTCCATCAGTGGTAAGGGATCATGCTCGTTTATACTTCACTACTTATCAACGCGTTAATAGTTTGATTAAGTATTTTATTTTATTTTTAGATTTCATGGAAAAAGAAGACTTTGACGATGACCCGTATGCCTTGTCGCAAGCCAGACTTTTGTACCGGTCGTGTACAGCCACAGGTAGGTCCAAATATTATTCCGTAATATTATTTTTAACAATCTATTTGATAAAATAGATATATGATTTAGATGAAATGGATGCTGCCGGAATTCAAAAAATGTTTCAGTTTTTAAATCAAATCGGTCTACCGTACCTAGGTTTCACGCAAAACAATAGTTCTTCTGGACAAACTGATTCGAGTACAAACATATCATTAATTTTAGCCAATGTCAAAAAGCAACTTAACATAGACTATTTGTTTTCAACCAGAGTTGCACCGTATAGTAAAAATCGGACATTAAATAAAATTACGCTGTCTAAACCAATGGATAACAATATGTTCCCAGTGTAAGAATTAAAAATATTATCGTATTGAGCATTTTTATATAATATGTGTTATGTTTATACTGTTTAAGTCATAAAATATTAAGGAAAATCAACGGAATGAATTCAAAAAAAAAACGAGAACTGTTGACACCAGACTACGATAATACCGAGAACGAAAATAAAGAAAACAAACTAAATCCAAATTTAAAATCGTATGAAAAGTATTTTAAAGGAATTTGGCAGGAGATTGTTGAACATCACTCGCATATATCCAATTCCTACCATGCTCCCCCTGAATTAAAATTAATAAAAGACGTGCTGATGCTTATAAATAGACTGAAAGAAGTAAATGTTAAACCAGTCTTAATATTATAATTATTTATATAAATGAAAGTTACCTGATAACATTATATTTTAGATAAATGACAAAGTATATGAATCTGATCTAGAGCTACCGACATTTATGACTGTCAACGAATTACAGGAATATACTGATGAAATTACACGGAACTACTCTGGGAAAAATGGAGTAACTGTAAGTTGCCATTTATATCGTTTTATTAATTTTAAACATTTTTACAAACTGATACTGCCTGTGGGTAAGTAACTGCTGTAGATAGTGAGTTTTTGTCAAATTTAAAATAAAAATTCCAGTAACTATAAAATAATCAACAATTTCCCTTGATTTTTACGAGTTTGGTAAACATTTTTAATTCAAATGTTTATAAAAAAAAAAAAAAAACAATGGAACTTTAAAACGTATAGGTACTTTCAACTTTTTTAATAAAATTCTTCGCGAAAATAGAAACTATTGAAGCCTACTGCATTTTCGTCCCGCTAATTTATACACTTTAAATGACTCCCTCTAAAGCTAATAAGCTCAAAACCAAAATCAATTTTGACAAAAACCGACGTTTTTATTTTGATTTATTTTTCGTCACTAAATTTCCTTAAATTTAAAACAAATTTATACTTATTTTTAGACAAAAGAAAATAATTTAAAAAAGAAAAATCACAGCATAGTATATTAGTAAAACCAACGCATTTCTCGCTTTGCATAGAATCTAAAAAAAAATATAGTTCATATATCACTGAAACAATATAACTAGTACTTGGTGGAGTATTATAATGTATAACACAAATTTACATGTTCTGACGTACATTGTTAATTTTAATTGCAAACAATTTAAAATAAACAGTAATACAAGTTTTACGTGCAAATCAGATTGATTGGAAACAATATTTCACGTCCTTATTCGCGGACGTGGAAGAAAACATTGAGTTAGACTTTGAAAACGAAACAATTCAAATAATGAGCATCGAATATTTTGACGATTTATTCAAACTGTTAGTCACCATCCCAGAAAGCCAAATGAGTAAATATAACTAAAAACGATAATATATTATATTATTATCAAATAGTCAGTGATATCATTACCGATATCATTTTGTACGTTCTAGTAACGGCCGTGTGGTGGGACGTCGTCACTACTCTAATACCGTACACCACCAATCAGATGCGATTCTTACAAGACAGATACTTGTACGATATACAGGGATTGGAAAACAATCCGTCTAGATCGATATATTGTGCCGAAGCCGTGAACAAAATGATGGGGATGGCCGTTTCTCGTCTACTAATGGACGTGGAATTGATAAACAGTTATCAAAATATGGTAGGTGCTTCATTGGGAAAAATATATGAAACGTAATACATTATTATAATAGTTATTGTATGGTATGTACAATACATAATACCGGGATATTTTGTACAGGTCATAGAAATGATGAAGAACATTCATTTCGCGTTTGAAAAAATAGTCGAAGAACTAAATTGGATGGACGACGAGACTAAGAAAATTACTCTGCACAAAGCAAAAAATATGCAAATGCACGTCGGATTTCCCGAGTTTATTAAAGATACCGTTGACATTGACAACTACTACGCAGATGTATATCGTAAAAAATTATTATTAAAAAAATGATCGTTTCAATATTAATATTTTTATATTTGTATTTATATAGTTTGAAGTGATTGAAAACGATTATTTTGGAAACGTCATACGCTACGTGCAAAATGAATTTAATAACTCGTTATTAGCCTTTAGAATACCAAACGATTATTCGGTATTCTCGTAAGTTAATACTTATTTATTATAATTAATATATTACCACATCGCAGTTACAAAATAATTTAAGATTTTTTTTTTTTTTGTTAGGTGGTCAGCAAATCCTTTAGAAGTAAATGCTTTTAACTTTATCCAAGCAAATGCAATAAGTATAACTATTTTGAACAATAATTAAACGAATAATGTCCGTATAATATGTTACAATATTTGTATTTATATTTTTATAGTTATACCAGCTGGAATATTACAATTCCCGTTCTTTGGCTACGATTTAAAGTAAGAATATCGATTTAATATTCATTAGTTATTGAACACCGCCAGGAGAGTTGACAATTTTTTTTTTTTTCTATGTAGCGTCCTCAACTATGGTTCTCTCGGTTCGATACTCGGACACGAGTTAACTCACGGTTTCGACAACAGTGGTCATAAATACGACCTAAATGGAAACGAAAATATGTGGTGGACAAAACAAACCATAGAGGAATACAATAAACGCACAAACTGTTTTATCGAACACTACGAATCTTATTTAGTGTCCAGAATCGAGGAAAAGGTATTGCCGATCAATATCTGAAAATCAACCATTACCGAATCGACGGAAAGTTTATTCACTTTTTGTAGCGTAATGTTTTGATAGAACGTTATATTTATAATAGCGTACGGTTTTAGGTAAACGGTAAATTGACGTTGGACGAAAATATTGCTGATAACGGTGGAATTAGAGAAGCGTTATGGGCGTACAGGAAATATGTAGCCAAATACGGCGAAGAACCAAAACTACCAGGATTAGAAGAATTCACCAGTGAACAATTATACTTTTTGGCCTTTGCAAATGTAAGTCATTTTATGAATCTCTAGCGTTTGGTATTGTCATCATATACATCCGAGCCTCCAGCCATCTACATCTGACATCAGCATTTTCCAATCGATCCTGGGCACGTCTTTCTATCTTATTCTCGGTCTTCCGAATGTTATTTTCGAAATTGTATAAAAAAGTGACTTTTGATTTCTCAGTGCGTATTACGTACCCTAACTATTGTAATCTCTTATTTTCTGATGGTTTCTGAAAAATGATTGATTTCTCTTATTCTCCACACATAGACGTCATTTAGGTACCAGGTACTCTTATCGTCAAAGTGGCTTTTATAGTAAACTACATTGTAATCAACATGTAAATCGTACGGAAAATTATGTTTTTTTTTTTTTTTTATATTTTGCACATAAACGATTACAGGAGCATAAAAATTGTTAAGCACCTAAATTATAGATTAAACAATAATTATTATATGTTATAAAAATTTAAAATTACATGTTATTTTCAAAAAAAACAATATATTATTTTTGCCCCAAAAATCAAAACAAAAATGTGGTTACCTACCGTGTTTATTAGTAATACATCACATATTATTTTGATCATCGGTACCAATATTAGATTATCGTTTTTATTAAAAATAAAATGTAATTTTAAATTTTTATAACATATAATAATTATTGTTTAATCTATAATTTAGGTGCTTAACAATTTTTATGCTCCTGTAATCGTTTATGCGCAAAATATGAACAATCATAATTTCCCGTATGATGTGCATGTTAAAACCGAGTAGACGTCTACTAGCCGTAACTAATAGTTCAATATAAACACTACTTCGACGGCGGTATTGGCACGTACCCGTGTATATAACCGTCGGCAATAACATTATAATTGTTATTAGTTCTCAAATGTTTTTTTTTTTTTTTTTCCTGAAGATTTGGTGTGAATCTTCGACAGTAGCTTCGCTGTCACAAAGCCTGTTGAACGAACACAGTCCAAATTATATACGAGTAATCGCAGGGCTGACAAACTCCGAAGAATTTAGCCAAGCGTGGAAATGCGCTAAAGGTACACGGATGAATCCTATGAAAAAAAAATGTAAAATATGGTAATCGGTTTATCCGATAAACGAATTAATTGTATATATTTATGAATTTATGTTACCTATTTATACTTTAAACGTCAACGCCTTAACTATTTTAATTTGTGCACATTGTATTATCTAAATATACTTTATTACTACTACTGCTACTACTGTTAATCCGCATTATACATTTGTAATCTGTTGTTCCGCGATTAATATATAATTATTTTATAGAATATGAGTAACTAATTGGAATTTTTAATTATAATGATATTTAATAGGTTACAATGTATACGGGACAATGTGTTCCGGTGTTCGTATCATGACGATATAGCACTACGATAATATATCATATTATGATAAACCTACTTGTACGCAAGATTCGACGACAAAATTTTATCATAAAACACTATTATAAAAAAAAGACAGGCACATTTCACGCGATAGGTGGGACACTGTTCTAGGTAAAAGTTGTGAAGATAAAACATAGAGGGTAAATTAATATATATCTGTACGCAACGATTAATCATTTCTAATGAAAAATGATTCTGGGCGGAGTTCGATTATACATGTTTTGAAAAACCGTAATATTTACGGTTTTCGACACAATTTCATATTAAGATTCTTATAAAAAAAAAAATCTACATTAAAGTAAATTTTTTTTTTTTTTTTACTACAAGTTACGACTTATAATGAACTTTTTGTTTAGTCAAACAATTTTATCCACAGAGTACTTACCAAATATAAATTCGAAAAATTTAAATATCTGTAAATAACTTAAAAATCGCTAGAATGTTTTAAACATATATGTATTACCATGAAGAAAAAAAAATAATCTGTGACAACAATAAAAATAGCTAATAGGTATTGGGGACGGTTGTGGCCACTGTTGTAGTGGGGAAGGCGGGATACATAAAGTTATTTAATTTATACAATTATACCTGTAACCAACGATAGTCCAACCTAACCGACGATTAATCATTTCTAACGAAAAACGATTCGGAACGAAATTCGGTTATACATGTTTTGAAAGGCCGTGATATTCACGATTTTCGTCAAAATTTGATTTTAAAACTTGTATAAAAAATAAAACAAAAAATACTACATTAAACTAATTTTTTTTTTTTTACCACTCAGTACGAATTAAAATGAACCTCCAATCAAATTTCAAGCATTATAATGTTAAGTTTAACAATTTATCTACATATTATAGTACCTACCAAATAGAAATTACGTAAGAAACTCGCGAAATTAATATGTCTCTAAGTAGCTTAAATGTTTCAGAAGCTTTCTAAAAATATCAAATGTAAGTTTTTTGCCAAAATGTTGACTTTCTATGATTTAAACTAAATATTACAACAAAAACACAAAATTGAAAATAATAAAACCATTATTTCCGTAAACTTTTCCGTTATTTCTACGTTTTTCCTAGGTTTACTCGATTGTTAAAAAAAATAACATAGAAAATCAAAAAACTACTTAATTATGTACCAATAAATTAAAAATACAAAAAAAAAGTCTCTTGTAATTTTTTTTATTGGATCAATATTTCCGGTATAGAAAACGTAAGGCGTAAACATTTAAAACAATAAAATCGTACGTCATACATTTGTTTGTTTTCATTTTCTTCCTTGTAAAATTAAAAAACAACTTATTTCTTCAAAAACTAGATCCGAAATACAACAAAAAATTGCTCTTGAGAAAAACACACACGTCATAGTAAAACTGATAGACCGCTAGGCTCCTGATATAAAAATACAAAACAAACGACTACAATCGTTACGATGAAATACTAAAATGTCTGCCGAAAACACGATTATATTATAGAGGGACAATGTAACTCTTTGGTTTTATCGACAAAAGAAACAGACGGAAAGAAGATTCAAAAAATTGAATTTAAAAAAAAAAATACTGCGGTTCCAATGCGGAAAAACTTTAAATCGGTACTAGGACTTCATGTGGTGAAACTTTGTCCGGTCACGCCACCGAATGACGTTAACGACGTGTACTACGTGATTTTCGTCAGTATTCTCCTGGAACCCTAGTACAGGATTGAAATTTTTAAAACGGTGAAAAAGCGGTAAATTGAAATAATTTAAAACGGTACAAACGCCATAATATAACGTATACAGTGATCCTTTAATCGTGCACCTATTTACTATTTCAAAAACCTGTCGAGAATTTTAGTTGAAATTCATATCCGTACCTCCGAAAATAAATCCACATGTTTATTATTACTTTTTTTTTACAGAAAACTTTTTTACTAGAGATCTTGCTTTAATTTTTAAGTATATCACCTTTTCTGAAAGGAAATATATCTGAGAAGACATTTAGAGGGGTCATTTTTTGATTTTCTCACTATTTTTCCCAATAAATGGAAAATCCACGGGTAAATCGTAGGAAAAACAGAAAAATAGGTACAATATTGAATAAATATGTTCAAAGAAAATATATACTGCCTATGTAATTATTTTACCATAATATGACATATATATTGTTGTAACTAAGTGTAGTTACAATACACTATCAACTGAACTCCACTCAGAATCGTTTTTTCATTAACAGTGGTTAGTCGATGCTAACAGATATGCATTTAATTACCTTTAACAGTGGCGTCCCTATTATCTTCGGACGGTGTTTTAATAATGTAAAACACATTTAATATAAACATGGTTCGAGACTTTTTTTTTGAAACAATTGAAGGGTACATAGTGAAAGCCAGAAAAATCACTTTTTCAATTTAAGAAAAACACTTTTTTAATTTTAAAACAATATTTTTTTACAAAGTTAAAAGTTTAAATTATGTTAAATGTTAAACTTTTAAATAACGTAATCATAACACAATAATGTTATATCATATGATTAACCACGACTGTAGTTGTGTATTAACCCGACACTTTTTTGGTTCTGTCTCAGTATCAGTTGTCTACCTATTTTTTTTTCTTCTGTGGGACTTAACTTCTAGCGCTCATTAATATCGATTGATTTGGCTTTTTTACCGGTTTAATCGCATGAAAAACAACCATATGTCAATACAAATTATTTGATACCAATATCACCATTTTGGCAAAAAGTTTATATCTGTTTTTTTTTTCCCAGCGTCCTTCAGTTTATACTTTCCGAGATGAGTGGTTATCACTCGAATAGATCGCCCGTTATCGTGTTGAAAATAATTAAACAGATATAAATATATATATACGTTTTAGATATATTATATTGTATGAGCAAAATGTATGAAATGTATATTTACAATAAACAGAATACAATAAGATAATGTTAAAAAAAAAAGTAGATATAAAAATGATTGATCAAGTATTAGTATAACATCGCAATATTTTCGTTTACTACATATCTGCAGTCGAGAAATATTATACCCGATTCGCGCGGTAGGTATACAATTCTCGAACGCGTGTAAAAAAACAATAATACAATATTATAGTAATACTAAAAATTCGAATTCGTAAAACAATAGAAAATTATAATAATAATAATAATAATAATAGTTATAATAAAAAACACCGTGTAAAAAACAAATATAGAAAAAAATAAAAAATAAAATAATAAAACATCATGTACGGACTTGACTTGAAATCTACGCGTCGCGTAGAAAATGCCGGTCAATTGTAAAAACCGTGTGAAGTTCGCGTGTAAAATTACATGGAAAAAGAGATCATGACGAAGAACCGTTTAAGTGGATACGGTAAGTTGATGAGTATGTATAAAAGTACGTAAACAAAAAACGAAAGAAACATTATGTAGAATGATGATAGTCGAGTTATTTTTGTAAAGCGCTCGAAGAACATTCGAAATTCGTTAAATATTATTATTGTATTATGCGTAACGGTGTTTATTTTTGATTTGGTAGAAAACTCCGTTTAAAGGGTAATGATATGATAATGGTATTATACTACTACGTATTATTAATAATGGTAACACGCTCGCCCGGGACAATGCGGACGAACGGCGACAGCGGTTACTGGCGCGGGTATCGTGACAGATAAATACGACTTCTCAACGGCGGTAACCGTGGTGCTGGTTGTAGACGGGAGCGTGCGCCACCACGGTTGGGTGGTGGGCGGTACCGGACTTGTGGACGACCGCGTTGAAACCGTTGTGGTCGTCAGCGGTGTAGGTGACTTTGCGGGTGGTGCCGTCGGGTTCGACCAGGCTGTATTCGCCCTTGACCACGTCTCCGTCCCTCTCTTCCCATTGGTCCTTGACGTCGCCGGTGTGGTAGTCCTTTACGCCGTAGTTGAACGAGTACTTGGGCGGCGACTGTAAAAACGAAATCGGAAAACATTACGGTTTTTTTTTTTTTCATTTCAGACAAAGACATTTTGAGATTTTGCGATATTTCGAGGCGAAAACAAACGAATCGACGGGTCACGTAAAATCGGTTTTTTCGCTTAAAATGCACGGATATCATCGCGTCTAATACTCACGTAGTAGTCGACAGGTTTCGAATAACTCGGGTAGTCACCATGGGAGGACTGGTAGGTGCTGGCCGACGAATAAGCCGGGTACGCGGCGTACTCGTAAGACGGAGACGAGGCCTCGTAACCGCTACCGTGGTGGTAACCGTCGGACACGGCGCCGTGGTTGTAACCGATCGCCCGGTGAGCCAGGTAGCTGCCGCAAGCCACGTGCAAGATGAGAGCGGCGAGTGTGCACTGCGAAACGACGGTGGATTATTATACTGTATTATATGGTCAGGCACATATTGCGGATGTAACAAATAAAATTCACTTCGAGGGAAGGCCACGTGTTTTGTAGGGGCAGCAATGTCGGGACGGTAGACATAGGATATGATAGGCGGTAGATTATAGTTTTCGAACACCGAACAATAAAATATTATATCGCGGATCCCTGTACGGGCGTCGTTTGAAATGTAAAGTCGCGGGGCGGCAAGCGTCTTGAACAATATTTTTTAATTCGTTTGTGTTCTAAAGAATCATGGATATAATGAAACGGCCGGTTCGATAAGTCCCAGTCAATTGTACGCCGGAATCGGGTAGAAATATGTCAGCGGACAATAGAAATATCATAATCTAGTCGTCAGTAGAATGATCTAAGAGTGTTATATACATTATGGTCAAAATCGAGAAAATCACTGGTCTTTTTTTTTGCAAATTACTCATAGGGTAGTGCGGACCCCGACACGAATTTCGGGATACCGCTACCCCATAACCATTCGCTATACCGCCTTAATAGCACCCATACGTGGATATACTATACCGCGTAGGTTTCAGAGTTCGCCGAAAGAGAGGGGGGAGAAAAGGCCGAAATTCTAACGTGCTTGTATACGAATCGGAATTGAAAAGTCCGCAGACTACGGATTATCTGCGGATTCCCGGAGACGTCCGCCGGCTGTCGCAATGGAATTTCATCCGAACAAACCGCGGGTGTATCGCGCCTCCATTTGTTACCGGTGTCGTGCATCTCGATAAAAGCTCCCGCGAGAGTAATCGATCCGTCATGACGCAGTGTATATGTCAGCGACGGTAGCGTATATATATAAAAAAAAAAAAAAATTATAAAAACTTCTGCCGTCAGTTCGTTTTGCCGGATCGTGCCGAGCCGACGATCGCGGATTGTAAATACGGAATTTATCGAGCCGGGTGCGATCACGATTATTAGCGCCATATAAAAATACGTACCGGCCTTCTTTTCAAATGTGCAATATACACGTATTCGATATACGACGTTGTGCGTAGTTTGTTTTTTTTTTTCCTCGGCCGCAGCACGACAATGGTACGGTAACGCGAGCACGCACAATGAACGTGAAAAATGAATCCGGATAATTGGGTTATAGTCGCGAGAAAAGGCAGCGCTGTTGCGTAACCGCGCAAATCTTTACCGGCGATCTTTTTATCGTAATATCATGTCGAACGGTATAACATACGTGCGGAAAACCCGGACGCGCGATAATTATTACTATTATTATTATTATTATTATTGTACGGGACCGGCTGTGCGGCCGGCAAAATTAACAGCACCCTGCACAATATTGCCGTGAGAATTCGTGTAGAAAGCAGAAAAAAAAAACTAGTTCAGTTCGTGTCACACGAGCAATGCGCGATCGACAACAATAATAATTTTCTTCATTGTTATTACGGTTTTCGGTTGGGATACACAATAATATTACTTTCGGTTTGATGACGAATCGCGAAATCAGTGGCGTCATTTCGATATTCGCGGTATTAGACTGTGCAGGGACCAAATTATTTCCAAATTTTCCAACTGATGGAGAAAGGATTTGTTTGTCGAGAAAAAAAATCGTGTCACTTCGTTTGAAAATCGGAAAACAGTAAATTCGAAAATTTGACTAGTGCAGGGATTCATGAACAAAGAATATAATTTATTGTGTGGTTTTATTATTTTTTCCCCAGACCCATAAAGCCAGAAATCAATCGAAACGCCGACTGTTTAATAAAAGGCTGAAAGTTAGACTGGGGAAAATACCCGAGTTTCCCCCCTTCATACTGTGTGAAATACGCGTATGCAGACGTCGCAAAAGTTTTTGCCGCGCGCGGTATATTGAATAATTCAGACAATATTTTTTTTATTTTTTTTAAGTCGTCGACAATATACTCGAAATTCGAATGAAAAATTATTTACGCTCAGGATAAGGATTAGAATTGTGGGAAAACTCCACTGAAAGCTCACGGATAACGCGAACTGAACGCTGAGTTCTTAAAGCTCGTCAAGTTTATAATAATAATATTTGCATGCGTTTAGGTCTCTCGGATTTTCACACATTCGTAGCAATATAATATAACAATGATGGTATCACGATTCGTAAATCGAACTTTCTGTATCAAATATTAAACTCGTTTGAACAAAAACGTCCGTGTAAAAATCGAAATTAAAGTCACTCGAATTGTTTTTTGAAACTGTATAATGTACTATGCATTGTAAACCGTGCTATACGAATGGAAAATATCAAACGAAATAACTCGGGCTTCACGGAAAAAAATTCGCAGGTGTTTTGAACGAGTAACAGCGGATTGTTCGCCGTCTCGAGATTATGTTTATAAACAATAATAATATCATATAATTATAATGCTGACCTGTATGAACGCCATTTTTGAATTCGAACGGTAGAACAAGACGAAAGTGCACTGAAAAACTGTTTGAAACACGTTGAGAATATTTGTACTATTATAATCGGCTGTGACTGTTCTGGAACACTGTCGGATTCAGTATGATCTGTACGTTGGACGGGATGGCGTATTTATAGTAAAAAAAGCAACGTCGGTCATCCCCACGCTTGCCGCGGTCGCTCATTGGTCAATATTGTTCGTCCACGCCGCGGTCTTTTTTAGGACCGTATTATAATTATTTATTTGTTATTTTTTTTTTTTTAACCACCGCGGCCGTCACTAAAATAAATTGTTCACTGCAATAGTCGTTTTTTGTTTTGTTATTATTATCATTTTTTTTTTTTTTTTTTTTTTACGCGTTACTGTCGGTATAGATATATTTGTATTATAGTAGTCGCGATTCCGATTTTTTTAACAAACCTTGGACTAAATATTCGGCCACCGCACTGCAGTCAATAGTAATGCGTATTCGCTGTAGGCGCAACATAGACACGTATCATCTTATAGCACTGTTCGCCTCTGTGGACCTACACGTATTCTCAAATCAACCGAAAAGCGTTTCCGATTCGAAATCTATAGGTACGACTTTCGATCGATTTTCATTATTTTTAATCGAAAACGTTTTTTGGTCGTATTGGGAATATGAGCTCCCTAGCTGTACCGCCGCGAGTTTTGTCGGTAAAATGATTACGCTTCGTTACACGGGGGTTTTTATTTTTATATAAAAATTTGATCGTCGTTCATCATGAAAGTATCCGCGATGTATATATTTATAGATACTGAAATCATATCGTTTACACTTTAGAAATATTTTCCTCTCTATCGAAATAATATTGCCGCAGGTATGATGAAAATATAAAACGTTTAACAAATTTATTGCGAATACATCACACCATGTGTATTACAGTATTTTGATCGGCTTATTTGTCATTTTTATGTTTTCAACACCCTTTAGACAGTATATTCTAATTGGTACGACTAATTATGTATTTTCGATCGACTTTAAAATTTAAATATCACGTTGACGAATTGTATAATGTATTATATCATAAATGCAAACTATATTTTTTTTAATTTTTTTTTTTTCGTAAACTATTAATACATTTATATAATAGAAAAATGTATTTGCATACGTGCATATAGATTGAAACTTTTTTTATAGAAATATATATCGAAAATATAGGTTTATCCAATCGTTAAAAATTATTAGAAATCAGCTAGTTTTTAAATTACCGAAGTTACATCGTAATATTGCAATATGAATGTTCGTAGATAAAAAAAAAAAACCGTATACTTGTACTTAAAAAACTGTATATTACAGATAATTAACTATACCTACCTACCTATATTATTTCCTATATTATTTCGATCATTCTCCCCACGGTTATTCCTCCATTTTAATGTCCTATAGTACCTTTATTTTTTTCTCGACGTTTTGATACAGATCATGCTTTTATTATATCTCGTCTAAAAAAAAAAGCCAATTGGGTGTACCGGCCTGTCTGTCGTAATATAATTTCATATTCCATCTTATAATACTATAGAAGCCACCAATTATTCCACGTACCCACTTTAACTATTTTACGTCCTTTTGGACACAATCATCCCGTTCTCAGAACGCAACGTAGCTTAAAAAATTCCTATTTAGACACTACCTCAATTTAATTTAATTAGAGGGCCATATAAACTATCATTTATCAACTATCAATATCTAAAACTATATCTGTATACTTTTCTCATTATTAACGTTTTTACTGTAATAACTATTGTATTTCGCTGTACTTTTGTGTACTGCCTAAGCGATAATTTCTTAACTACCGAAAATTAAAAGTTCTTGGAACTTGGAAGAAAACAAATGCATTAAAATCAAACTTTCAAAAAATATAACCGAACATTTGAATTTTTATCGTTAGTTAAAAAACGTTCGAACAAAAAATGTATTTTCTTTTCGTAATCACACCAAATTATTTTAAATTTTTTTAAATGATGATTTATATAACAATGAAAATATTGTAATGATTGATATTTTTTTTCAACTCAATTGTGTTTGCTTCACAATCTATTAGAATGGCACAATTATATAGTTCATTTTTGTTCGTATTCAATCGTTTTTTGTGTGCCAATAATGACGAACTCCTCAAAAGTAGCTGATGGACTATCCGCAAAACGACCTTGACGTCGATGTCAACAACCAATTTTCCTATTTTCCTATTTTAACATTGTGTTCTAAAAGAAAAATCGTCTTTGAATAACCGTCATATAATACATCCAAGGTATTAAATGTATTGTATTTCCGTTGTATAAAAATACAAATTATTTATCTATCTATATATAAAAAAAATTAAGGGCATCAATGAATTCATTTTCACGAAGGACTCGGTCGGTTGTTTTTCTAGAACAACAACACACTTATCTTTTAAAAGTTTTCCTTTCGTTCGACATGTTTTACTCAACCGTTTAAAATAAGTATAGATTGGATTTCTTAGTGTTTTATCTATTTTCGTTTAATTATACATAATTCATCGACAGGTAAACAAAATATTAAATTTGTTCAGTATTTTTTATTTTTATTTTATAGTTTATTTGATTTCGATTTAACCCGATTTTAATGTTGACAAATTTGTATTTTAATTAGGATTAATGCAAATATGACGAAAAAAAAATCAAAACACTCATGTGTAATAATAATAACGGAAAAAACATCTAAAATTACTATAACCGAGATTCTGTTAAGTGCAGATACGCTATTGAAGAAATACCACCTCCCCCCTAAAAAAAATAAACAATGCTTTCTGTTGTTTCTATACGACAACATTTGATTATTTGCTCTTAATTTGAATACTTTACTTTCAAAACTAAAAAAAAAAAGCGATTTTACGGAATCTTCGTAAATTTCAATTATGTCATACTTCATAAGTTGTGTTGTTTAAGTAACTGGTACCTACATTCACTCGTAAAAAGTAATATGTTGGTCCAATTTTACATTGCCATGAGAACATTTCAATATTATGAAATTATATTTGACTATGTACTATACTATTCACGGTATGTCTGAATAATGCCGACTTGCCCAAGTAGACTTGACTCTCATTGAAATAATGCAACAAGCATTATAATTTGTATGAAAAAAAAAAAATCCATTTCATTAATATGCTGTACCTACTGCTACAATAAACCATCACATTCTAATCAGTGATCATAATATTATTTGTTTGAAATATACAACTGTTGTATAATTATTAATATTAATAATAATTATAATATATAACTGGATTACAGAAATTGTAGTATACAATAACATGCGTATCTTATAATATATGATCAAACTACAGAAACATTTTTATAAAATCTTATGCTCATCCTCTTATCAATCTCAATCGCATACAACCACTTCTTTTTCGGTGTTTTCTCCTACGTCTATTTCCATTACAATTCTTAATGCTTCTGATTTTTCTCGCCTCGTGACATTCTCAAACCATATTAGTTTATTTTCACTAATTTTGTCCACTACCTAGATCACACCTAAGCTACCTAGCTCTTATTCAGGTACTTATTCCTTATCCTATCTTCCTGGCGTAAACCAAGCATTATCTTATTCTCAATCGCATACAACCACTTCTTTTTCGGTGTTTTCTCCTACGTCTATTTCCATTACAATTCTTAATGCTTCTGATTTTTCTCGCCTCGTGACATTCTCAAACCATATTAGTCGTAATAAC